>VZRV01002442.1:282886-315110 GCA_013398115.1 Falcunculus frontatus | reverse complement strand
TTTTTTTGGGGGGGGGGGGGGTCCCCTAAAAACTGGAAAAACAACACTGACATTGGCAATCTCATGCTCCTGAGTCTCATTGAAACAAAACTACAGGTTGCTTTGGTGCAAAATATCTTCTGATCCATGTTCATTGCCAGTGCGAATTTTCAGTATCTTTATCTCTTCAAGTAATCATTAGGTACTATGTGCAAAAACAAAAATGTGCAGTTATAGTTATATGAGAAAGGGCAAATTAGAAACATCTCAGTTATAGTAACCATGTGTCACAAGCAATTCTACAGAAACAGTAGGAGGCATTTCAGAAAACTACAGAACACAAACATGTAAGTTTCTTCATACTTTTAATTGTTCCCCTGCTGCCACATATTACCCCAGTCTGCCCTCTGCCTGCAGTTGTGCACAGCACTGAAACAATAGGAGGCTGGATGCTGTCGTGCAAATAAACACATTGCACTGTTCATCAGAGTCACATTTTGTCTTAATGTGTGTGGCGATGTGCAAGGCAGGAAAAGAGCACAACAACATTTATGGTGATGTTTAAAAAGACTGTGCTCCTCAGTTGCTGCCACAGCAATGCTGAAACCACTTCAGGGGGCTGTTGTGGAAGGGTGATAGTTGAATGAGCAGAAAAAGGCAATTTTTAGCAGTGAGATCAGCAGCCATCTTCAGCCAGCAAAGGAGCCCGAGGGTCTAAAATTTGGAAGCTGAATGGTAACACTGACAGAAGAGGCAGCCAGGGTTTTATCAGCATGTGTTTGGTTTTCTTTCCTTCTTCTCCAAGCCAATAGCCATAAACCTGATTAGTCCACTGCTTCCTCCCTGAATCTGACCCTCCATAGAGAAAATTAGGAATGAACATGAGTATTGTAACTAAGGCAGTCTGTAGTCAGTTGTCTGCTATGCATCACTGTACTGTTAATCACCATAAGAGGCTCATTTATCCCTACAGCCTCTTTGTGGGTCTTTGGCAGAGAAAAACAACGTGCTAAGCTAATTCCTGATATATATGTTGTTTTGGAATGGCTTGGATGTAAACAGGCAATAGAAAATTACACAGTGAACCAGTCCAGAAATAGAGATGTTGACAACTTGGAGAATTTGTGCATACAGATTAAAATCACCTCTTGTTATATACTATTTTTAACATCTCAAAATATATTAGGGCTGGAACAGAAACAAGCAAAAAGATATGACATTTCCTCACAAACCTTTAGGTTCTGATCCTGCAAATGCTTTGGCACAAACCTAAATTAGGGTGTAATTACTTCTATTGAACCTAATGTGGCTAATCATATAGGCAAAGTTGAATGTGGGCAAAAGTGCTTGGGGAATCAAGATTAATTATGCATAAATTTTGTCACAAAACATACTGACCTGTAAGGCAATTTTCCTAAGCTCTACTGAGAGTATTGGCTGGTGCACGAACAACTATACCCTTAAATAGTGCATTTACACACCTATCTTGAAAATGGAACCTTAAAAACAGCCTTTTAATGCAGATGAAGGTCAAAAAAATTTTACATTAGTCTAATTTCCTTGACTTTATAACGTGAAGATTTCAATGAATCAAAATACCTCTAATGTTATTCACGTCCTATTGTATATTTTACATAGACAGTCAAAAATTCATCCTGCCAAAAAATCACTAGTACAATGACTAAAACCAGAATATTCAAAAGCAAAGTAGCACTCAGCCAGTTGTTTCTATATCTAAAAAATTGTAGAATTCCATGGTTTATGCAAAACTCTAGAGCAGACTTTTTTATTCATCAAATCTTATTGCTGAGTAGTGATTGGACAAATGGTGTGAGCTATGTGGGGGGGGGTTTGTCACAGGAAATTTTATCTGTTCACTGACTTAATGAGTGCATATTCCTGACATAAGTATTCGAATGTGTGTGCTTGAAAATCAGTTTTAACTGATGTTTTTCTTGCACCAAAAATTGCAGGCTGTATTACTTAGGCAGCATGAAAATTTTGCTAAATAATTTGGCCAATAAAACATTCAGATCCATGTCCAAGGGTTGTAAGTTTAATAGTAGGTGTAACAAACACATGAGAAGGACAAGTGACCAGAGTTTCCAAGTCATTGGAAAAGTTCTTTGGATATCTCACGTATGCTTTCACTCAGCCACATTCCCTAACATTTGCCATGGGCACAGGACTGTGATGCATCCCAGGGGTTTAAGGTGAAAAGACATTACCTTTTATTATGGGATATGAATTAACGTTAATGGTAATAATGGGAACAAGAAAGAGCTGAAATACAATCCCCAGAGACCATTAGAATGTCATCTGTACAAAGACAAGTCCAAAGAAAATGTTTCAATTCAGCTCAAAGTCTAATTAAATTATGCAAATTTAATAGATGCATTCTATATGATTAAAAAAATTTATAAATATAGCAATATTTTAGATTATTATAACTATTTTAAAATAAAAACATTTTGATTTTATTTTTTCCCAATAGAAAACAGATCTTAGTAATAAAAATTTCTCACTATCTACTTCAGATTTGCAGAGACTGAAGTTTCTGTTGGGCAGATTGAAAAAATCCTGATCAGGCAAGGTTGTTATGGTAAAGTGAGCACCAGATAAGAACTCATGTGTTCGCAGAAAATGAGCTAAAAATGAGGAAAAAAAAAGATTATTAAAACCAGGACTAATTATTGAATATTGGATTAATATTGCTCTAGCCACAATGTCAAGAGCAGGAGCAGCTGCTCACTCATATTGTTCTTAGGCAAGGAAGACTGACATAGGCTTCACCAAGACCTAAACATTTGCAGAGTGGTGTCCAGACATAGTTTCCTGGTGTGAATACACCCTCTTGGCTCATATTTTCAAATTTTCCCAAGTGTCTCATGCTTCATGTAACAGAACAGCGAGCAATGTCAGCAGCTGACAGCAGAACCATTTGCTTACCTGTGCCCTTTCAGATCTCTAGGTGCATCCTCATCACAGAAATACGTAACACAGGGAGCTGCATCACTGAACCCGAGGACAGGTCTACAAAGGAGGCACTCACGAGTTTTTTTGGCTATACCAGGAAAAAAGGCATATGGGAGTGGCTCGTTACTGATCTTTGCAGCAAGGTTTTACCCAGTACTGTCAGCTTTAAGGAGTTCAGCAGCACGTGAGTCCAAACAAAATGATAGAGAGATACAATACCTTGGCTGACAAATCACACAGCTCCGGGAGCAGATGCTTGAAGGGAAGAACTCTTCTTGAAGTGAGGTCCCTGCAGATGTGACAATGTGTCTTCAGAGGCTGGAGTGCCAGAGGACAGACTTGAATTAGCAAAGATCAGAAATGAGGCCCATAAATTTTAGGAATGTTAAAAAGGATGTCAACAACTACAATATGGATATTTAGTAGAGGAGCTTTAATGTGACTGTTTCACTTTTGATCTGTATAGCCCATATTTCATGCCAGTCCATACATGCTCCAGGTTATAGTTTTGTCCATGGGGATCAGCTGGATACATCCTTGAATCACCTTCAAAGTGACCTTAGTTTTAGTGATTCAAGTATTTTATAGGCTGGGTTAATTAGCTCCAAAAATTCTATGAGCAAAGGAAGAAAGTAAAAAAAGTATGGCCATGGCCCAACCTGCAAATACAGGAAGAAATCTCCCTTAACAGGAATGTTTAAAAGTAAAAACCCTTTACAGTGTAGCTGCAACCTGGCTGTATAATTTATGTGTATTGGGAATCTTTCAGCTGGCCAGAGATGCTATAATTATACCACAGGAATCTGACTATGAATTTGGCGTATCAGTTTTGAAAAGATGCCCCAGGGCTTCCAAGCTCCCATAATTTTACTTCAGCAGTAATGGAATAAATACAATCTAGATACATGTTGCTGTTCTTCAGCATAACTACTTCTTCAGGCAGATTTACCATAACGCACTCTGAACAGAAAAACTATGGCTCATTTACAAATGTAATTTCAATTGAGGATAGTTTTCCAATCTTCTTTCATTTGAGTCTCAATTGAACTTCTTCTCCTTTTTGATGGCATGATTAGACATTGTGAGAGCTGTTGCAGATTAGTCAAGCACAGAGAGAGTAAATTGGGAAGGATGTTTTATCAGTGCACGTCACAATATATGAAAGCAGATGTGTATGCTCTGAGCTGTTCCCTCAAATTACTGTTATGGAATAATTTAGCCCTTTTGATTCTCACAGATTACTGCTTCCACTGATCATGCTGTCAAAATCAAAGTGAGCACTTCATTCCGCTTTTATTCATGCCAGATCTATTTTGCTTTCATAATGAGCAGATATTACCACTGCACAAAGAGGATAAAGACATTCACAGTGATAGATAGGCGAGAGATTAAATGGGATCTTTATGACTTCTTCAGCCATCAGTTTTGACTGTGCGATAAGACGAGTCGAGTTGGGCACTGATTTGTTCTTTATTGGAGCCAATATTAGCATGGGCTTACCGGTGCACAGTCTGATAAAATCCATTTAAGGTGGAATCTCTATAACAATTCACAAGTTACAAGAACTTCTCCTATAAAATGCATCTGCAGCAACCTCTGCAAAGGCAAAATAAGCCATTTTATCATTTTAACTCTTTACTTTCTGCGGCAATAATCAATTTATAATTAGTTTATCATTCTGTGATTGATCAGCCTAGATCCTAGAGCCACCAGTTTAAATACTTACGCTCAAATGACCCCTTAGCTTGCCATTGTTCTAAGGTCTGTTTGGGCAAACCCTTAAAAACCAAGCCCTACCTGATCTACCCAAGTTTTAGAGGTTGTCTGGCAGTTTCCCCACTCTGGCTACAGGCTTTCCACCTGCCTCACAGCCCTGTTTTCCTCACAGGGTTTCTCCCACCTCTTCTCCAGCCACCAGAAAGAACAGTGTTACATGTCCATGCCTTGCAAGTCCTTTGCCATAAAAGGTCCCCTAGAAATACTATCAGATAAGGGCCAGTAAAATGTATTACAGGGAAATTTGAACAGCTTCCACCAGGAAGCTGAGACTTTGGTAAAAAACATTGCCCTGCTTCTTTTTCAAATATCTCAGAGTGGGTTTGGGGGTCACATGTCTTTCTCGCAACACAAGTCTTGCTGCTTTTCATTCCAGAAGCAGGTTACAACACAGTTATGGAGGAAATGGCACCTGAACCCTGAACCACATCACCACTGTGGATGCTGGGGTTGCCTGAAAATGGGAGGACAGAAGATGCATATTTTCATTCTGCAGTTCAAGGCTCCTGGGACCCAGCCCAATTGCTCAGCTGTAGGTCCAAGAACAACATTTGATCCTCAGGACTATCTATTCTGCTGTGGTTAAAGGAAAGAGTTATCACAGATAAACAGTGATCTGGGGATTAGGATCAGTATCCAGAGCTGCAAATGGTATATAAATACATTATAGCCAAGTTATCTCTGTATTTTTGACTAGCAAAATAATCTTCTGAGGGACAGATTTTTTAGGAGATCAAAGTCTGCCATGATCCTGAGATTAATCATAAAGGGCTGAAGGGGTTGGGGACAATTTTCACTTCCAGATGCCAACTCAATTCTGCCCTGTTTCCAGACAAAGGTATTTGTTTACTCGGAGCATTTATGTAATTTACTGTTCCTCTGGATTATGAGTGGGCCCAAAAGCATCAATCAAAGTCTCACTGAATTTGATCTTGTTCCAATTCATTCTGAAAGCTCACTCTGAGAAGTTTTCTCTAAGGAATGCCCATGACCCTACCCACATCCCTCTCTGCAAGGAGAAATCCCATGAGGCCTCCACAAATCTTTCAGTCCTACACAAGGCTACTCAGCAGCTGATCCTATGTGGTTATTCACTTCAGTCCATATCAGCAGCATGTTTCACACCTGTTAAACCAGCACACAGCACACAGCCACAAGGCAGCAACTATTTTTGTCCTTCCTCCGCTTTTGTTGTGATGAACTACCTCAACTGCTTGGAAAAACATTTTTTTGTGTATGTTTTTCAGTGTGCTGAGGAAGCAGTTGGTTAATACATACTTCTGTAGGGAGGTAAAGAGATAATAACAACTCCCTGTGCTGACCTGGACATATATGTCATTTCTTGGATCTGTAATTATATATTATATTAATGTAGTTATGATTCATATATTAGCCAACAATTTATTTCAAAATATAAGTCCAACCAACTCAGTAGACATCATGGTAGTCAACATATAGTGAACCAAAACTTGTAAGGATGGCAAGGTCGAAAAAAACATAATGCAACCCAAACCTAGATAAATGAGGCATGCAGAAGTAATGATTGACTTCATATCTGTACTAAGAGACAGGTGAATGGAAAACCAGCAATAGCACAACAGCCACATGAAGTTCACAGTCAGCCTCAGTCAGGAGTGCTGAGCTCTCTCATCACTGGATGAATTCAAGGAGACCAACAGATCCTTGTCATTAGTCATCTCATAGTTTCTCCTTATTTCAAGCTCTGTCACAAATTTGGTATTTGGACCAAATTTACTACCTATTTTTTACAATTCATAAGTTTTCTGAATAGAAAAACAGGCTTGATATGATATTTTTACTTTAAGACAACAAGAAATCCAAGGTTTTGAGATAGAAATTGATGATTTCAATTAAGTCAACACCACTCCTTTGCACAGAAAATACAACCCCAAACAGACAGTGCCTTCCACCATATAACAGTCCAGATTAATACTGACAAATGACATCTTCTCATTCTGCCTTGTATTACCAGTATCCTGTAGGTAAGAGTCATAAACAAATTTCTTGTATTCATCCATGAAAAGACAACTCCCCTGTGCTCTTAAACAGGGCTATGACAAGGTGCTTGTCCTCACAGACATGTGCCACCTGCACTACAAGTATATGGCAGTGTAGAAGACCCTATCGAGAAAAACCCAACTAATAAATGGGTCTCTGCACCTTGCTGTGCACGTCTTAATGCTCCTTGGCATCTTTTCTTTGGCAATTAGAGAGTGAATTAAAAGAGGTCTTTAAAAGAATCTGGCACTGGGGACATCTACAGGAACACAATTTATACCAGTGAGAAAGTTCTTACTTAATTTGGCCTTACTTTTACTTACCTGAAAGAACACAAATAGATCCAAAATAGGTGTTTTCCTGTAACTTTAAAAATCCACAGATGGCATAAATGCTTTAACTGCCAGTCCCTCTTCACGAGAAACCAAAGAGGATTCCCCACTGTGGTTATAGAAAGATGCTTAAGAACTGGGGTGAAGTTCTGGTTCTGTTGGGTAAGACACCTCAGTGACTCAAGTCTAATAATGTATAGTTTATTTTCTCCATTTTAATCCCATCAGAGAAATAAGAGTGTTTAAACACCAATAAAACCAGAGTTGCCTCTATATGCAGAGGTTTCAGTGGTTGGGTCTTATTAACAATGAAATTACAAATGTTGTAGCTCACAATGCTGCCTTTTCTGTGAGGACACGTGGAGACCTGCTGCTCACACCTGCTTTAGGAAAGGATTCCACCCAGACACATGCACACACCTTCTGGCCTCAGCAAACTGTTGGGTGTGCAAATGGGCTGGAGTATAAACACAAGAGGAAATAAAAAACTGTGAGTGCTAACTTTGCATACACACAAACATCTTTCTTCCAGACAAAACATTTTGTTATATCTCTTTTTCAGCTTCCCATCCTGTAAAATGAGGATAATCATAATTATCTCATTGGTATGGTGACAGATAAAGCAGCCTTCAAGAAATGCCGTAAAAGCTTTGAAGGGTTTGTGTTACAGTAACAGAAAATGTGAACAGAGAGATGATATACAAATAATGAAGCAAAGGAAGTTAGTGAAATGGGAGCAAGATACCCCGCCCTGAAAATACAGTGGAATGTGAAGCCTGTGGAAACTCAGTGAGTATTTGATATGGCAATCAAAAACGTATCTGAGATAAAGCATTGCTATAAAAACAGTCATAGTCATTCATCGTGGATGCCATTAAATATGACCACATATTGTGATTTGTGCCAGTGTTACAGGATTGATTTCATCTATGTCTGGACTGCTCACTGTGTTAATTCCACCAGTAAGTCATTTTTTAGCTTTGGTATGTAGTGACTGGGTATAAACTCCCAAATTTCTGAGCCAATGCCCACAGCAAACCTCACCTGAGTGGCCCATCATGGCATCAAAGGCTGTGCTACCCATCCTTCCAGACAGCAGTGCCATGGACCTGGAGCATGTTTGGGAAGGTCAGTGCAGCTCCTCCTGCTCCCAGAACCAGGAGCCTTCCCACAGCTGGCCTCAGCACTGGGAGAATCACCCATAGCACAGGCTCATGTCAAAGGCATTGCTGTGACCACAGCTGAGAACATCTGGATTGAACTAAAGTTTAATTGGGATGATATTGAGAAATGGTAATGATTTCTGACATGAATGAATTACAGGCTGGTGCCATTCCCAGAAGAACGTCCTTATTTTTGCTGAAGTTACCATAAGGAGATAAGGAAACACATTGAGAAGGAACTTGGGCCATTATTCCAGCTAAAAACCAAGAACTCACGGTCAAATATGATCCCTTTGAAGGATTTGTGGACATTACTACATGTAATTACTACAGGTAGATATGTGCCATATGCTGAATGCTATACCCAACAAAGGCTGTTTTCCTACACTTGTCTTAAAATGAGACATTTGTAAGTAGAAGTGTTTTCAAAGATCAGGGAAACATGGTGTTCAAGGACAGTGAACTGTCAACATACATGAGAGGCGTAGAGAAAAGAGGACCATCTGGAATGAGTTATTTCTATGTCATTTTACAATCCGTAGAGATGAAAGCAGAAGAAATTAGAAAACACAGCTATGAAGGTAGCTTCTCATTAAAGTTCAAGCCCAAGGAATCATTAATGTCACAAGCATATGGCAAGGTGTAAACCAAAGTTGTTCATGTGACCTAATATGCTTCCCTTGTAACAGATGTAAAATGTTCAGGCCCTACAGCAGGGATGAGAAGAATTGGTTTTGTGTTGGCATTCATCAGGGAAAGAGCCAAAAGACCAGACTAAGAAAGAGGAGAGGAAGAACATATATCAGTTTCTCTGGTAGCATGGCCCTTAGGGAAAGCCTTAAGAAAACTGAGAGGTTGTTGTTGCCCAAGTTTTAGATTTGGAATGATGAGAAGAGACAGCAGCTCTTATTGCCTGGCTCCTGCCCAGCTCAGGGACATGACAGTGCAGCCTTAGTTCATGGAGTGGATGTTCCCACAGCCCAGTTATTTGATTATTAACCTTAGAGGAACCATTCACAGAGCCTCTGCCGAGTGCTGAGAACAAAAAAACGTCACAATAACGGGTGTACAGTCAAGGAGGAGCCCTGCCTGAGATGGGCACAGTCACAGGGAGAAACGACACCACCAGAATCACCAAATGAGGAAAGAGATGCCTCTGCCCTCCCTCTCTCCCCTGATTTGCAGTAAGAATGTTACTGGTGACATTCCCATGAGCCCATGTCCCTGCAGCCTTAGTGAGGGCTGTGCCACAGAGCAGGTACAGCCCTGTCCCAGTGCCTTTGGGCAGCAAGGCAGCTTAAAAGAAGACCAACAGATTATATTTGCACTAAAGACTCCAGTGAAATCATGTGAGAAACCTGCACTTGGGTAAATTTGTTGCCATGTTGCCTTTAGCAAATACAGTGTTTGTAATTGCCATGCTGCTGTGCTGCTCCCAGCACAAAACCACCATGTCCTGCACACCAAACACGCTTCTCCTGTCCATGCTGAGGAGCACAGGCAGACTGCTGGGAACAGCATTGTTTTAACTTGCTGTTGAATGACACTCCAACCACTTAATAACCTCTCTGTTCCCTGATTTAAGCTACTGTCATAATTTAAAGTTTTAGCAGGGCAGGAGCAAAGCCGCTGTAAAAGTAAAACCCAAAATGCTGCAGAGAACTAGATGAAAGGAAGAAAAACAACTGTTCCTGATGTTAAATTCAATGGCAGTAAATCCCCTTCTTTTTTCCAGTAGGTTTCTTTTTCAGAAATAATTTACAGTCCAAAATGTATCACATGGCATACAAATCAATCTCTATTGAGCCTGCCTGCCATTAGAGAAGGTCCAGAAGGGAAAAAATAAAAATGAACAATAAATAGTTGCATTCTGACACATTTTTCATTTTGAAGATGTCTGTTGTTTATATTGTTCATAAAGTTTAAAGAAAAGTCCAGGTTGTCCTTCAGATGATGGCCCCATTTTGCAGTAAGGCCAGTGGACTATCAGGGGGTTTTCACTGCTGCAGAGCATCTGGAGCTGGAACTGTGCAGATGTGCGGGAGCTCCAAAAAGCCTAAACCACAGACTGACAATTAACACCAGCAAACAGCCATCAAAACAAGACTGCTGTTTCAGCCCTAATTCCAGAACAAAACCAGCTCCCTTTGGTCCAACCAGTGTGTTTTAAATACTTTGATGAAGTTTCCACCTTAAGGATTGTGGGGAGGAAAAAATAAAAAAGCAAATTGCAGAGTGTAGTCTGAAGTACTTGCGATCCTTGTGACAAATACTAATGTATAAATCAGCAGCCCAATCCAGGCCCGGGCCGCTGATCATGTTCTTTGCTGAAATGTCACCTGTTCCTATCTAACGATTTGCATAATGCAAAGCTTCTCACTCGTAAAATACAGATTAAGAGGGGAAGCAAAGAGTCATTCTCGAACCATGGAGCCATTTCAAACGAAAAAAAAAAAGCAGTCTTTACTATTAACCCTGTGACAGCCACAGGCTTTATTCCCCTGTTTTCTATTTGAAACGATAGCTCCATTGGGAAAGGGAAATAACCAGTAAGAATCCAGCCTTGCCTTTTTTATTGGTTTGCTTCATTTCTGTTAGAATCTCAAATTTAACATGAACAGAAATGCAGTAATTAAACCATTTAACACTGGAATGTTCGTGAAACATTTAACTGGTCTCATAAAGCATGTCTGAAACGCATGGACAACTATCAACAGATTCCTGTCAGTTAGGCTGGATAAGGCTCCAGTGGCCATTTTGAAGAAGTTTCTTTACTATTTTTGTCCCTATACTTTCTAATTTACCATAAGATGTATGTCTCTGAGTGCTGTCTCACCGCCTAGGATGAAGAGGGGGCTTTTTTTTCCCCTGCAGTGAAGACAACAGCACCTACATCCACACAAAATTCTTTTTAATTAGCTTTATGCAGTATTGGCTTTATATTGCTAATAAAAAGCACCCAGAGTACAGCTGGAATTACAGACACAAAACCAGAAAGGTGTGATGAACTGACTATTTCGGGTTTGAAAACATTTCTAGTTGCTAAAGGTTAGAATGAGGCTTGTCCTTTCCCACATTATCCTAAAAAAGACTGGTCTCCTGCAGGGCTCTCAGCAGTCCCTGTAAGCAGCTGGTCGTGGCCATCAGCAGAAACTGGGTGCTGGCATCTGTTTGGCTCAGGGTGGTAGCTCCTTTGGTCCAACTGACTGTACTGTTCTGAGGCAAAGTTTTTCAAGGGATAGAATCTGTTATCTTGCGAGAAATTCAAAGTGGCATCTGCATGTATAACACAAGGGCACAGTCCTGGCTGCAGCCTGTGCCACATCTTTTACAAGGACTTTTTACAAGGGCATGGAGTGGTAGGACAAGGGAGAATGTCTTCAAACTGAGAATAGGTAGAGATCAGGTATTAGGAAGAAATTATTGTTTACTGTGAGGGTGGTGAGGCACTGGCACAGGGTGCCCAAAGAAGCTATGGCTGCCCCATCCCTGGAAGTGTTCAAGACCAGGTTGGATCGGGCTTGGAGCAACCTGGGATAGTGGAAGGTGTCCCTTCCACTGGGAAGGAGGGGAGGAGCAGGTTGGCAGGAGGGTTGGAGTGAGATGGCCTTCAAGGTCCCTTCCAACCCAAACCATCCTATGATGATCATCTTCCTCAGGCCAGTTGTGCCTGGCAAAACCCCTGCCCAAGATATTTGGCCTAGGCAAGGTGTTTTTTACAACATTTTAAGATCTCCACACCCAAGAGACAAGTTTCTGTGTACTGTTGTGACAGGGTGGGAGATGGGAACACACATGAATGCTGCCACATCCTATGTTTGACCATCTGCAGAGCAGCTCTGGGGATTTGCAGAGAAACAGGTTTTATTCTGGTGTTCCCCACTGGGCTGCCAGTGCCAAAGCCCATTAACCTTCTGGGAATGGTGCAAAGCTTATCTATTTCTCGTGGTCCTGATCTGCAAGTTGCTGAAGTCTCCTTGCTTTTTCTGGTGAGAGAAATATGACATAATGAACTTGCTGCACCCCAGATACTTCTGTTTCTTTCAGGAGGCTGCACTTGTTCACTCACCACTGATTAAGCAGTTTCATTAGTTTTTCCCCAAGATTTTTAAATCTTGGGGGAAATAAATAAGAAAACTTGAGCATAATAAGGTGCAATAATAAAGACTAAGACTGCAGCCTTTTCTCATAGGCCCACCCATGGGGCAGGAGTGGGAAGAGTGCAACTTGTGAGAATAAAGGTTGGGTCAGTCACTTTGGGATAAGGCAGAAAGCTCTGAAATATTAGATATTTTCTGCTTATTTAGAGATTATTTTCTGATGATACAAATCCGAACGAGAATATGAGTTTGAAAATAACCTGAAGTTTTAAGAGATCTTAGGAAAGAAAGGTAAAATTCAGGGTATTTAAGGCTTGAAGGTGTCACATAGCAGCAGAACCTCTTAGCACCTGCATCTTTCCACAGGAGCCTGGGGCAGTTGCTACATGAGTGTTTGTATTGCATAAGGAGAATTGTAGGATTCTCTAGGCTTGTCTGCACTTGGTATAAGGGTCTATAAACCAGCGCCTCCTCTGGACACAGGCTAAATTACCAAATCTAAATTCTATCTTAATTTACCCTGTACTTTTTTGGGATTATGTTTTTGACACCAGGAGAATTCATTCATCCTGCTGCACTTTTTCATGCAGAGGTTGCTATGCTAACTCTATTCCTCCCAGAGCTGAAACTGAGCTGTCTATAGCCACACACTTAATTAACACAGGCCTCTTTAATTGACATCCCTTACCTTCATATAGAGGCTATTAGTTATTTATGTCCAGCATGGGCAGAGCAATGGCTGCAGCACACCTGGCACTGTGCTGCTGACTCACAGATATGGTTCTGCCCTCAGACTCAATGGCAGAACAGCAGTGAGTATTCGTTTCCAGTGAGTACTGCAAGAATCCACAGCAGCCAAACACAGAAATACAGGTTTAAGGCACAAAACTAATTGCTGAATTGGGAGCAGAGCCAAGTGCTGCTTCTCTATGAGGTATTTTTCTAATATAAGAAGTAGACTTGTATATTTTCAGCAGTATTATGTAACATATTCCCTTCTGTTTGAATTCCATTAATACTTCTATACCTTTCTCAGCATTGCTCAGACCCCTTCATCTTCTTCCATAGCAATATCTAGGATTATCATGCATTGCTTACGTTTATCCAGGTTAAACATTGTTTTGCACAAGCTGTCTACGCAAAATAATAATAATAAAGATATTAGTGATTGCTGTGCTTGAGTCTGAACAAAAGGTGAGCTGTTTTTCTGCTCTATGTAGAATTCTAGTAATCTTCAGGGAAAAAAATGGAGAAACAGACATGGGGAGAGAATCCAATGGGTCGCAGGGTCAATGGGTATTATCTGAAATATTTAATAATCCTAGTATCACAACTCTTTGGTTATAATTCTGTCCAAAACAATAGATGTGATATGATCGTTCTCTCTCTTTTTTTTTTTTTTGGACAAGTACTGATCAAGGAAAGTGAGTGATTTTCCCCTCCAGTTCTTTCCCTCTGCTTCTGTCTCTTGAGAACAATTCCTTTGCTGATTCTCGTGGCTGAGATTACAGTCCCATTTACAAGATGCATCTGTCTGTCTCAAAGTGGACCAAAGTGCAAGATAACTAATAAGATTATTTATTTTCTGTGCTCAATTACAACAAAAGTTCAAGTTTACACAAATGCCATTTACTGATCAGGCTCTTTCTTATAAACATCACAAAAGTAGGATGCTTATTATTTAATTGAAATTGTAGCATTTTTTCTGCAGATTCTTCTTATATTTTCTAGGATATGAAACTCTGCATTAAACAATATCCTGAGGTACAGAGCCACACAGATCCAAAAGACAGAGACCATTAGACAAAACACCCCAAATGAGGTGTAAAGCATCTGATATTAAAAGCACCACATTGCGTTCACTCTCCTACAGCGAATCCTAAAATTTACTAGGGGTAAAAGAATTCCAAGGTCAACTCCACTGCATTTTTACCAAAAACCAGTAAGGAAAAACTATAATAGCAGAAGAAAATTTTTTTTTTTGTCCTTGATTTTCCCTTGAATGGAGACAATCCGCTAGAATTTGCATTATACACTCAGGGGGCCCAGTTCCCTCCCTCCCTCCTTAACCACTCACCCCTGCTGGAGAAGTCAATGGGTGTTCGGTGTTCCTTGCTGAGGCAGAATTGATTTGCTTGTGTTTGCGTGTAAGATGCTCATCTCTCAGCTCTTCACAGTGCAAATAAATTGACAACTTTTCCAAACTCTGAACAACCTGCTTTCCCCCTGAAATCTCAGGTAATAGAATATATGTGTGTGAAATATGCATATTACAGAATAGAATAATTCAGTTGGAAGTGACCTACAATGATCTTCAAGTCCAGCTGCCTGTTATCAGCATCTTTCTTGTTAAAAACAAAAAGAAATCCCAAAAGTGTGCTGGGGGGAAAGGTAAAAAAAGAGTGAGGGTTTTATGCCTGTACAGCTAATATTAGGGAAAGTAATATCTACAAAATCTGATTCCTGAGCCCCCTTTCTTACTAACCCAGTAGTCACTTAGCCAGTGGTTTGGTGTGGATTTCCTGGGAGAACAAGCTCTTGGCAGATGTTTCCAAGCAGCAACATTTCCAAAGAAGTGTGTATTCTTTGTGGTATAGATCATATGCACAAAACCATAGCAGTCAGTTTTTCATTGTAGATGTATGGTTAAGATATCAGAAAAGAGGGAAGGAAAAATCTCCTCCTTAATTTATTTAGAGCCACCTTGTGGTCCCTCTTTGGATATCTCCTTCACCCTTCTTCTCCTGGGAGCTGACAGGTTGGATGGCTCTCAGGCACCGTGAGCTCAGGGCTGCTCCCACCACACCAGGCACTGCCATCCCCCTGTGCCCCACCACGGCAGATTTTCTTTATGGTCTGAGGCAACCTAGTTATTTGTTTATGGTCCTGCAAAAAATGATTTCCCAAACAATACCTCAAAAATACTTCATAGAACTTAAATAAGAAGGAAAGAAAATGAGCATGAAGGCAGTCTGCTCTTTCAGCCTTTCCTTCCAGTTTCCAAAAGCTGGAGCCTGGTGATGTTTTTAGTATTTTTCCACGCCAAATGAGACACTTACTTATCCATACCATAGGACAATAGTGGAAAAAATTTCCTACAGCTTGTCTGAGACAGTGGTGCACAATGCAGGCAGTAATGAATGGATTTCCAACTTATGCAATAGTCCTGTATTAAAAAAAAAAAAAAGGTGTCATGATATTATTAAAAATCTTCTATTTACAAATATTCAAAGCATCAAATGTTGGAACTGCCTTGGCTCAGTAAAACCTTTTAATTGGTTACCTTTGACATTTAAAATCGGAATATTAATAATATTTTTAAAGTTAAACAAGTGTTTTGTCAACTCAAGATCCTATTTTTTTCCTGAGATTTTATTTCTGATGTTAATGCAGGAGAGGTGACAATGGAATCAGGCAGGGCAAGATGATCTGACCTCTCTATATAATTGAAGTCACTGACAAACTCATTCATCTGCTCCTTTTTTACCCCAAGGAGGGCAACCAGCAGATTTGTTGAACAATTCAGGGTGCCTAGAAGAGGTTTGATAATCCATGCCCTAGAAGTGCCTCTCCAGGGGAGCCACTTCCAGTGCAGGTATCGAAACGGCAAATTCCAGTGCAAGGTGAAATTACTGCTACCCATGGTCTCTGCAGATATTTTCTCATCCCTGACAACATCAATTATTTAAGTTTGATTGTGCATCAATTTAAATTAGTATAGCTAAGGGTGTGTTTAGAGCAAATTTAAACAAAGGATGGAAAATAGGGATGTCCTTAAATCAACCTAGAACATTTCACATTTCCATACCTCTTTTAAGTACAGGGGTTTGTTCGTACCGGTATAATTTTTAGCTTTGTGCAAGATTACATTTTTTCCCTCAATTAGCACCTCTGCCAAAGTCTCCTGAAGTCAATGAGAGACTTTTCAATGACTTCATTAGATTTTAGATCCACTCAAATCCCTCAGTTCATGACCTGTAATGATTCCAGCAGGCTCTGGTGGAGCAGCGTACTGAGCACCACACCCATACACAGATGGACATGTTCAACTCCCAGTGCATTCCTCGAGCTACCATTTGTTATTTTCTTAAGACATCTCTAATTTCCTACTCCAGTCACAGTGAAGAAAGTGAAGTTGGCACTGAATTGCTTTGAATTTCCTCTTAGTCAAAGGAAGAGTTCCTTACAACAGCGTAAGCAAAACATTTATTTTACTACTATTTGAAAAAAAGGAGAGCAGGGGAGGCACGTTTTCCTTCCTTGGGATAAAAGGACACTTTGGATGCACCTCATAAAGTTGTTGAATACATTGCTTCCTCTCCCTGGATGTCTCTATCCAAGCAGCACTGAAAGGATACTTGTAGGCCAGGCTGGTGCTGAGCTCCAGTATTCCCAGCCTGGAAGCTGCTCCTACCCCTGCTCTAGGCCCAGGACCCGCCATGGGTCACCTCTGCTCAATGCCACCTGTCATGGAGACACCACAGCCTGGACAGAAAAAGGGCAATTTTTTTGCTCCAGCTGCCTGATGGAGACAAGACATGACCTCCGGAAAAGATCATGGAGAACACTTAAAGAAAAAAAAGAGTACATTCTAAGTACATTCTAAGAGGGTAGGATAGGACTAACTACCCCATAGGACACACAGAACACAGAGTAGAGAGAAAATCTCCCTCTGAGCTCAGACACAGCTGAGTAACCATGTTCCATCAGCAGACTCACAACAGCTGGAGCAGGATTGGAGGCCTTCCTCCAAAATCCAACCTGTCCTGCTCAAGTACAGGAATGGGATGGCACCTCCAAGCTGTTGGCACTGGAGGTGAAAGAGGAGTGAGTACATAAGGCTTTACATGGAAAGAAAAAGGAGAAGAAGGAGCAGGAAAGAGAAGAACAGTTTGGTGGCTGCAAGGAGACTGAGCAAGTTGCAGTGGGTAGAGATTGGAAGAGAGCAGGGGAGGAGAAGAGAAGGGTCGGTCCAGGCAGGTGGGGAAGACACAGCCCAGTTGGTCCCTGAGCTGGTTGGGAGGGAAGGGAAAGCAAGGAGGAGGGCAGAGGCTTTGCCCCTGTGCTGGGGAGTGGGAAGGTGCTGGAGTGAGGTGGTTAATAGACCGCACTTGGCTGCCTCACCAGGAATGGCAGTGACACCTGACTGGGAACTTGGGGAAAGAGTTGGCGGCTTATTAAAGCAGCCGGACCCCGGCTGAACCCCACGACTACACGCTAGGATTGCTGTGTGCCCCTTGATAACTCACAGCTGCTGATAAAGTCCACTGGTAATGGCTTTTTGCTAATGAGAAAAGTGCTGCTGATTATGACAAATAGCCTTGGACCAACAGGCTAAGCTGCTACATAGGCTCCCAATTGTCAGTCTGGGTGATTTTTGCATTTCATTATTTCTTTCCTGACGTCCTGGCTCCTTCTATCTTTAACGTACTCCCAGAGCCGTGTGTCACAATTTTAATAACACTTCTTTATCTCAATTTTTCCCCCCTCTCTCCATGGGAGCTGGAAACAAAAGGCTGTTACAGAAATAATGTTTAACCTCACTCCCGTGCTGCAGCGAAAGAAACCCCACAGCTATTGTTCAAGAATTAAAAAGGCCTAAATGGGGCACACAGAGCCCACTCAACCCTTAAAGACAGACTTTTAAAAATACCTATTATTAATATTATTTAGAGCTTTCATGCGCAGCTTTGAGGCCTGCCATGTTCCCTTTCTCTTATCCTGTGACAAAGGTATAGCACACATCTAAGCGCAGAGAATGAAACCTTGGTGGACAGTGACACCGTCTCCCTGTTTTGAATGCCTTCTAATAATAGCAATATTATTTTAAAGGGAAGAATGTAGGGGGGAGAAGCCACCAAGGATTCAGAATAAACCTACTATCCTCTTTGGAACTGGTTACAAGTCACCTTGTCTTTAAAAAAATGAAAGCTGAAGAGTATAGGGTGGGTAAAGCAGAACAAAGGCCAATGCAGGTCCTAAGACAAGGTGTGAAAATGATGTTTTCCTGCCCTTAAGATTACAAACCAGCAGCAAACAACTAGAGTTCACTGAGTCCTCTCCTACTCTAGGATTTGCCAAAGAAGTGTATTCTCTCTGCTTTTGAGAATACACTGCTGCCTAGGGCTCTTGCCTTGCAAAAAGGGCTGGTCCTGCTGTCAGATCCTTGCCCACCTCGCCCATGACCTGGGGTCCTGCAAGAGGGAAAATGGGCAAACCACAGCCCACAGAAGCTCCTTGCAGTGGCTGTGGGAAAGGCAAGGACGCAATGGACGTTGTGATGGAGGCCACCCTTGGGCAACTGAGTTTTCAACCTGCTTGTAAATGTAAAACCAAAGAGAGAAAAATGCTTACAAGAGCAGAATTAATAACCAATGGCAGACAAAGTGGGGGCACAGGCTCTCCCCATCCCCACTAACTAGTCAGGCACCGAGGGATTTTAAAAGACTGAATGATCAGGGGAATCTGCAGAAGAATTGGGAGCTGAATCAGAGTTCAGAGCATGGGATTTCACTGGACAGCTTTATGTCTATCACTGGCATTTCTCTTTGTCTGTGATTTTATAAATTGCAGCACTAGAATAGCATTTGCTTTACAAGTGTTACAGCTCCATTACATCAGAGACATTAAAATCATCTCAGTTGGAAAAGAAAATTGAGCTTAAGACTTACTTCCTCTATGATACATAACATGTAACTAAAGGATTCCTGCTTTAGTTTTTAAGCATCCTGAGAAATTTTGGGCTTCCTAAGCTTTGTCATCCCAAACTGAAAATGAGGAAGGATTAAATCTTCAGTTAGGTGCAACCTTCACTAATATTTCTTTACATTTTTCTTGGAAAACTTAAAAATCATGAAAGTAGTTAAAAATATACAACAAAATTATGGGACCTCTTTGGACTCTGTTTACTTGAAATTTCCTTTGTCAACACCCTATTTCTAAGTTGTCTATAAAATCTAACTTGATAAAAACCATACAAAACATATGAAATTTTCGCACCAAAGACTATCTGTGAAGCATTTGGTAATCTTGTTTATTAGAAAATTAAATGCTTCTTACCTGTATGACAGAGCTCACCCTCGCACTGTACAGCTTGATTATTTAAAATGGTTATTATAAAAAGTTTGCAAACTGATTTTATTTGCTTTACCACCCTTTCTGCTGCTCCTTAAGAAGAATCTTTGTGGTATTAATTTTAGTCATGCGAGGAAAGTTTACTTGATAAAAATAACAGACTCAGTTCACATAAGTCAACTGTAAGCACTGTGCAAGATCAGATCCAGAAAATTAATGCACAATCAATTACAAAATGACTCTCAGAGCAAAAACCAGATACTAATCGCTCCCTTAGAGAAGGAAACCTTCACAAAATCCTGCTGTTCCTTCAAAGACCCCCTTTGGTTTGCTCCAGCTGATAACCTGCTGAAAGTCATCTCCCCTCCCAGGCTCTGTAAAACAAAGCTTGAGGAATAATTCTCAGCTGGGATGTTTCTGGGGTGACATTTGTGGTACTTACACCTTCTCCAGTTTTGAGTTTTACTGGGTAATAGTCCACTAATACAGAATTTTCCTGTCTCAAAAATAAAAGTATCAGCCAGGCTCTGGCACCTAAATGCAATCTTCTCCCTCACATGGTGCTATTGCTTTCAAGTCACTTACTTGAAGAGCAGCCCATTACATTGAATCTAAAGGGCCTATATTAAAAAAGTCCCTGCTGTTCCCCTCCAGCCAACATCCAGCCTGCCATTCTCCCTCTAAAATGTCTCCTTCCTCCATCCCTTACAATCGCCTGGAAAATGCCTAGAACAGCACAGGTGCCATTGTAAGAGAAGGAAATACAGCCACAACAGAGTCCATATGAACTTTCTGATGGCTAAAGAGTTTTTAACATTTCAGTCAACATCTGGGTTGTAAGCCAAATTTTGTTACTGTTAACCTAGAAAGTTTCAATTATATAAGAAAACCAGTAAAATCCCACAGCAGCTAGAAATTGTATAACATGCTAACCTGGACACATCTAATCTTAACAAGAACAGATAAAAATTTCTAATATTCATAAATTAAACAGACAGTAATTAAAAACTGTGATTTTCTGTTTTTTCTGCTTGTAAACAATATTTCCTAAAAAAATTCTTTTACACGCCATTTGTTGTTGAGATTTTCTTGGCTTGATAGATGTTTGTGTTTGGTGAGATATTTATTCTTTCCTGTACAGAGAAACCATTTCCCAAAACTCAGGTTTGGCTGCTATAAATGTGAGGGCATTGTTTTAAGGAAATATTTATATGTTTAGGTCTATTGACCGTTTATGCCATTATTTAAAGGGGTCACAGAAAAGGGCAGTGGTTATTAAAATGGAGAGAGCAAGTAAAAGCAGGAGAGAGACAGAAGGAACGAGAGGTAAGAAACTCATAATGGGATTTTTCATGTGGAACGATCATTTTATCTAATACGTCTGAAAATGTAATCCATTACTACTAATTACCATGCTGGCATTGAAATACAGGATCACACTTACTCCAGATCCAGATAGAGGCCCAAATCTCTCCATTCATTGTTCTTTCCATCCCACCTCCCCTCCCTCCCTTTCTGCTTCTCCAAGAAGAAATTCAGCCCTTCGGACATTAGTGAAGAAGGGCCCGAGGTCTCCCTATCATCCTAAAGCAGAAGCTAAACAATATTAGCCAATCATTTTTGATAGATGAAGCATGGAAATTAGTTCCAGAGTTTAACTGATAACTGAAACCACACAGTTACATTCCATTATGGCAGCCTTAATTGATGAGCTCATTAAGCCCATTATTAGAGAAATTGATTTCAAATAGGCACTTAAAACTGGCTGGCAAAAGAAAAAGGTGAAGAGATACCGTACAATGTGAAGAAAGTAACTAAAATACATAATGAAGCAAGTAATTTTATAGGTTTGTTTAATGAAAACCTCAAGAGCATATTAGTTGCTGTGTGGATTTTAAACACTCATTTTATGTACTAATAAAGCTCCCGTCCATTATGGGAGTTCTGAATGCCTCCAATCTTTAATGTAGCTCTGCTACTAATTAATTAATTAACCCCAGATGAAGCAATCAATTAGTCATGCAGAATAGACACTTTAAAGGTCTGCCAGGTAACACTGGGTACCAGTGCAGAACAGCAGAAGCAAAGTTTCTTTTTAATTATTTTTATATTGCTTCAGCGTAACAGGAAAAAAACAAACAGGGTTGAAATTTAAAAGCTGCATTAGCAGTATAGTAAAAATGAGTGATTAACACTCTGACCTTACATTATTTCAGAGGACAAAGCAGTGGAACAACACTGGGAATTTTAGAGATGGGTTCAGATTGAAGATGCACAACCCAGACAGTTAATTTTTAATACGTTCATCTCGAGCAGCCGCTGCTGCTCAGATTAAATGCAAGTTTCTGGGCAGTGCATGGAAGTCCATTTTCACACCTGAGGTCTGAGAAAGTAAACACATGAAGGAAAGATAGTAATAATAAATCCTCCAGAAGCAAATCTTCATTTTATAGGACTTATTTGGGAAAAGAGCAGCAGAAAAACAAACCCTGTGGTATTAAGCCCTCTCATGTCTCTTTATTTCCTCCATTTACCTTCTCTTGAATGCTAAAATGTAGAGCCTTGATCCAAAGGGCACTATATAAATGGTCTTTCATTAAACAAAGCTCATCAGCCATGACCGATTAACCTCAGTTGTAAAGTGAGATTGCTGTCTACGTGAGCTTAAGTGTGGATGAGCTGCTTTGCTGGAAGACTGAACTCATGATCTTTCCACTGGGGTGAGCTTGGAGGAAAAGCTCACGAGGTTTCACTCAGGAGAGAGTTAAAAAATTGAGCAAATTGGATTGTATTTCTTCTTTCAAGGATCTATTATTGCTATTATTATTACGATTGTTATTAGCAATAGTATTAATCTTCCTTTTAAACCATGGACCTCCGTCAGCTTGCTGAGGATTCTTGGCAGGTCTCTGAGTGATATTTGAGACAGCAGAAGATCAGACTGAAGTTCATTCTTGATGAATGGAGGGATGTAAAATTTTTGCTTTGGCCTTGGGGCCACATTTATTTATTATTTTCAAGACAGCTCCAAAAGGGGGCTGATAAAAGACTGAGAAGACAGCTTGGAGTGTCCATGTCCAACATTGCAATCTGTCCATTCACTGCACTAGACTGCATCAGACAATACATTTTTAAGCTGAACTAAGGAAATATTGTATGTATGAACCCAGCACCAGACTAAATATTAAAGCACGGAATATTATTCCTGAAATCTCATCCAGGAAAGATAAGTTCGCACTGAACTGAGGCAGAGAAAAGTTATGAAGGTGTCTTGAGAAATGGAGGCCTTTCTTTTTAAGAGAGCTTTGCTTAGCCTAGCAAAATGAAGGCAGATATGTGATATAGTTCTCCCTATAAATATATCAAAGGAGCATCTTCTCCAGCCGGTAGAAAATCTATTTAGGCAAAAGGGTGAAGTTGGCACGACAGCAAAAGCATATGAATAAATAATATTCAAATGATAAAATTCAAATTAGCTATAAATTTAGACTGAAAATTAGAAGAAATTTACCATCAGAGGTCTGAGATTTGGGAAAAGCCCTCAAGTAGAGAAAGTGAGAGAAAGAAATCTAAAGGATTTCAGAAGCACAGTTATTTATGACAGGTTATGATAAAGACTATATGATCTGGTTGACTTCAATATGCCTCAGAGAGGATCCCCTTTCCTTGCCTTTGGAGGCTAAGCTCACTGCACATGGCATTTGGGTGGGATTTGAATGTGCCTGTGCAGGCACTGAAAACCCTAAGCCAAAGGAATCTGCTCTGTTTGGCCTGGAAGTCAGGGAGGACAGCTAATAGATCAAGCCATTTACATTTCAAAACAAAATCCCATGTAGTATAAGAAAATACTTCGGGTTCTTCCTTCTTCCTGCATTTGCTTGGTAGTTTAGGGTAGTATTTTCTTATGTGTTGTCGGTGCTTTTGTGTCCTCATTTCTCTTTCTGTGGGTTCAAACCAGGTGACTCCCCAGAGCCCCAGTTGCTTTCAGGCCAGGCACAAAATGAACATAAAGTAGCACATTAGGGAGGGGATAATGAAGGGCAAATGAGTGTTACAGCCATAAAGACACAGGTAGAATAAAGTTGGTCTGCGATGGTTCACTTCGCACTGAAATACTGCAGGGGCACTGGCATCCCAAGAAAAATTTTTTGGAGCAGAAGAAGAACTGATCAGCTGAGGGACAGTAAGTCTGAAACCACTACATCAGAAATTTGCATGTGCCTGTGTCCCAGGAGTAAATGAATCTAAATGACTATTAGTGCAAGTCTTGATGTCATTAAGGGAGAAACAGAAGAGAAAGTGAAGGCTGTAAATAAAACTTAAAAATAGAGACTAGTGAGTATAAAAGCACGTATTACAAACAAAAAGGAGGCATAATGCCAAACGTAGGACAAATATCACCAAATCTTATCTGGGACTGATTAGTGTCTGATTCATTCAAATCCTTAATCGCTGAGAAACCACTGGGGATATGAATCCAAGCTGATTAGAATCAGTTGAAATATTAGCTTGAATACAACAGCATAAAACCTCTAAACATCACTCTGGCAAACATGCTTTATATACCAGCGCTGATTGCAAGCTGCCTGCTCATACGGTGCAGAGAATGAAGCCTTAGACAATCGTGTTTCTGATTTCACGCAAGTTTTAGGCTTGTGTAATTCCAATGGCTGATCCAGAGTACACGCACAGAATAATTGTTGTTTGCAAAAGAAGAGAAAATGACATCTCCTCTGTTAAAACGTTCTTATTTCATCATCTTATGCCTTGCATTTGATACCAGGTATTTGACAGCAGCTTTGGAAGATTTCCTTAATCAGCTGAATTCAAATGGGTCCAATTTCAATTTTCTGTTTCAGGTATGACAGGACTGCATCCAGTGCTGACCCCCGTCCCAGGAACAGAGCCCTCCATCCTGAGCTGTTTGCCCGTGCTCTTTGTCGTGGATTTCTTCAGCCCATGAAGGAGCACACTTCGACACGTGACATAGCTAGTCACCAATTACTTACAGAATTCTGCTCAAAATTAGAGGAAAAAAACAGATCTCGGTTCTGAGTCAGCTAAGCCCCATTCTGACCCAGGAGAAACATCCAAGAGGAACACACCAAGCACGATCTCTACACACCTTTTAAGTCCCCCCAGGAATGTTGACTCCGCCACTTCCTTGGGCAGCCAGTTCCAGTGCTTTTCATTTCACATTTCTTCAGAGAAGAATTTTTTCCTAATACTCAATCTAAACTTCCCCAGGCACAACTTGAGGATGCTCCCATCATCCTATCACTTGTTACTTGAAAGAAGAGACCAACCCCCACTGGCTCCTCCTGTCAGGGAGCTGTAAAGAGCAAGAAGATCCTCCTTGAGTCTCCTTTTCTGCAGACTGAGCCCCCCCAGCTCCCTCAGCTGCTCCTCATCAGACTTGTGCTCCAGACCCTCCCCCAGCTCCATTGCCTTTCTCTAGACATGCTCCAGCCCCTTAATGTCCTTCTTGTTGAGAGGGACCCAACACCAAACAAGGGTTTTGAAGTGTGGCCTCACCAGTGCCGAGTGCAGGGGGACAATCACTGCACTGGTCCATCTTCTGGCCCTTCTGGTAGTTGGGTGTCACATTTGCTGACCTCCAGTCACCTGGAACCTCCCCAGTGAGACAGATCTGCTGGTGAATGATGGAAAGTGGCTCTGTGAGCCCTTCCACCAGCTCCCTCAGTACCCTTGGGTGGGTCCCATCCACAGACTTGTGCACTGGTTGCTGACCATTTCCCTTGTGGTTATGGGAATTACTGCTGATTTGGAGCCCTTTCCCCCCAGAGCTGTCGGGAGCAATTTCTCACCATGAGGAGCAATAATCAGTCCTGTCTATGCCTTGTGAAAACCATAAAAACAGACACTCCTGGTCTGAATTTCTCTTGCCCCTTATCTGTGCATGTGCCCAAGCTCATGGCTGCACATGATAGAAAGGCAAAGCAGGGAGTTCATAAGCTTAATAACCACTTGACTTTCACAAATACTTTCTGTTACAAGATGCTGAACAATTTAAAAATGTTCCAGTATTTATATTGCATCCCAGATTAAATAACTGTTGTCATTTTCTGCCCTCATTGTTCTCATAGTCAATTCAATTGAAAATAGGCCCATTAAAAGTATTCATTTGTAAAATATTGCACTATAGCTATTTTTTTTTATTTAGCAGTTCTGAAAACACCTACCAAGTGATTGCCATTTAAAACCCACTTAAAGGCCAATTTACACAACATTTGTGCTTGTGTAAATAAGGTTTGCTGTTATGCTAATGTGCAATTGCACCACTTGTGCTGTTTTGAAGGATAATTCACAATTTTAAATTGTGCTGTATGACAGAAAAATTCAAGGATGTTTTAATCACAGCTTTCGTTTGCATTAATCAGATGTAAAAGCACATACTGTTTTGTCTGCCGCTGAGAGGCAGGCAGTGCAGAGACAAATGACTGAAAGGAGATTTACAGTTTTTCTACCTCAGATTTCCAATTAAACCTTGGGTATTTAGTTAATACTCTCAACTGGACATCTCATGATAGAGACAATACACAGGAAGATCTATAACACTGTTTAAAAAAACCCAACAACAACAAAAATCCAGAAGCCAAACTAAAAAACAACCTCCACAAATTTGCTAACAATAGCGTTTTTATTTCAAATAACTGTAATTTTTCCTCTGGGTATTGCTGCAGATTATGCATTTTCCTTCATGATTTTTTAATGAAGGACTAATTTACCTATTGTCCAAGTGCATTATAGACTGTAAGTATGATTATTTAATTCAGCACAAAATCCAGCATGTCAAGATTAATTCATATTTACTAAATGTTTATAAATTAGGTATCTAAATCTTCATGGATGAATGCCAACTTGTACTAAGACTTATTTCTTTACTTCACAGACATTTCCATAAGTGCTTATAGCCATACTGCAGAACTAGAAAGAACTGATAGCAACAATATATTTACAAATCATCTGCTGAGACCATATAAACTCTATAAAGCAGAATTTTTTTTTAATTATAGGTTTATACAGTGGCTGGCAAAACAGAAATGTAGTGCAGTAGTAGCTATTGGCTACTGCAATACAAATAAATACTAATAATGTGTATACATTAGTGCACAATCGTATAAAGGCTGGAATAAATATAGCAGTAACATTCCTCTGCTCCCACTCATTTGAGAGCCAATCTGCATAATGTTTTCCCTTCAGAAACACTTCCACAATGTGTTTAACCCAGCCTCTGGGTTGGACTGAGTTTTAAAATGCCCTTTAAGGGCTTCTGGTCAGCTGGTCCCATCAGACACTCTTCAGAGGCTCCTATGAGCCAAGCAAATTTTTATTTACGTTCATATTTCATTCCTTGGCACAGCACCCTATAATCCCTGTGTATTCATAATCCCTGTGTATTTAACCATTTAAATATAATGCAGGTGTAACACTTAAAATGTATTTGATGGGCTTTTTAATCTAGCTGTCCTTCCTCCAAAAATCCTTCAGCAATCCCTCTCTGGCAGTTGTTGATCTGATCCAAGCTCTTCTCAAATTGTCCCCATTCCTCCAGACAGGACCCTGGACACTGGCATTCACACCAGTGACCAGGGAACATCCTTGACATATTTAAGGCCTGAAAGTTATTATCTATGTGCCTTTAAAGCAGGGACTGCACCACTTGTGTTGTGATGATTAAACTCTGAACAACACTCTACTATCAAATATCCATCTCCTTGCCAAGATGTTGTCTCTATCGCCATCACAGTGTCTAGAATATTAGAATCAGAGTATTGTTTAGGTTGGAAAAGACCTCTAAGATCATTGAGTCCAACCATTAACCCAGCACTGCCAGGCCCACCACTAAATCATGTCCCCAAATGCCACATCTACATGTTTTTTGAACATTTCCAGGGATAGCAGCTCCACCACTTCCCGTTTGACTGCTTGGCCACCCTTTCCATGAAGAAATTTTTCCTAATACATGATTTAAACCTTCTCTGGTGCAACTTGAGGCCATTTCCTTTTGTTCTATCTCTTGTAACCTGGGAGAAGAGAGCAACCTCTACCTCATTACAGCCTCTTTTCAGGCAGAAGCAGCATGGCCTGCAACAACAACATTTTTACCATCTAACACAGCGCAGGGTCCATACACACTGCACCAAGTGCTTTTGGAGAGTCATTTGACGAGCGGGAAGCAGTTGGGGAGCTACACACCAAAACTCATCCACAGTGGAGCTCTGTGATTTTCAGGGGCTGCACTATCATATGCCTCATGCATACAATGCTGCAACTTATCCTAACAGAAGGTTTAGGCAAGCTGACTTTTACTGCTGACAAATTGAGGCTCAAGAACATGTTGCAGTGCAATGGATGGCATGGAGCTGGTCATCTGTCAGACAGGATCTCAGCTCAGACTTTATTAATATTCATGGTTGGAAAGCTTCCTTGGATGTACGTGCCTCTTCAAAACATTCATTCCAGCTCAGTATCAACACTTGAAATAGTGAATTTTAGCAGTGTGCCTATAAAATAAATTCCCACTACAAAACTTTCTTGCAACAGTGAAGTGCATGTTCTTTAACATCGCTTGTTGTTGATAATAAATTTAATTACCCACCTCTTATGAAAAACCAGGGAGAACGTAGGCATAAATTGTCCCTGTTCTGAAGGGAGCAGGTAGGTCTCAGTGCTCCAGGAAGCTGTCCTCAGCACTGAGGAATATCTCCCAGTTTTCCCTGCAATGCTATTTCCATGTTTTCCCTGCTCTTTCCCCCCTTTAGCTGAGGCACTCCGGGTGGACAGGCAGAGCTCTCACCCCATGCATACAGGCTGCAGACGGCAGGGGACAGCGTGGCCAGTGCAGGGTGTGCCCTGAGGATGTGGAAGATCTCTTCAACCCCTTGGAGCTGGAACAACAAAGTCCTCAGTCCATTCAGAGCTGTTTGGGTGGCATTCCCATATCCTAAACTTTGCTGTCCCTGAGAAAGGACTGGACCTCCTGAGAATGATAAAATGCTCAGCCAGCTTCCTGAAGTGTCTCAGACACTACAGGGTTGAAACACTTTAAAAACCACCCTTGACAATATATTAAACTATTTCTGTCAATGCCTCCACAGCTCATCTGATAGATACTAATGGCTTCCAGCAACAGTCCTATTTAGCATGATTATTGTTTTCATTTTTTAAATGCACTCCATGCTCAGTTAGTGCTAGACACACCTTCATTACTCCTATCTGTTTGGAGGATCGCAGCCTCCAGACTGACATATGAGACATCTCAGGATGGCTGAAAAGCAGTTCATTACGTGAATACATCACATATCCTGGTAACATCAATTGCAGTAACAATTCTTAATGCAGCTAATAAGGTGTTAAAAGTCCCTACAGTTTTTTTGGTTATCTGACTTGTTTAAGATACCAAGCTGGGTTTTCATCACTTCTCAATTGGAAGGTTTAGCAGATTTAGGTTTTGTTAAAAACATATATATTCTGTAGGTATGCTTTTTTTTCAGAGATTCCTCCACCCTTATAAAGCAAAGTGAAAAGTGCTGGGGAATTACTGAGTACAAAATGATGTGCCAGTTGCAGCAAATACAGATTGCCAGGCACTTTCCTGATCATTGACAGCTGCGGATGTTTATGTTACAATCCTACAAACAAAAAAATCTGGACTACTTTCTTCTTTATGCCAGGACCTCTTTAAAAGAGAAGCTGTTTGTCACATGAGGTGTAGGCAACAGAATAAATCTAGCGCTAAAGAATAACCATTCCGACATCCTACAGTACTCTTAACTGATAACACCCCTTCTGGATTGCAAGACTCATGCACTCTCTATCATTTCCTATAGATCTCAGCACATGGAATTTAGGTCAGAAGTGCCAAACTCTGGAGAGGAATGAATTCTAGTTAAATTATATCAGATATTAATCTAAAATAACACCCCTCCACTCCATGCACAGCAGATTTTCCATACACAGATTAAAGAAAAGGTCTACTCACAACACAACTGCGTGTAGTCCATAAGAGCTCAATAGTCTGCTGGGTCTTGTTCTGACTCAGTCTGTGACTTCATCTGCACAAACAGACCCTTGAGGTCTGACTTCAGATCCTGAAACCAGGAATCAAAGTTCCATGTGCATGCATTATCGAACTTCAACTCATAAAGTTACATCCCAATGGATTGGTCCAGTGCTAACAATGTTTCCCACCCCCTTCCACCTCTGCTTTATGTTTCTCACAAATCCTTTTTGAGATACAAGAAATAAAAAACTTTCTACTCTAAATATTTTGTCCCTACTTCATTCTCCCTGAGAGCAGTCACCAGGGAGGTATCAATGACCAAAAATGGCCTGAAGAACCAGGTATTGAAGGACCTGCTGATGGCAGTACTGAGGATGGCACTGAGTAATCTGGGGGCAGCTTTCCCTATATATCTGATTGTATTTCTTCTGACAGCAAATAAGAGACATCCAGTTTCCAGACTCTCAGTACAGCACATTATGCAAACATTAAATTCCCTTAAAAAATAAAAATCTCAGTGGCTGAGTTATAAACTCCTCCATGATAATCGTAATGAAAACATTTCTATGTCCCTGCAGCTATAATGGGATTCCTGCAGTAATCCTACACTGTTTATGGCACTGATATTTTAAATAATGCATTCCGTATCTTTTACTTTTCCCCTTTTTTCATGGTGCTGTACACACTTGGCATCCTTTCAACGACAAACACTGAGCAAAGTGCAGCAATAAATTATTTCCTCTTTGAATCCTTTTACTAAAGGAAAAAAATCTATGTGCACACACAGCAGCTTGAGTCCAGCTAGTTAATCAGTTGCATTATTATTACCACCCACCTCCTCCTGTTAAAAAGCCAGATTTTTCTACCATTTGTGCTGCTTTTAATCCATAGGAAGTCAATTTTCCACTCATATATTAGTTTATTTTATATTTTCAAATTGATTCTACTATACATTGATTTCCTGTTGTGTGTATTGTATCCTGAGCTAGGATTATACATTTAGTAGAAGTGGATATTCCTGCCACATAAAGGTTGCTGCAGCTCTATAGGACCCTTATCTTGAAAAGGGAGAGTCCAATTTTATTGAAACGGCTAAAATCCCACTTAATTGAATTTTTTTTTTCCTAAGATGTACAAGCTTAGAGACTTTTGGTTTCCAATTCAACTTCAGCTTCGCGGTGTTTAAATTTCCAAACCCATAAAGACCTTTATGAAAAAGAACTTACAAATATTGTATTTCTGATATGGTGAATTACTGGAGAAGCTCAAGGTAAGAAGCAGTGAAATATCAATACTTTGTAGAACATCTTTTGATCATGCTGGCTTTTCATGCCGTTTAACACATTCCTATGGAAAAAGATCGTGTTTGAACCCACATTTTACAATGTTAGAGTCCTGAAACACTGCAGAGTAGAATTAGGGCTGTGCACTGGAACAGAAAGAAATGCGCTCCCTGAAAACATTTGATGCAAGAAGATGAGGCAACAAGAAATCTGAGTTCCAGGGTGAAATTTCTGGCTCAGCTCACGGCCACTGGGGTTTTGTCCTCAGCTCCAGGGAGTTTCAGCTCCCAATGCAACACAAATTTTTCCTGATTAGACCACTGCCTACATTGTCAAATTTTAAGAAATCATATCCTTGAGTGCCCTTAGTTCTTAACTAAAAATAGACCTCAGAGAGTTTTTTCTTTTGTTTCAAAGAAAAGTTACACCTCAGAGGAAACCTCTCACCTGCCTAGTCTTACCCCTGAGGCTGATTCTGCTCTGTTCTTTGACCACCCCGGACACAACCATGTTTTCCATCTCAGAATGCCATGATTATGGCTTCTGCCCTTACCGATATCAGACGCAGATTCTGTAAGTGGGTCTATGAGCACACTGGCACCACTGCCCACTTTTCAGCCAGGCTTTGCTGACAAACCCCTGTGCAACAGGTCTGCAGCAAGACCAGAACCTTCACCAGGATTTCCTACAACCTGAGCATGTCTGCAGCTTCTTCCCGAGCACACTGATCATCCCACATGCTGATGACAAACGCAGCACGAGCAGAGATGAGCTCAGGAGAGAATGCAATAAGAGGAGAGTCCCACTGCCCACAGGCAGTGCAAGCAGGCAGCCAGGCACGTGGCTGTGCTCACACTGCAAAAGCTTTTAAAGATGAGCACTAAGTTTATATGTCAAACACCAAGGCTGGCATGCAGAAACGGAACTAAGTAATAAAAGCAACACTTAGATTTGAATAAAATTATTTTTTGCAAATCCAGAGGGTTCAGTATTTATAGTTGTTCTACAGGAGAGAATTAGACTCCAAACTCAGAGGTCCATGGAGCCTGGAGAGCCAGGCCCCAAAGTGACTGAGATGCCAGTAAACCACAGGGTCAGGCTTTTCTTGTGAGTTTGCCTCATTCAAAGCCATGCAAAGCCAAGCGAAGCCCTGCCACCTTGAAGTCAGCATCTTTTTGCAACCATCCCACACCACCGACTGTGCACAGCACACAGCAACAAAGAATGTGGTCCAAGTGGCTTGAAGGAGGTTTGTGATGTGATTTCTGGCCTTCGTTTTATAGGTACTTAAGAAACGGCTGTATAAAGCCCAGCATCTGGTAATTAGATTAGAGAGGGCTGAATGTGAGGCCTGAAGAATAAATCTTGCTGCCTGCTGTGCTTGCACAAGGAGGGAGGAGCTGCAGAGCATCTTCCCTGCCCTGGCAGAGCAGTGGTGGCTGGGCTAGGTTCCCTGAGGAGCTGGAATGATGGGCTGCTGAAGAGGGGATCCCTC
>VZRV01002442.1:152886-280386 GCA_013398115.1 Falcunculus frontatus | reverse complement strand
AACTATGTGATCATCCAAACTTCTGCAGGGCACTTGTCTGTGCAGATTGACCACTTTGTGCTTTCAGTTCTTTAATATCATGTAGTGGGTTTTGCTTTATTCTTTTTTTTTTTTAATGGTGTGTGTGGACTCCTTACTTAATATTCTACTGGGTAAATAATTTAGAACCAACACTTCCAGCTTTCAAGAACAACACCACCACAGCTGGTGATAAGGATTTTCCCCCAAACCAAACCCTATCTACAGTCACATCACAAATAATTTATAACACACAGCTTTGGAAACCTTTTAAGATGAGTTAAAATTACCATCCCGTTTGTATTAGAACAAGTGCCTTCACACAGAGTAAGAAGGAAAGGGGGCAAACCAGAGATCTGAGATAAGTCAGTCCCAGAACCAGGACTAGTTTGCCCATGACCCTCACACATAAACTCAGACATGAAATTTCTCATGAAAATTTCAGTGTAATTTTATGGCTGGGTGTGCAAGCTTTGCATTAAATGGTCCATCTTTATGCTTTTTAAATGGTCCATCTTCATGATTTTTGCATCATGGCAGTTACAAAAAAGGACTAATTTGTTTCTCACCCCTGTTGTACAGGTGATGCACAGGAATGTTCCCTTTGGTCATCAACACTGGAAAGTCAGTGCCTCAGGTCTCATTTTCAGCATATCTAACAACCGAATAGGAGATGTGAAGAAGAGAAAGCATGTAAGACTTTTGGACAATCAGCAAACCCCATGCTGAGTAACTCATCTTCATGTTTGAGCCCAGAGTTTAATCTTTACCATCGATTGCCTATAACCATCTAAATCCATATTCACCAAAATACTCATTTTGTGCAGCCCAGTGCTAATTTGGTAACCAGACTGACATCAAAATAGTGTTAATGTGCTCACTCACACACTCAAATATTTCACTTTAGGCTCCCTGGGTCTGAAAACTGAGCCCCAGAATTAGTTTGGCTGCCCAGTGCACCGAAGGATGCTGAGGATGTGTTTTAGCTGTCAGCAGCGCACAAGCACAGCTAACCTGTCATCTCCAGCTCTGGCTGCCTTCAGCAGTACCTGGATTCATTCTGACTGAGTTAAACCAAAATTTAGGGTGATAAAAGCATATCAACTTTCCCCCATCACCTGTGATGCTGGCAGTTTATAACACTGGTAATTACCCACATCCTCCAAGAGAGAAAACTGCACATGCAAATATGTGCACAAGTGTGCAAATGCCAGTGTACTGGCAGTGTAATTTATCTGGCTGGTTTACTCTTGCTATCTCCGTGTATCACGCACAGAGCATGTTTTATTTCTTTGTTTTTGATCCTCAATCTATGGATTTATTCACAGGTACAATTTAACTTGGGGTTTCACATTACAGCAGCTATTTCCCCTTGTACAGTCCTGTCCTATGCAAAGAATACGTGGTGTTAATTACCGGGAATTGCAGCTCTTGAATTCACGGGATAATTGATAATACCTGCATGCAGAAAATCCCCATCATGATGTTTTAAAGATTCAGTTAATTAGCCCTGTGTCTGGGAGATCAGGCATTAACCATTTGCCTTAGGACTCCTCCTTCAGGCTCTTTCAGAAACCTCTGTTATTTAGCTTTTAGGGGTGATTAGTACAGAGAAAGCCAAGGGAGAAAGGCTGTGTGTGAGATGTTGTCACAAGGGAATAAGGAGCCCTTTGTCCTGTCAGGAACTATCCTAACAAAACATTCAAATAGGATTTAATCACTGCAGTGGTCTGCCCACATTGCTCTTAGGGTTAGATACCCCCATAAATCATGCATAGCTTGGAGTCCATGGTGCCTTGAAGTTGTTCACAGCTGATTCTCTGCTGCACAGAGCAAATCGAGATCACTTATTGCTTTCCATGGGCTTTTTGGTGCAGCCACTCTGACTCCTGTCTTTCTTCTTTGAAAACCCAGCAAACCACAGAAAACAGGTCAAGAGTGCTTGCCTTATAAGCTCTGGTTTGGGTGAAGAATGCTACCTGCTCAAAGGAGAATAATTTTGCTACTGATCTTATAGCTCATGTTTGATTACATGCTGGTAGGAGGGAAAGAAATTGTCACTTTTTTATGTTACAAGGAATCAAAATCAATTTTCTTTCACATTTTTCCTTTGCAATAGATATTCTGCCTAAAGATAGGTTTAATCAATTTTTTAAACAAGCAAGACTACTTCAAGTATAGTGATACCCAGTGATTAATTTTGAGCTTTTAATGATACAGTTATCAGTCATGAAATTCCCATATCACACTCATATGCTTCAGCCACGGCTCCAATTCTAAGGAAGTGACAGGGTACTTTAGAGTTTTGTTGCTTCTGTGAAAGTCGCAGAGGTTGTTTGGGGTGAAATATGGGATGTAAATAACAGAACAGGGAATTGCATTGAAATTAATAAATTTCTTTCCAGAGTCTCAATCAAACAACTGCAACACAACACAGTGAGCAGAGCAGTAACCACCCTTGGCTGCTCTTGAGTTGATTCTTTCAAAGCAAAATGGTCAATATTGAATTCTTGAGACACCTGACCTGCCAGTCATGGAAAACTGGCCATGACCCAGCACTCACAATAGCCACAAAGCCTTCAAGTGTAAATTGTGAAGATTTTGTAAAAACTGCAAATAATTTCACAGGAACCACAGAATTCAGCCTGATCACTTTCTTGCCTTGAAGACTGCTTTTCTGCACACATTTCCTGCAGAGACTTCCTTTTGCTTTTCAGATATTTATTAGTCAATAATAATGCCCCAAAAAGTGAGCAAAGTAATTAAAAGTAATCGCAGGTAAAATATAACTGTTTCAAGTATACAACTCTGTTACAAAAGGTTCCATATCCAAATATTTGAAAAGTAAAAACAAATTAAAAATAATTTAAAACTTGTATTGTCTGAAAGATACAGGTCAATGTAAAAATAGTACTATTTAATCTAAAAGAAAAAGTCACGGGGTGATTTTTTTCTACACCAGGCATGTAGCACTATATCCTAGCAAAACCATTGCTTAAATTGTTTTCTTAATGATGAATATTTTTGGGGCATACTTTTCTGCATCTTATGGAAATAAAACTCTTTTCCAAGTCTCCAAGACTGTAGCACTCCCTGTCACGGGATTTCAACATTGACCGTTCCGTCACATCTTTGTATGCAGAACTACTTCAGCAAAAAGGATTTCTTCCAGTAATCCTAATTGGCAAAGTTTGATTTGCAACTGCAAATGTGGCAATTATATATGCAATTACACATGCAATTATATATGCAAAGTGGCTAAACATTCAAAAATCCAAAACCAGAGACAAGGCTGATTTTAAATCATATATATACAGTCAGGAAAACTAAAATATAGACAAATTGTAAAACTTGTCCTTTCCCCAGGAACACCAGTAAAACTAGAGCAGTGTAATCTAACTGAAGGTCTCTCCTACATACCACATAGCTAAAGGCAAGCCCAAATGTAATTGAAATAACTTTGGAACCAGCACCATTCATTTTCCCATTAGGCTGAAGTGCTCATGGGCCTTCCTTCATTTACTGCACCCTGAGACTTGTTTAACACCATTGATTTCAACGGGGTAACTCTTGATTTATGATGATCAAATATGTAAAATTTATTATTCAGCCTTAGAGTATTTGTAAAAATACTAGTGGTGTCTGCACACACTATAGCAACTGCAAAGACATAGGGTGGGATGATTCCATCTGCAAAAATTTAATACAAATTTAATCAGAATCAAGCCCAAATTTCCTTTCAAAATATTTTTAACTTGGTTAACTATGTTGACTTCGTCAGAGTTGCTTCTTATGGACATGAAATAACTCGAACAGAGAAATGGGCATTATACATAAGCTGCCAACCCACAGAGCAATATTAATTCTACATTCTTTTTACAAGAATTTGTGACTTACAAAGTCACTAAGAGGGCTGAGGCATTGCTTGTGGGAGCCAGTGCAGCTCCACTGGCTTGAGAAAGACACTGAGCCTGAGTGCCAAAGATAGGGACTTCTATGAATTTGAAACTAAATGTTCTTACTAAGAGCAGAAATCAGTAAATATCAACTTCTTCTCTCTCCCAAAATCAGTTGAAAAAATTGAGCTTCCCTTTCTATCCAGTAACAAAACCCTGGTATTCTGTATTGTACAGTCCTGTTTGTGTTATGAATGGCATGTCACATATGGCAAGGCTACACCTGCAAGGGAAGGAATGAAGGTTGATAACAATCTCCCCAGGTTCTGCAATGTCAGGACACTTATCAATTTGTAAAATGCAAGGGCAAGATTTGGGGCTTATTAAAAAAAAAAAAAAAAAGAACAGAAAGAAGGAACAGAATACTGAATGAAAAGATACTTTTGCAGACTTGTCTGAAGGTTTATGAGGATGCCAAGAAGAGCATGACACTGCTATTGGGAACACACATGGCTATTGGCATGCATGAATCTCAGCTTATACTGTGGACACCAGTGAATTACATTCCCCATTCTGTAAAAAGCTTCGTTGTTGTGATTTTTATGAAGGTTCAAGTCAACATAATATAACCTCCTACGAAGCACTAAGAATATAAGGCTGTGCTCACTGACGGAGAAACTGGAGTCTGAAGACACAAAGACATAGGAAATTTTTTTTGGTATCTTTTTTCATCTGGTCCCATGTCTCACTTGAGGAATAAAACAGCTTAGAGACACGCTTCTACCTTTTGGCTTTTTCTTTTACCTTGAGTACAACAGTTTAAATTGGAGAATGGGAGCCGTGACTTTTTTTGGAAATAGCCTAGATGATCAACCAAAAAGCTGAATTTGGGCATGATTTGATCCTAACTATTATTGGTTGTTGAGTCTACTACATTCCCTTTCCTTTTGAGACTCATGTGCTTGGTCTAAAATTTGCTGCAATCAAATACATGCGAACCAGTCAAAGCTCACATATTTCAGGGAAACCAAAAGACACACATCACCTCCTCCCAGGAACCTCCCCAGACTGAGTTCTTCCAGATAGCTTTAATGGAAGCATTTTCTATTATAGCTGGAAGACTTAGACAAGCATTGTATACCATTAAGAAGGAAATTCCCAGCAGAAACTCCCATTTTCTCCTCCAGGCCTTTGTCAGTCAAGCAGGTAAATCAATAAATTCTGAAAATAAAAAGGAAAAACACTGGGAAGGGTTTTGACTCTGGAAAGGAAGGAAGAAAATCCCATGAGCTCTACCAAGTTCTCCACATGAGGGTTGTACTCCAGATACTGCCACTGTGGCCAAGGTTGTTAAAACCAACCTCCGTGAATCACTGAGTTGATCCCAACCTCACCTGAGCTTCCCACAAACTGTACCCACTGGCTGCTGCCTGGCACATTCTCAAGCCTTTCACACACAGATCTGGCATCTGATACCCAACACTTCACCCAACCTTGCAACCACATAAGGATGTCAGATTCATGCCCCACTCACAAAACTGTCTTGCCCTTAATTTGCACAAAAGGACAAACACCTGTGGCTACTGCCCAAGGAGGATAAACTGTTCTTGCTAGCCCACATCTTTTAAGGGATCCTATCTTAAAAACAGCTGATGAGTGAAGGGAAGCACAGTGATATTCTCTTTCAAGGCACACGGATCCTTTGCAGCACCTGCTGTTAAGAAGTCCCTGCTCCCCCCCATGCTCTCTTTATCTTGTTTAGCAGAAAGAATACACGCACTCTACCAGGCAACTCACAAAGCCATTTTAATAGCAGAATGTAATTCCTCAGCTCTAGAAAAATGAAAGTGAAAGGTCTACGAATTATTACAAACCTCTGGCCAGGCAGCAGTGCCCTGAACTGTAAAGGCTTTTTTCTTGTGTTTAAGTTACCATGGAAGATGAAATAGCCACACAGGCATACTGGCCAGCAGAAATGGGCATTGCTAGCTGTGTATCATCTACAAATACTTTTTTTTTTCCTGGTTTATAACCTATCTCCACTTCATAAATGGAAAAAAAAAAACCCCAACCAATCACCAAATCCAGAAATGGCATAGGTTTTTCTGCTTATAAGCAGAAAATGACGCAGCTTATATTTTCTTTTTCCAAAATAATACTCAGGATGATAAAGTTATTTGTGAGAATGCATCAGATTATGCATCGTATTGCGGTGTGAAAATAAAACTCATTTCTGTTACAATAAAGTTGTTTTCTGCTACGTGAAGATGTCCCCAATACATCTTGGCTCTAGACCATATTGTTTTGCAGCCTGTTATCTTGTTGCTTTTCTCAAGGATTACTGTAAGGCTTGGCACGTAAAATAAATGCTGACTAAATCCCTCCTCTAGAAAAAAGTCCATTTTCTAAATGCTGATAAACCCAAGCTTCTTTCTAACAGGTTGATTCTTGTAATTGACCACAGGAGGATGCAGGTGAGTATCTAGGCAGAAAATGAGGAGGCAAAGATGGAAGCAGAGAGGGAAGAAAGCTTTGAAGGAGAAGAGACCAAAATGAGTGTGAGGAGCCCTACACCCTCTCAGAGACATCCCGGGTGACACTGAAGGGCTGCACCTCTGGCAGCACAGTATAGATGGCATCAACCATGGACTGTGCAGCCCTTAAACCTATCCAGGCAAAGAGAGAGTAAGGAATTAAACAACACCACACCTACCCCTTCACAACAAATAAATGTGGGAAATAAATCCTACTGTCAGGAGAAGGGCCCTGTGTTTCTCAACAAATCTGGGCAGACGCATGGGTGCTGCCCTGTGAAAGGAGCTGTAGGAAGCAGAGATTCAATGCCACAGCACTATCTGTCCAGCCAGCGAGGTGACCACGAGCGCCGGACACCCGCCCACACGGGAGGGGATGAAGGAGGCTGCTCACAGGGCCTGGGAGGGTCGGCGAAGCTCCAGCACGGGTTCGTCCGACCCACTGGTGGCAAGGGTGGGAGGGGGAGGCGGAAAGAAAGCGGAGGGACTTTGTGGAAAAACAGGAGAGAGTTTATTGAGGCTAGGGGTCCAACAGAAATCCTGGGAGAGGCATGAAGAAACCAAGAAGTGCCTTTGACAGGGGGTTTTATACCCCTATGAAAAGGGAGGGGAAAATATGAAACAGCCAATACTGCAGGGACACTGGGGTTGTAGTAAGGCGGGAAAAGGGGTACAAAGCCAATGGGGAATAACGTGGGAGGGGAGAAATAACATGGGCCAACAGGAGATTGAGGAACACAGAACTTTCTAGAGGGAGAACCAAATATAGGGAAGAAGGGGAGGAGATGGCAGTGGCCAATTATGGGGATATGATCTGCATACCCTGCATGGGTCTCAAACCAATGCACCGGGTGGTCCACTTGGTATTGCTGGCCATGGCACCAGCCATGGCGCACTGCGACATCTCCTGGTGCACATCCTGCCGTGCCTCTTGCCCATCCTGTGCACCCAGGGGTGTGAAGGAGCATGTGAGCCCCCAAGGGCACTTCCCAGAACTACAGGCTGAGTTTGGAAAGGACCTCTGGAGATTATTCTGTCCAAATCCCCCGTCCAAACATAATCAAGCAGCTGAAGAAGAGTCACCAGTTCAAGCTGTATCACCCAGAACAAGTTTCCCAAGACCATTCCATATGGCTTTTGATTTTCTGAAAGGATGGAGAACTGCTTCTCCCCAGATGTCTCTATCTTCATCTGCTGTTACACATATTCCAGATCTAGTTACCAGGAGGTATCTATCATCTAATAAAACAATTGGTTGCATAATTTCTTATGTAGCATGAGCATGAAATATTGCAAAGATTGGCTCTATCAATTCTAAACCATGAAGAAAACCCTTACAAACCTCTGAAAGCTTCATCACCATGTTGCACAGTCAGAACAGATTGAAGAGCTATGAAATGGTTTCTTGGCCCTCAGGATTGAAAAAGCACAGCAGGAACTTTCATGCTAATAAGACACACAGGGACAGGACCCCAAATGCCTCAAGCACACCATACTACTCAAACTGTGAGTGTTGACCTTCCAGTGGGAAATAGTTTCTCATCACCCCAAGGAATAACATTAAAATTGCAAAATTTGACTCAGTGTCGTCCCGTTGGAAATCAGGGAAACAACAAAGTTTTAAATCCCATGCAAAACAACTCAAACCATTAGCAGCACCAGACTTTGCCCTGTTTGCTAAGCCAGAAGCAGAAGCCAGGCTAGGAGAGCTCTATTCCAATGTGTCAAGGCACTCCTTTCATCATCAGTCTTCACAAGAAAGAAATGCGTTTGACACTTTCACCTTGTTTGATTAAAACATTTGCATTCTAACTTGTTTGGGGTTAAAAAAGTATTAGGAACTTAATATTTCACATTGGTTTTGGTCTGTGAATTTTTGAATCATCTAGAGAATATGAGCTCCTTGATGAAAAGTACTATTTTGTGTTATGAACCAGAAAATAATGGCCTATCAGACTATAGAAAGTGGTCTAAAGCATCTATCTTTAATCTTCTTGTGTAAGTGTTCTAGACACTGTAATTTCCAATAACAATAATGGAATAAATACCTCATTAACCCCTTTAAAGCTTCCAACACCATGACAATATCTAAATGAACTGTCAGAGGAACAGGCATTGTTCAGTAAGACAGCAGACCAGAAAGTTAATATTGAGCTATATTCCAATGAAGTAACTGAAATGTATTCTCATCCTCAACAACCTGATGGCTTATATATTGTCACAAAATGCAGAAGGAAAAATGTTGAATAAGAGTCTTCTAAGTTCATAAATCACCTGACATTTCAGATCAGTTTTGAAACTAGAGATTTAAAAAAGCACAAACTAAATTTTGGAATGGAATGTTTGTTTAGAATTTAATTCACAAAAGGGCCACTGATTGAACTTCATATTTACACATTTCTGATCCATAAACCTTTTGATATTACACTATTCCCACCATAAATTAGTGTTCTGACAGACTAATACTCATTGCTGAGCTGAATGCCATGGATATTTATTGAATAGGAAGTAAAAGTGTAATATCTAGTATGAGCAGAATATTCACATAACAATAAAAAGTATAGATTTGGCTTCAGGGAACAATTCTCAGAGCCTGAATGCATCAGAAAGGAAAATAGGGAACTTGTGCAAAAAATATTAAGATTTTAATTATTAGGTATAGGCTTATGGTGGAAGTTTCCACATCAAAATCAAAGCCCGTGGGGGAAAAAATTAGGACTATATTATACAGGGCACTGGACTTTCTATTGATTGGAGCACCATGGTAATAGCCACTGAGGTAAATGCACCACAAAGAGAAATAGAGAACAGGGAAAATAAAGCAAGGAGAAAGAGTTCTGCTTTGCATGCAGGTGAGGAGAACATAATATCAGTGATGAATTCTACCACACAGCTCTGAGAGAAGCATTTTCTCTGTAAAAGGGTGGTGGGTAGATTTCATTGAAGGAAATATCAAATTACTCTAAACAAAATTTAGGCTGAGATTTTCAGGACTACCCAAAAAAGTAAGATAACTATTTTCAATAAAACGTGTGTGTGTGTTAAAACACACGTAACTCTACAAGGCTTCGCAAATTCTGTCTTAAATGAAATTGAATCCTTTTTTTTAAACATAAGCTGCCACATCATTATGATCATGCTCAGCCTATGGCACACGGAATTTCAAAAGCACTTTAGGTGCCCATCTGAAGTTTAAAAAAGCTCAATAAACAGAGATATCTTAATAGAGGATGGATTTTTGTGGAACAGTGGCCTGAAAAAATAGGCTTTCTACATGCGGGAGAAAATTAGTCAGAAAAAAAGAGAACACCACCTTCAAATCAGAATTCTGATGTGAAGAATTAGACTTTGACTTTAGAAAAACAAACAGGACAGTGAAACACTGCAACAAAATTGTAAGAACCATGTAGCAAATCCTCCTGAGACCAAGATCTCACCTGAACTCTGTGTTATTGGTATGAGCCCTTTCCATTCAAACACAGGCATGAATTTCAGTTTATTTCCTTTTTTCTGGAAGCAAAGCCAACTTCTCAGGATTTCTAATGATGAGTTACCTTGGAAAGATCTGCAGCTGTGTGTTACTAGCTGTGACACTATGAAGAGTGATCTGAAATGGCACTTTCCCGCCTCCTGCACCTTGGGCAAGATAGCAAGATGTGCAGTACAAACCATTTAGCTCATCATTCAAAACACTGAGTGTGAGAGGCATTCATTTCCACTGCCTCATCATAATCACTAAGGCAATTGGTCACACATCTGGACTTACACCAAGTTGTGTTTCATGGTCTTTTCCATTGCTTCCAGCGATCAGATTTTCCTGGTGCTCATCACATCATGGTGAAACTCTGTTAACTTCAGGAAAACAAGGAGAATGTTCAGCCCATAGAAGTCAGCACATGCCATTCATGCCTTGAAATAGATATTAACTTTAGAATACATTTTTGAAATCATAGGTTTTTAGGACCATTGTACAGATGATGTGCCGCTGTCTGTGCTATAGACAGCCCTGAAACACACTCTTGAGTCAGCAGCAAAATGCTAGGATGGGTTCAAGCTATAAACTTCCCAATTGATAACCTTATTACCCAACCCCCCCCAGCACAAAATATGTCACTTGATGCCTTGATCTTTAGCAGTGAGTATTTTTGTACCAGTCTTATTTTTAACTTATTTTTAACTACTATAAAGCAATCTCTACAGTGCCTGTGTGTGAGAAATGAGATTATCATGAATAAACAGCATCTTTATGAAAGGATTCAATCTAGAGCTGTTTGTTTTCCACTCAATACTTCTATTGCCAAAGTCTTTCAAATTGCTTTGAGAAGCTGCTCACACCAGAGTTATGAACAGCATAGCAACAGGTTTGTGTGGTTTTTTCTTGTTTTCAGTGGTCAGGTACTGATGCTCAATCCACTGATGAGTGTGGAAAAAATGGTTTGTTAGACATTTAGAAATCACATCACCTCCTCCCCAGCCATAATAAAAAGCAGTACAAAACATAGTGAAGCTTTAAAAGCAACTGAAAGAGACCAAAGATGCCCTCCTTCCACCACCTCCCTGAAGCTGGGGAACATCTCTGCCTCTGATGGAGTCAGAACCATCTTTGGACATTGTTCAAGTTTTCCTCAGACAACTGACTCGTTAAATCATCTCAAAACTCACTTATTTACTTACTGAAATGGACCAAGTTGTGCCAAATGGCCAATGTTTTCATTAAAACATCTTGCAGCACACAGCCCCGGGGTTGTGACCAGCTCTCTTGTGTGTTCTCATCTCCTGTTGGATGCAACCAAAGGACACCAGGGACAGAGAAGAACCCTGGCCTTTTTGCCCCCTAGATACTTTGACAGTCTGATTACCCCAGCACGCTGCACTGAGGCTGATGTTCAACATGACAAATTAATGACATTTTGATACTGAACATCTCCAATATGGACCAACATGGGTGTAAGACTTTACATCAACTTCAGGACAAAGTTTTCACCACAGTTCTCAAATGAGCAAAACTGTCATTGAGTGGGTTTAGTTCCTTTGAACAGGGATTTCTGGCTGCATTTTTCTTCCCAGCCCTGCTGTCTGCATGGGGACTTGAGCAGAGCCACTTGCACCCCTGCTACAACGCATCTGCCAGGCCCACCCTAGCACAACAGCGAATAAAGCACATGTAGGTACATGGCAGAACAGACAAACATGTCACAAATATGGTGTTTTGAAAGTTTCACTCTCCTTTCTCTTATCCTTCCCACTCTTCATCATCTTGCCTTTCACCATCCCTTATTGCTGGGGGAGCACTTCGTTCTTTTGGGGACAACTTGGTTTTGCTCAGCATCAGGAGGCAGCAGAAAGTGAATTCCTGTGCATTAATTCACTGGCAGTCCAGTTCCTAATACCTTCTCATGCCCTCGAAATTTCTGTGGTTTTCAGCACCTTTGCACTGAGGCCATAGTCAGGAACACAGGCAATACTTAACACAGGATGAAGTTCACCAGGAGGAACATGGATCCAGCTTGTTTGGCTGTTTGAATGGAAATCCCTTGCCAGGTCTGTTCTCTCTTCTATAGGGCTGCATTGAGGCTTGGAGAAACCTTGTTTCCCCAGTGATTGCCCTGATGCTGCAAAGAGCAGGTCAAGTATGAAACTGTGCAAACAGTCCCCTCTGTGACCACACCCTTGTGTGGAATATGTGTCCAGGTCGCAGGATCTGTTTTCAGGGTTTGAACCACACTCTTCATTGTTAGAGGAGGCAGGATGGTTTCCAGACTTCAGTATTTGTATTAGATATACTTTTTGCCCGAATTCTGTGACCTGGTCAATAAGCAATTAGTATTTTATGACAAAGTGCAAGTGGCAGCGTTAATAGCAGTTTGTAGCTACATGCACACATGAGAGCCAAGAATAATTTTTATGACTCCAGTAGAAGTGTGTGTAACAAACAGAAGTCAATTTTTATGGCCATAATGATTGTATGCTCTCAATGCCTGTAGAAAATAGCTTTACGCAAATCAGTTAATTAGCATCCAAGAGCACTTGTTCACAGACTGTTCAGCTGTTCCAGCCAATACTTGGAGAAGCTTTTGAAAGAGGTTTAATACATTTAAAACAAAAAATTAGTAGCCAGTCAAAATCTAAAACATAAACTTCTAGTCTAATTTCCACTTTAAAATAGTGGGTTACAATTTTTTAAGTCATTAGCTCTGAAATTTATAGCACCAGACTTCTTTGAAACAGACTTTTAAACCTGAAGATAATAAAAATTTATTTGGTTATTGCAATGACACCAAGTACTTCAACTGAAAATTTCGAACCCTCTGGATTTTAGTATTAACATTTATATTACCTCCATCTTGATCTTTCAGAATTGCATTCAAAACAAACGAGCTAACACTCCTTACAGCAATGTTATCATATTCTGTCCTTTATTGTTTCTCTGGCTAAATATTTTCTTACCCAAGACTCTCAAGCTGATTTAATACCCTTCCTACTTAGCCTCTACCTTATGCATAGAAGCACAAGTCTTTTGCATCAATTTAAAGCCAAAGTGATGAATGGAATTTAATGATCTTTTTTGTACAGTTCTGTATAACACTAAACAATGGCCAATGCATTCATTCATGATCAGTTTTTTGCCTTGTTTTTAATTAGCTTCCTATCTGGAGGGGTGGTGTGAAAAATTGCACCCTAGGCCTTACTACATCTTTCTTTTATAAAATGTATGTACAACAAATAAAAAGCACATTTTAACCTACCAGCTACCTATTACGTTAAATGTCATTACTACTAAAGACTGGCAGCTCTGCTAACAAACGCCCTCATTATTTTACTCCAGCTCTACTTTGGGTATAGTCAATCAAATCACGCTTGATTTATGTCAGATGCTAACAAAATACAGTATAAACAGAGCCATTGAGTACAATTCAGTGATTCTGTGTTTATTCAGCTCTAAGCTATGAAGCTAAAGTGGATACCATTTATAACCAAGATGTGCATTCTTCATGGCCATAAGAGTTAGCAGGCCATAGCTAGAGCTCTTTTAAGCCTGAGAGAATAGAAAGGGTTCCTATGAGCAGACTCAATTTTTATTTAAGTATACAAATTAATAACTTATATAAAGATAGAAAACGCTACCATGACATATATAATGTCTTTTTTTTTTTTTCTATTTGAGAAAGTTGTCTGATGTATTTAAAATAACCTAATTTGCAATGTAGGCCTCATTATTAATAGTCAGTGATTTTAGTACTTTCCAAAGGCGACTTTCTACAAGGAATGGCTTTTAGGAGTATGTCTACATTACACTTTCAGTCACACGGGTTAGGGGGTTTTATGCTTTGTCTTGACGGTTCTATACATCCGGGCTATTGACCTGGGGAAGCCCAGTTTGGTTGTGGAAAATTACAGAAAGCCAGTTGTGTTCACTGAGTGATGGAAGAGCCACGAGCAATATTTCCTGCATGTCAGCTGGAAACCCTTCCCGGGGAGTTCAGCACACCAATTCCTCTCCTCACTGCTCTCTACTTTCAACAATTCTTTCTCCTCAACAGCTATAAGCTGATATTTATATTATACAGAAAAGACTGAGGCAGACAAGACTGCAGTTCTGAACACAACTTCAGTTCTCCTAGAAAGGAGATACTTTAAAACTAGATATTTCAGGGCTATGATGGATGTCTTGAAGTGCATAATTTACAAATGGCAGATATGCACCGAAGAAAGGATAAGAGAATTCTTGTTAGACATGCTCCAAACTGTGCCTTTGGTTATAACCAGAAATGTAGTCTATTGGAAAAAGAAGAAAAAGGAAACAGGGATATTTTTACAATAAATAACTTTAAAAGTATTTCTGGTAAAGATTCTGTTGTGTCATGCACAGAAGGGGCCAAAACCACATCTCTCCTGTGTTTGGTAATGATTTATCAGAATTAGCATTGAGAGGTCAGCAAATGACATCAGACACTCTCACTGTATTTCACCACTGTTTCAGATCCTGAGACCACTCAAAAACCATGAGAACTGGATTGAGGTGTTTTCCATGAGTTCCTGACAGCATGAGGACACTGTGAGATTCACAAATCTGGGTGGGTTTGCCAGCCGTGCATCCTTACTGCAGGGTCCAGAGGGCTAATTATTCATGGCACACTTTTCACAGGAAAACATAGGGTCAAAAGGTATTAATTCATTGCCTCCTGCCACTTTAACCCAAATCCTTCCCCTTTGCTCAAGGCCACAGTCACCAATGCTGCACAGACTGAAGCACATCTGGAATCTTGAAAAGGCTCTATACATGCCCAACATCATTATGGAAAATGTCTTTTAAACACGTTGCCTAACTTGACAATCAAAACTGACAATCTCCCCAGTAAACAAGCTGTAATGGCAACATTAGGCTTTCCATTGCACCATTTAAAAACCCCTAAACTTTACGACAAACAAATTAAGACTCTTGTCAAGTGAAAAAAACAACCAAAACCTGGACATGATTTGTCGAAGCAGTGCAGTAACAGAGGGAGACATGGAAAGGAAGTTCTCTCCCTTAGGTTTCATTGGTAGAGTGAAATGCTATAGCACTATGAAGCACCACAGATTGGTGTTTCCAGAAGAGATCAAACCTGAAATGTGGTGGCAGAGCAAAAACAAAAAGGGGGGAAAAAAGTTAAGTACATCGATTCCAGCCTGTGGCAGCAATCCCTACAGGATACAAACACTAGAGACTAAGAAAGATTTAACTTGAAAATATCAAGCAGTAGAGGGAGGGATGGACTTTTCCAGTTCATCTGGAGCAAGGACATTTACCTCTTCCACTAGAGAACCACTGGGAATGAGCAGGTGCCAGAGATATGAGCTAGAAATTAAGATTATGAGGAGGAAGATGGAGCATTTATTTTTGTTTCTTTATTTCACCAAGGGCTGACCTGTTAAAATAATGGCAACACAGCATTGAAATGATCCTAGGTCCCTGTCAGACAAATCATGGCTCAACGCATTTTCTCTCAGTTACATCAGAAAGTATGAACTTGCAACCTTGGCCCCAGCTCGTTTAATGGCACACTGACAGGGCAAGAATAATTCACAGGTTGAGCTAATCAAAGGTGAAAAGGGAGAATCAGTAAATGTCGTATCCTTTTGCCACTTTCATCAATCCGACTAACTGAATTTGAGCTAAAGCTTGGCAAATTTTCTGCAAAGGGAAATTAATATGTAACACATCTGAGGCATGGTGCTGGCCAGCAAAATTGGAAAGCCGGCGTTATATCAGAGGGCGATTATTGAGGGAGAGAATGGCCAAAGCTGAGATAATCAGAGAGAAGCTCCTGCGTGTCTCTCTCCTCTGATAGCACTGTGACCCTCCCAGCCCTGCACCTGAGTAGAAATCCTTCTAGTTTTCAATTTTTCCCCATCAGGAATATATTCTATTGCCCATTTCTGTTGCCCACACATGACTGAATCAATTCAATTACCTTGGAAAAGTTGATACATATTCAGGCCATGAAGACGCTCAGGATAGAAAGAGAGGAAAAGAGACAAAGAAATCCGTATTTACCCAATAATAAGTTTCATTTGGAGAAGGTTTGAAAACAATTCTCCCTCGCATTTGTCCCTGTCAGATCACATTATTCACAAATGAAGTTTACAAAATATCAATTCAATTTCAATAAGGGAGCCTGAATCCCAACACACAAGGGCTGAATTTACGAAATCATAACACTTGAGGGGACCCTGGTGGCTTCCAAATATTTTCCAGTCAGAGGTAATCAAAAGCAGACCGCTGAATACTAATGCATTCAATTTCACCCCTTTTGTTCGCATCTGTTCCCTTATAATACTATTTTCTACACTTCCAAATCACTGATGATGGCAGTTTGCAAGAAGAAAAGTGCGTGGGGGGGCATCATATAGCTCAAATATTTTTGTGAAAACACACTCAAATATGTCCAATTAATCAATTTACTGATGAGCAAACCCATGACCTGTAGCATGGAAAACAAAAAAAAATCATGATGTTCCCCATATACCACCCCAGATTGTTTTCTAGCCACAGTCTTAGCCCACAGTATGCCCCAGAACTTGCTGCTGGCATTAACATTTGCCAATGATAAAATAAATGTGGTTTCCTCATCAATCTGTTCTCAGCTGCTGCCCCTGTAAAGAGAAACAGAAGACCAGCAAAGCACCAGGTCCAAGAAAGTAACCAATACTTTCAGCTCCTGGTTTCCTATGCTTAGTCAAAACCATCATGTTTTCTTGAACTGGCACTGGATTGAGCTCTTCATGATACTAGGACACAGATCTCTCAGAACAAACTACGTCATAGTGTCTGATGGATGAAAGTTTCCTCCAATGTTTAGTGTAACAGCTCCCACCATGCTTCTTGAAGCGAAGTGAGTAATCCAAAACCATTCCATGAGCATGAGGAAAATACAGTGTTTCGTGATCTGCCACTACTACTCAGAAATGGTGATGTAAAACTCATTAAAGTTTTAATAAATCAGTGAGTTCTAGTCAGAATGCAGAGCACAGCACTCCATCCTTCACTAACTGGTGGTCAGCATGTTATAGAAAATAGGAAAATTTTCTAATAAGCTTTGTAGAAGTTTAGGAGAGAAGTGACTCTGGTTCTTCTCATCTCCCTGGTATTTCTGTGGCAAATGTGTCATTCAAACATCCTGTTACTACTCCAGAACAATGTTAGATTCTTTTGTCTCTATTCCTCAGAAACAGGAATACATGCAATGGGTAGGAAGCCAGTCAAGAGGCCAAAAACGATGCAGGGGTAATTTCATGTGTCCAGTGGCCAAACCATTCTCCGTGCTGCAAAGAAAGACCACAGATCTTCAGGCATTCCTTCCAATCAGGTCCACAAGGAAATTTTTCAGCCAAAGTGACTTCAGCTAAACACTTGACAGAATCATCTGTGCCACCTGAGTATGGGCCCACCTGCTTGGTGTCATGACTCCTCAGCAGCCAGTCTCTGGTGCTTTGGGTCATAGAGGAACAATACAATAATACCATCATAGAAGTTTAGTTGTGCCTTGAGTAAATTCATGCATAAGGTCACAATGTGAAGGTCATCTGGCAAGATCTCTCTGGGGAATTGCAAGAGTTCTGATCAAGACCAGAGTCCCTCAGGACAAGGACCAGAAGGGCTGACTGTAATTGCATGACCTGACTTGCTGCTTCTGTATGCCCACAGGCCGAAGTATTAAAAAGCCAGATGTAAGGAACTGTTTAACCTCAAGGTGCAGCAGCCCTGCTGATGCCATACTGGTTTCCCCTGCATTTATGCTTCCACATCTTGGACATTGCATACTAAATTTCTCTAACCCCAGTTCCCAGTCACTGGGCTTCACCAAGTCCTGGTCAGCAAGGCTGAGGAGTCCCTGATATCAGCAGTGCTCTTTTCGGAAGGCTAAACGCAAAGTCTACTGTGCTTAAAGAAGAGGGCAGTTACAAACAGAACAGTTGGCACTGTCTGTCAGTGCACCATTCTTTTATGGGACGTATCCACTGAAATCTATAAAGAAATCTTACTGTGATGTTTGGGACAACATCAGATCTCCCTAAGCCCTCCTTTGCAAAATCAAAGGGTCCATGCCCTCGCATGCTCTCCCCTGTTGTATCCTTCTATCACTGTTTCGCCGACAGCTGACTTGAACTGAATCTGCAAGTGTCCATTGACAATAAAAACAATGTATTTTCTGAAGATGAACAGTACTATGGCTAGCTATAGGTGCATGGTTGAATCTATCTGAAGATGAAGGTAGATGAAGGTGAAATTCGCTGATGCACTAACCCAACTGAAAAACTAATCCAGCCACATCCATGAGATACAAACTGGCCCTGAGTACATAAAACCAGCACTTGTGGATTACTAGTACCTGTAAGGCTTGCCTGAATTGGGAGTCATAACTTAATATTTAAGAAGCAAAAAGAAGCCTGAGGGATGCCACCAGCCAAAGTTGCTTCCAGGAGGCACTCAATCCTGTGCCAACGAAGTGAAGTAATTCTAAAAAGAAGACAAAAGCGATAAGATTCACCCAAATCAAGAAGACTAGAAGTTCCTGAGTTCAGAAGTTTTTCCACATCACTGTCTCTTCTGGATAAAGCTTTTTTAAAAAAAAATTTCATCTTGATGCAGAAAATAAAATATACATGAAGTGACACAGAGGTATATGTCCATCTACCTCTGTGGGCATATGTGAGAACAGACCAATTGTGTGTTGACTGTTCCCTCTCCTGGAAGTGCCCAAGGCCAGGCTGGACGGGGCTCTGAGAAACCTCGTCCAGTAGAAGGTGTCCCTGCCCATGGCAGGGGGCTTGGAGTGAGATGATCCTTAAGACCCTTTCCAACACAAACTGTTCTATGATTCTATTATTCTATGAAAAGACTTGAAAATAAGTTTCATTTACAACTTCGGTATGTGACTGAAAAATACAGTGCAAATTGCTTGGCATGAAATTTTACTTTTAAGCTTATTCCATTGCAAAAATCATTACAGACTTCTTTCCCAATTTGCCTTTTTCTGGCTCTACATGGAAAGATAGTCAGTGTATTAGCCCCATGCTGTTATAAAAATGGTTTTATACTTTGTGAAATTATGCCAGGACAAAAACAAATAGGTCAGCTTAATTTAACATTTACACGTTATTGTGAACTATCAAACCAATACTTGCAAAAAAAAATTATATTAAAATGGTGGTTAATCTAACAATTTACAAACCATGCCATTTTAAAAACATAGCAATTGCTGTTCCTAGGTCTGTCAAGACCACATGCTGTGCAGACACCTATTAAGGAATCCAAGCTTTTCTTAATCTATTAGAAGAATGAAAATGTGTAATTGGAAAAAAAAAAGTGAAAATTCCCTACAAAAGGGTTTAGCATGGGCACATCCTTCAATGGATTACTGTTACCAGTTTCACCATATCAACTAACAACAATGTTCAAGTCTATACTTTTTTATAGTATATTAGGAAAAAATAAACATTTAATGGTATTTTGAGGACATTTAAACCTCATCATTACAGTCTAAAATTGATCTTGGTGTTTCTGCTTCACACAACAAGCTGCTACGCTGATTTTATCAAATGTTAAAGCCAGTTCCTCTGGGAAGCCAAAAGAAACATGGTGTAAATTGTGAGTCATTTTGCTGTCCTGGTTCAGCTCCTGTTCCCCAGCAGATGAGCAATGAGATGAGACAGATAAGGTGAGGTTGGGCCCATTTTATAGACATCATCCCCAGGGACAATGGGCTGAAGTATCAGCTTCAAAGGTGAAGCCCTGCGAGATACAGAGACAAGATAACAGACCTGGGTTTTTGCAGTGGCTCTTCTTCCATCAACAGCAATTTGCAATCAAAGGTCTTACCTGGGAAGTCTCACTAAGGTGTTGACTTTGCTTTTAACTTGGAATATTTCATACAGCTTTCACAGCAATACTCTCTATATTATGTAATTGAGATTTGAATATGAATAAATCTGTGATGGGGCAACAAAGCCAATCCAAAAAGTTGCAAACTTTGAGCCGTCTTTGAGGAAAAAGCAGTCCTGTACCAGAAGCTTGCCTGCAGTGTGGAAGGAATAATTTATCTCAGAAGCCAGAACCAAAGCTGGTCACAAGATTCCAGCAGCAGGTGGTCTGCAGACCACCTAAGAAAGGGGAGCTGGATTCCTTTATTCTCAAACACATCTTTTAAATTATTCTCCGTAATTGGGAATAAACTCTTAAACATACTCTATGCCCTTACTTTTATTTAAAGAAATATAAGAGAATTTATTTGACTAATTTATTCTAAATTATGGAAAGCCAGTATACAGCACTGCATTCTTTCAAATCTCCTTATTGCTTCATGCAAGCCATTCCGTTTTGGCAAAGAAAAAACATCCATAATATCAGCTTTAGTTTTGCTGATCATTTCACTTTCAAATACACAGTGCTGGAATGTTTGAGCTGCTGATACAAGAAGAGAGGTTTTAAAATGTAAAAATATCTGCTACCATTGTAAAATGAGCAAGAAAAAGCTCCTAAACCCCACAACATTTTGATCTGCTTCAAGGATTAAAGTGCTTATTTTAAAAATTCTAAATTTGGAAATATAAATAAAACCTTGATTTATCATCAAAACTTAAAGCTAACAGTTTGAAGTTCAGGAAATGAAGCTGCTTTGCCTGGATTTATCCTAAACACTGTATTCTCTTTTATTTTTCTAATGTTCCCAATTTTTAATGCAGATATATTTTCACCAGCTGCATAGTTATGCCCTGTTGGGATGGAATCAAAAATTTAAATTAAGAAAACCTTATGAATTATTTATTCACCTCAATCTCTTGAACCAACCCGAGGTTTGGAATCAGCACTGAAATACAAGCAAACAAACCTACCACACTAATAACCCTCAAGAAGGCACTGCAGGTTCAAGTTCGCTCTAGAAATCGTTTTTTCCTACTTTTGCCAAGGTTAATTCTATGCATTGAAAACTATCCTGATGCTTCAGAGCAGTCCTTCATGATGTTATGCTGATTCTGCCCATTAAAGTGACCCAAATACCCTGCTCTGCAAAGTTTTCAGCATGAGGAAAGTAAACCACAGCCAGTTCCTGGAGCAGATAAATCCTTATGTATTGAAGAGCCCAGAGTGGTTTGAATGTATTTCGTTTTGGAACAACAGCAGATAGGTATCTAGGGGTTTGCATGTTAGAGAGTCTGAAATTCAAGAGGATTTTGCATAGGTCTGGAATTCACTTCTTTATCAGCTCAAAAACATAAAAAATGAAGAGGTATTCAAGGCCATAAGACATGTAAAAACCCATGCTTATGGAGAATAAGTATGATAATGGACCTTCTATAGCTCTATTGCTTGTTTTCCTCTTTATCTGTATTTTACACCACCTTTAATGCTGGAGAGAATCTGAAGCACTGCTTTGAATTCCCATGGAGGGGCTACTGCTTTGTTTAAAACAGGGAACATGCTGAGTTGTGTCCAGGCCCTGGAGACCACCTCTACCCCTACAGAAGCTGCAAATTCCTCATGTGGTTCCTCTTCCTCCTTTTCTTCTTCTTCTTCTTCCCTGGTGCAGCCACAGGTAAAGCATTACAAAAGGATTCAGTGTAAATAAATTCAAATTATATATTGCATAATACAGGGAAAGCCAGGGAGCCCCGGTGCATGACCCAGGTCTTAAACACTCATTCTCTGCTGCCTTTTCCCTTCTATGTAAAACTGCTGTATTTACTCTGAGATCTTTACTCCCAAGGGTAGTAACTGGCATGCTATTCCCTTGATATATTGCTCCTAGGACCAAAGCATGCTGTAAAATGAGATGATCATAATGGGATTTAAAGTTATTACAGGCAAAGTTGTAGTAACCTATAGTAAGTTCCTGGCATTTTCATTTACCAGTGAAAAATCACATACCTGCAGTATGTACATTGTTAAAAAACCACTGTAAAAGACTTTCAAGGCCTGGCGCCTATATTTTGCTGCTAGCTTTACAAAATTATTATAAGTAAACTTTTATGGGAGGGGGGAAGAAATAAGAAAACATTCTATTAACGGAACAAGAGTTTCACCAAAGGCATAATGTATTCAAAAGTACAATAAATGTCACTAAAAATTAAAAGACCTTATTTTGCTTTATACCATTGCTATTTTAAATGACACTGGCAATATAAGACAATCTACTCCTCCAGTCCACCTAGAAATAAAATAATTATAAATTAATCCCCCTTTAAACTGCAGTCAATGGAAGAAGGTCTTTGTGTGAAGGAAAACTGCACTCAAAAATAGCAAAGTCAACTTAAAAAAAGCCCCAAGCAGCAGCACTGGAACAATGACAATGGTAAAAGATGAGCCTCTGCAGGGGAAAAGGTGTAGGCCAGCAGACCATCTGTAAGCAGAAAGTACTGGGAAAAAACAGGGAGTCATCAATTGCTGATTCAGCTCCCGGTTCTATTTTTAGTAGTTGTGCAGTGAATGAAAATGGAATCTTTGTGAGAGAATCTAAGAAAAATGAAAAGGATAAAAGGGCTAAAACAGGAAAGAGAAACATTGATTTAAGGCGAAAAAGAAAATCATGCAAAGCCTAACCCATTCCTAGACAAGAAAATCAAGGTGGGATGTGGCTCCAGGGCAAAAGGACACAAGACACTACAACCAATCATAGCATAAAATTAAAATTATTCTTAAACCAAAAGATAAGAATTTTTCCACCAGAAGATATCACCTAGTCCAGAAGTGTTTTGGGACCAAACATACAAAAAAGGAATCCAAAATACTGAGATCCAAGGGACTTCAGCCAGGGGGAACACAGAGGCCTGAAGGCCAGAATCCACAAAAATGCAGAATCTGGAATGTGACACCCCGTGGCAAACCCCACAAATGGGTTGCACATTTCTTGCATGTATTTTCCAAGTACCAGTGGTGTGAACACAGCATAAGGGGTGACTGACCAGTAGCTCAGATCAATTAATCATTGCTGCAGCCGCAGATGAGGCAGGCTATCACCTCAAAAACAAGTGGTAATTTTTGTTATTTTTAATGCAGATATAAGTCCATGAGCCAGCATGTGATAAGAAAGGATGATATCAGCAGAGAAAGAAAAGCCATTGACAATTAGAAAAACGTAAAAAAGAAACAAGACGGCTAGTGCTGTTAAAATCTGCCACTGAGGCTAAGAACTTGCAGATGGAAAATGAAAAAATATGACAAAAAAAAGGCCATGTTATGATTCAAGATTTCAGAAGTCATTGTCCCAAAAAGCGAGCAATTCAGATCATCTTTGATGGAAAGAAATTCCATCTAAAGAGACAGAGAGGGTTTAAGGGCCAGCCCAGGAATTATCATCCCAACTAAATCCAGTTCAGGATGGATTAGCTAACACTTTCTCCAGAACTCACAGAATTAGCTAACACTTTCTCCAGAACTCACAGGATTAGCTAACACTTTCTCCAGAACTCACAGAATAGGTCAGGCACTAACTGGACCAAAGAGGTTGTCCAAACAGACTGTAAGCTCAGCAAGCTTGGAGAACTGGTATCCGTGACACGGCACAAACGTCACAAATAGAAGACTCTGCCAAAGGAATCTGGAGGTCCTTCTGAACATGCAGGATATCCCAGAGAAACTCTTTACAAAGATTGTAAATTCTGGGGTGTATCAGCAATGGTTTTTTGATGTTACTACCACAATATCTTTCTTGTAAAATAAGATATTATGAATTATATCTCCAGAAAGTTCCAGAATGACTGGGACATCTTTTTTTCATGTTGTAACAAAGCTCATACAGTGTTTAGATAGGACTTGCACTCCAAAACCAGATCCCTCCCTGGCATCAGAGTCTCGGAAAGTTACTGACCACAATATTATCCTCAGAACCTGCAAGGACAGCCACCAAAAGGGCCCTTCCTCTGAAGCAATGGAATACACAGGCATCCAACCAGACAGGCCTTTTGTTTCTGTTCTTATCCTCTAATTTGTGAGCCTATGGAAACCTAAAACACCTTAGGAGATTTACACACAAGAAATTCAACGTAGTGAGGTGTCTGAAAGAGACTCAAGGAAGTCTCTACAGCCCAGTGAAACACCACATAGACCCATCAAGTAGGTGTTTCATGGAAACATTTCTAGAAGTTATGCAAACTCTCCTGTGTCCTAGATATTGGTAATTTGGCCTCAGACTTGAAAGCCATTCTGAAAGTGCTCAGTGTTGCAATCATAAAACAGAGTTACTGCTCTGTCACACATATCCCAAGAGAAGCCTTAATAGACCTGCCTGTGAATTTTGAGGGTTATGGTCTAGGTCAGCAGACAAAAACCTGCACCATAACACAAACTCCACAGATGCCTTGCCAGCAGCCTTAGCAGAGTGCTCAAGATGACAGAGATGAATTCTTCCGCTCATGCAAAGAGATAGAAACTGTATATCAGAGTTGACACACACAGGCATGATCCAATCCTTCAGTTTGCTTTGTTTAAACTATGCCTATTTTCCAGCTAAATGGAATTCAGCGCTCAGAGCTATCCACACAATTTTCATTGCTGTATGCCACCTGAATCCACACCCAGAAAAATCAGCCAGAAGCTTATGAGCCTGCATGTCAGCATGAAGAAAGCAAAAATCCAATAGGACTTTTAAGTAAAAAATACAGGGAGGACCAAAAATAACTTAAAAGGTCAGTTCTCTAAACTTTTTTAACCAAGTGTTACAAGACTATTTGAACTAACTTGGACATTTTTTGACAAAATAATCCAGTATTGTTCTCATAACTGAGAACTGTTCTCTCTTCCCTCACAGGCTGTTGAAGAGAAGGGTATGATGGTAAGAGACCACACTCTTTTATATATCCATGATCTTTTGAGGGGGTGGGTGGCATTTTGGAAGTTAGCAATAATAACTGAAACACTGAGAATATATTAATTTTCCATACTAACCGGTTGAATCAGTTGTTTATTGATTACAACTACCACATCAGCTCTGCTCCCAAGCAAAGTTCCTGCTCCAAATGAGATAATGCTGAAGCTTCAGGCTGAGCCATACAACTACCAACTTTCTCATACCCTCAGGGGATGTTTTCTTTTTACAGGTCTTTAAGTGGAACTCCCCCACTTCACCATGAGCAGAAACATCTTGCTGAAACCCATGTGCTTCTAGGAACTTTATTTCATGTGTAATGTAATTCAGGGTAATTATTGCTTTCCAGCTTTCTTTCGTGATCTGAGATGCGCTTTGGATATTTCGCTTCTGGATTAGTGTCCAGTTATGCATTTTTCAAGACTTCATCTCATTTGCTAATTTCCTGTCATGTTTCTAACTTAACCAGTTAAGTATACCTATATCCTTTTGGTTTTCATAACTCCTTACAATTTTTGTTGCTTCCCTTTCTGGGTCACTTAAGGTAATATTAGTACTGAGGAAAGAATTGCTGTTCAAAAAAGTGTCTTCATGTGTTTTGCAGTGCTGTTGAAGTCAACAGGATGTTAAAAGCTCCTTTGCTCTGAGTGCCACAGTGCTCAACTGCCATGAACACAAAATATTTTGCCTACCATGGTGGGACTAAAGACATGAGTAAAGTTAAAGAAGAGGACATATTTTTGGCCTGATATCTAGCCATAAAGCAATTTTTTGTGGAGATTTCATGTTATCAAATGGCAGCTTCCACATTTTTTTTTTCCTTTTTGTCTATTTTAACATTATGCTTGCTTTTCCACAGTTAGGTGGTTTGTGCAAAGTTTTCAAAGTTATTTTGAATTTGACAATCAATTTTTAGTAGTCCTAACACATAAGAAATGATAATGCTCTAAATAAGATCTAGAATTTGCCATCTTGAAACCCTACAAAACCACTCCATAAATCTGTACTATACTAAGCTATACTAAGTTGTATTTGTTCAGTAATTCTTGACTTCTCTTTGAACACAGGGCTTTGCACCTTCTCTTTCTCCAGTTCCTTCTTTCTTCTTTTTCTTTTTCTTTTTTTTTTTTAATTTTTAAAAAGAGTTCATTATCTCAGCTATTTTCAGCTGGAATAATCCAACACACTTCTCATTTGCATGTAAAGTGCAGTCAATGTGAATTGATCAAAACCAAATTAACAGCAATTGGTTCCAATATTTTCCCTGTTTACACATTAGCTTGCTACCTTTAACATATAGATATATTGAATTCAGCTTAGCAACCTGAGCATGAATGCTGTGGCCTTTAAAAGAGAAACTTATCTGTAATTAAAATCATGCACAAGTTTTAGTGGGAATCTGTTTACTAGCTAGAAAGAAAGCTGATTTTGAAACTGAATAGAATGCAGCTTAGTAGTTCATGTGTTTGATTCTGAATTAAATCCCCTAAAATTATGGGGAGCTAGCTTTATTAAGCTTCAGATTATATGATGGTTATGTCTAGTTCTGGGTGGCTTTAAATACAAAAAATAATTCACAGGGTACCTCTCCTTCCCACTACACCATGGATTTCTTTTTTTAGGATATCACTGCAAACTGATAATAAGTTAACACAGTTACAATCATTATGAGCATTTTTTTGCAGAAGTCATATAATAAATATGCATTGAAAGTACAAGCATGCAGTATAAATCATGTGGCACAGTGTTCAGATGACAAGTAATAAGGGCTTTAGAATAGAAACTGAAACACATATACAGTGGTTGCTATAAGGAAATGATTTATCCTATAGTGTATATTGAATTGCTTATTATAATTTACAATGGTAATTGCTATGGCTTCACTATACTGTTTAATTGCTACAGTACACTGATATATACCAGGGAAGACACTGCAGTAACTGCTGCCCTTATAGAACAGCATTTGCATAATCTGCACTGTAGTTTATTCTTATAGTAGATAATGCAGTATATGCAGGAATCAAATTGTTTCACACCATATTGATTGCAATTAAGGGCACAAATATGAATACACAGATAAGGCTTTTCTCAAGGTATTTATCACAGGACAGATGCAAATTTCCAGCTGAAGTCGTTACTGTGCTAGTCTTTCCGGGAAAATAATTATAGAAATATAGAAATGCAGCTACTGGGATTTTTGTAACACAAGTGTAAGACACAGTTCTGGATTTTTGTGCAAAAATTTCCATTTTCCAGGATGGATCCTTCCAGAAGCAGAAGGATTCTTTCTCCAGAAAGAAACCATCACTGGAAATTTTCCAACACCAAAGATCAGCCCAAGAATTCTATCAGCAATGTCCCCACTGCTCTGGGGTACTGAGCCTACAGGGAGTGGAACTCACCTCCAAGAGAGCTGGGGCTAAATTGCAGTGAGCTGTCTGGATCATGACCATCCTTCTCATTTACTTCTGAAATCACATGTGCCTGGGGGGCAATAGAAAGACTACAAGTAAATTACACCACAAGGAGAAGTATTACTGTGCATTCAGGGTGCCACTAGGAGCAGCACCACGTGTTTAAGATGCCACAAGGAGAAGCATTGCCGTGTCTTTAAGATGCCGATTTCTTTATTCCTTGATTCTTTGCCTTAAAAACGCAATGGAAATCTTAGGAAGGAATTATGGCCATTCTGACTCATGAGGGTTTTAGATAATGAAAAGAAAGTTGTGGATCATAGGCTCCAGCTATGCTAAAATGCTTGAACAGATGGCTATTTTGATGGATTTGTTTGTATTTTGTGTGATTTACTTTGATTTGGGAGATTTGTCGTTTGTTATACCCACAGATTCTGACTGACACAGCTAATTTGTGAAACTAATAGCAAGTTAACTGATATTTTGGCTTCCAATTCGGCAATTCATTACTCTTCCCTTTTTGAAAAAGCCAAAACACCCAGTCTAGAAGCAGAAAGAAAATCACATCACAGGGCTCAGACAACCTCAGTAATGAGTTGTCAAAGAAGGGATTAAGACCAGACAAAAATGTTTGGCAAATATTTGCAAACATCTACAAACAACTCACTGAATTAAAAAGGGAGAGTTCCTAATGCAGGATTTAAATAATTAGCTCAGCTCTAGCTCTACTGCAAAAACAAGGGACTGCAAAAAGTTATTAAGACAATTCACTTTAAGAGCAAGTCCCGTTTCACTTCATGGGCTTATGTAGTTTCAAAAAGCAGCTGATGGCAGGGCACATTGATGTACGATAAATGTAGCATGCAATCACTCTGATTGTTTGTGATCGTGACATTTTACAAACGCTGCTTCTCTGTCATTTTCTAAAGTATTGTTTTAGAGGGTTGTGACAGAGGGAAAAAAAAAAAACAAACAAAAAAGGCCCCCAAAAGCCAAGGAGAAATGTCACCCCGTCTCCCTAGACAAGCCAGATTGAAAAATTGAAGAGAAACCTACTTGGATGAGATAGATTCATAGCACTGACACCATACCAGCAAAATCAAAATTAGATTTTGAGATTATTGAAGTAATAAAGCCACAGTTTCTTTTCACTGTGGAAATTCTTTTCAGGAATTTACAGTATGCTATCTATATACTGTAATGAGTGTGGCAGTACTGGCTTGTGGTCAGAGCAAGAGCTTGCTGGATGTTTTTTTATTTGACTCTGTTACTGACGTACCGTGTGACCTTGAGGTTCAGACCCCACTTGTGAGATGGGGATAATAATCTTAACCTATTTTGCAGCTGATCAGATGAAATCTCTGAGTGCTCTCTTTAGATGCCTGCAGCCAATAATTAATGCACCTTGCACTTCATTGTTTTTCCTACTTTGTAACGGGAATTAAATACGCTCTAAACTTTTTAAAAAAGATCTCTGCCCTGACCACAACCCACACTCAGCCCATTGCATCTGTAGATGGGAGAACAGAAGTGGACCCAATTCAGTCATCCCTTCAGCCACAAAAGCAAGGTCAGACCTTAGATTCAGCCAATGTGCTTGCAGACAGGTGCTCAAACAGTATCTGAACATTTGCTATTTTCCAGATGTACATAACAACGTATTTCAGACTTTCTATCCAGCTAAAACTCTCATCCAAACCTTATTGTCTCTTCACTTGACTATTCCAGGTCCTTTTTCCCTTCATCTCGGCCACCATCCATTAGGAAGACCTGACACCTGAACAAAATTGATTTATTCCTAATGACTTTGTTGTTTAATTAGTGTTTACTACTGCAGATAATACTAGGTGTGCATGTGATTTTGAGGTTTTTTTATCATTGTCAACAACAGTATTTATTGAGTTATTAATTAAGTTGAACAGTCACAGAAAAAGCTGTTTTTCTCTCCATTGTGTCTTCAGCTCAGTGGGATAACGTGAATTGTGTGAATTGAACAGTTCCACCAGAAACAATTGGCCTGACCATACACCTGAACATACAGATGTGCTTCAACTACCTTGGTACTTCATGGCTAATTTCTACACGTTGAACTTAAATTGCCAGGATGAGTAAATACAGCCCTGGTGAGGCCACGTCTGGAGCACTGTGTCCAGTTCTGGGCTTCTCAGGACAAGGGAGACACAGAGCTCCTGGAGTGGATCCAGCAGAGGGTGACAAAGACGATGAAGGGACTGGAGCATCTCTGTCAAGCATGTCCAGTGCCCTACTGCAATATCATCTCTTAGTTTTCCTCAGCTGATATTCTAAGCCATTATCAGCTTCTCTTCCAAAAACATAATGCTTTTCCCTCACTCTTGATACTGTGAAAGTGAGAGACTGAAGGAAAAAAGATGATTTGCCATCAAATCTTCATTCAAAAGGAATTCTACTGTCACACTTTTAAACCCAGACCACTACAGAAACAGGCAGCAGGTGTGAACTATTCCCTTTTCAGCTGAAATTTTCTGGTTTTGTCTGCTGTTCCTGAAATGAAACAGCCCAAACTCCATATCCAGGACTAGCAGCAATAAGCTAGATTTTCTCTTCAAACACTTCATTTTGTTTGTAACTTTTAACCTTCATCTCCTTGTTTGTATTTTCAGTACTCAAATGACATTTAATGCTCTAAAAGCCATCACAGTCAGAATATCTACCATCCAAAAACCCCCAATTAAAAACTGAAGTCTCTAATTTTCATTGCTCTGAAGAAACGGAAAGACCAACCATGTAAGAACAGCACAGTACAAATTTCATTATGGTCACACCACAGAGCAAACTGAACAACTCGGACTCAGAAACTACCCTGGCTCAGAATATATGGATATAAGCTGATCAAACATAATTTTTATCTAGAAAATTAAAAGGAGGTTTCTAATTGGTGAAATGACGAAGTTTGGGAATACCCCTCTGGAAGGTGTGTTTTATTAGGGGAGTTGGGAACCAGCAATCTGAAGCGGTGAAATTATGTGAAACAATTCCTCTGAGGATCTGAAGGAAGTCCCTTTTTCTGTACCCAAAGACCCAGTGTAGATGCACTTATAGTGATAAAGGACTGTATATCCCCTGGGGTGCACCATGAGCTATGCTGGTAAAAGCTACATAAATAGAGCAGAAAGCTTCTTGCGGTGCACACCACGCTGAAGAGAGAGTGACAGAGACCCTGTCTGAGAAAAACTGGGTGAGCTGGCTCTGGCTGCAGTAATGGAGGATCAAATGTAGAGACTGACTCCCAGTGTCTCATTCCTAAGGTTGTAACTTAGAACAAGAGACATTTTTAAAACCTTTGGAAACTGCCAGTTCCTACTGGTAGGAGATTCTTCTTGTGCAGCCAAAACAAAGACTATATCACAGCTAGATTAAAAAAAATCAAACAAAATCTTCTCAGCTGAACCTTCAATATATATTTTATTGACTGGGTTTTTTATTACCATCTGTCACTGTGTTGTGTAAATAAGTCAATATGGTTGTTAAATTCCTGGAGAGTTTTTGTTTAATTAGAAGGAACTGAATTTTGTCTAAACTATTTTAGAGCTTGTTTGTAGGAAATCTATTTTATTGGACTTTGAATACCATTATTTAAATAATATACTCAGGCAGTAACTGACAATAGCTCATGCTGACCTTGAATTCACTACACAGGAATAAATGTAATGTCAAACCTTATTCTTTTGCATGTTACCCTGATCATTTCATACCGTGGAAGTGACTTGTTAGACACCATCCATAGCAAGCACTGAATAAATATCCAAAGATGTGGTTGAAGTCCAGAGATAGCGGATGACCTAATAGCTTGTGCTTTGGCTGCATGAAGGTGTTTGCAAACAGTTCATTAAACAGAAAACATTTGAAATTCAGACTTTGCCAGATCATGTCAGCCACACAAACACAAGGCATCTAAGTACTGTTGACGATCTGGGTCTGAACAATTCTCCCAAGGTCATCCACAATGTTTGTAGCAGCATCAGGAATTAAAGCCATGCTGTCCACATTTCAGACAAATACTGTAACAACCAAATCATCCTCCCTCTGTAAAAGGAATGTACAACAGGAATCTCTATTTCCAGATAACACAGGGTGTCACCCTCTGCTACGTGAGGATATTTACACCTGGGGAAGAAAGAAATCAACAGTTCTTCTGTTTTAACCTTTCTTTTGATCTTGAAGCTTCAATCCAACATTCTCAGTCTCCAAAACAAAACCAGTAAATTGACATGTCATGCAGCTTATAAAATGAGGAGTGTTATCAAAGACAGGCTTTGTAACCAGGCTTTGTTCGGTACATAAGCACAATTCATATTGTTCCCACCTATTACCAGAGCTTGAATACGTAAAATATGAACCATTCCACAATCTGCATACTCATTTATATTACCTATATGCGAAACTTAGGAAATAAAAAATGTTTTGTTTCCCCTTCAAGCGTAGCACTCTGTGTAACACAAGCCAGCTAAGTTATCTTGGTGAGACCGGGCTTTGACACGTTCTTTGCAAAGGAAAAGTGGACATTTACACTTTGAGTTTAAAAGTGAGGCTGAAACTTCCAGTAAGAGGAGAGATTACATTTTCTGAAATTTGTGACACTTCTTGGTCACAAATTTTCTATGAGTTTAAGCTGGTTTGGGATTGGTGCACATATAAAATTTTCTTGTTGACACAGGAGTGACTGTGGTTCTAAATAAACCTTTAGCATAATGCATAAGCTTTTTGCAGGGCTTCAAGGTAAAGTATAAAGTAGGAGCATCAGCTGAGTTTTACGACAATTTTCCCAAACTCAAGTTTCAAAGCAAAACTAGGGTAATTTCAGGCAAAAGCAGATATTTTGGCATTAAATTCTTGCAGAGCAAACAATTAAGACTCAGAATTCTAATGGCATTGGAAGGATCTCCATTGAACTGCTTGTAACATCTGCTGTGAGACTCCAGTTGAAATTAAAGCAAGTCTCTAATTCCTACCATGCATTTGTCCTTCTCTAACTCCTACTTCTTTAACATTTCCTAACTTCTTTATTGTTCTCAATCTTCTTGCCTGAGCTATTGTTTTCCCCACCTCCTGCTGTTCTTACAGGATTGTCTTTACTACTCCTCCTCATTCCACCACCCCTTCTATTTAAGTATCCCCCTCATCATCTCAGACACATCTCCCTTTACTTGTGGTAATTCTGCCCATTTTGATGTTTCTTCCTTCTTCTTTTTAATCTTTTCTTATTCCTGTTCCTCAACTCCCCTGCTTCCATTTCCTTGGACCAATTTACCTCCTGGCATCTCCTGCCTCTGCTTCTCTGCCTGTTCTTACTCTGGGAAACTTTCCTAACATCCAGTCTTAGTGTCTGGCTGCAGTGTTATCATATTTCTTTTTATTTTAGCCTTCACAGACACAGCCATGGAAGAACTCTATCTTTGCAGAAGCCTAGCAAATATGAGACTGTTACTGTGAACAGAGCTCCAGCCTTCTCTGCTTCAGGCTGGAAATCCTAATTAATTCACTCTTTCCTTCTGGACCATGTATTCTCACATCATTCTTGTTCTCTGAAATTTCAGTCCATTTCTTGAGATAAAATACTGCACTCTGTGTAACATTCTACCACCAAGACCTTATCAGTACCAGGTAGAGAAAAACGTATGATTTCCCTCTAATCAAGTACCCTCTTTTTTCCATTCAAGTTCTTTCTTTGTCTGCTCTTTCTCAAAGTCTTTCTAGCCCCTAAATCACTTTAGGCCCAGTTGTGCCAGAGATCAGGAATTCTGGTCTCTTCAGATAATTCTAGTTGTAAGCTATACGTTTTCCTTAGAAACACAAGGGTAGTTTCAGTCTCAAAAGAAGAGCACCCTGAATACAATTAATTGTTTACTGTTCCACCCCAATAATCAGATGTCTTTTTGATATTGTCATAAATGTCAAACTAGGAATTTAAAGCAAAATAAACTAGTAATGTTGGTGGATATAATCACATGTGGAAAAAATAACACCTACTTCTATTTAATGAAAATATTTTTTTAAACTTTTCACTCTGTTTATGGAAGTGAGAAACAGGATCAGTCTAATCTGATGTAAAGACACATGGATTTAAATAAGACTTTCAGAAAATAAATAAATAAAGAACAACTTTTGGCATTACCTTTAAAATCTGTGCTAAACTTACTTTTGCCTAGAGAATTTTTACATAGCAATACCCACATGCTTCTGTAGTTAGGGGAGACGCTAGGAAAGAGATTTCTCACTTTTACTGAAAATAAAAATGCCACGAACAGTTATTTGCAGTTAATCCTCGAAAAACAAAAAACAGCACTAAATTAAATTTTGCTCTTTAAATGATATTGACAATTCTGTAGAGCGAGATCAATTTTTAAAGTTGGCACCAAGAGGGATCCCAGTTGTTTCCCTGATTTATTGACAACCACTTTACATATTCTCTCTTATAACACTGAAAATAGCAATTTCATTTGATCTCTAAATTCCTCAGCTTCAGTAGACTCTTTGCAGTATATATATAATAATTTACTCTGAATTGTGGTCTGACCACCACTTGATGCAATGAGGAGTGAGAATGTGCTGGGAAGCCTCTCTGAACCATTTCAAGCAGCCTTTCAAGAAGCTATCCAGCAAGGAAGATTAAACATTAGCTGATTACCGACAAGTAATTAACAATGTCAACGAAACACAGAAACGGAATTAATAATAATTATATCATCAACACGCTGATCATCTTGTAGAGAATCCCAGGGAAGAGGAGAGGTTAATTACTCATTGCTAGCAGAACAGCAGGAAGTCGACCAAAACCATGCCTCTGCATGGTGTTAACTGCCAGGCAGATAATTAATTAACATCATAATTGTAATGCAGGCAGCATGAAAATATTGAAATATTACTTCATTTCCATTCTATTACCTATCCAGCACATTCTGTAACTTAGAGGCTTGAGCTGCAAAGCTTGGTTGTGTCCAGAGTCCCAGGTGATGCAGTTTTGACTTTGTTTTCCATGAGAGATCTATAATAAATGAGAGGCTGAGAGGTTTGTGAGAGGACAAAGAGCCAGCAGGGAGTCAGTTCAGACAAAGATTTCTCCTGTCTTGACACAAGATGTTCAAGCATGATTCAGGAAGATAGAGACTTGTGGGTATGTGCATGGCTAAAGAGAGTTAGGCTGTCAACAATTTCTCCCCAAATAAATTAAGAAGATATTTGGAAAATATATTAAATCACATAGACTCATAGAACAGAACCATAGAATCACTACTGTTGGAAACAACCTCCAAGACCATTGAGTCCAACCATGAAACCAGCACTGCCAAGTCCACCACTAAACCACATCCCCAAGTTCCACACTACACATCTTTTAAATACCTCCAGGGGTGGGGATTATACAACTTCCCTGGGCAGCCTGTTTGAATGCCTGACAACCCTTTCAGTGTACAAGTTTTTCCTAATATCCAATCTAAACCTCCCCTGGCACACCTTGAGGCCATTTCCTCTCATCCTGTCCCTTGTTACCTGTGAGAAGGGGCTGATCCCCACCTGGCTACAGCCCCTTTTCAGGGAGTTACAGAGAGCAAGAAGGTTCCTAAGCCTTCTTTTCTCCAAGCTAAACACCCTCAGCTGCTCCTCATAAGACTTATGTTCCAGACCTGTCCAAATGAGAGTACATACTTGATCTTAGTCCCAAGCAGATCTTCAGGAAGAAGCTGTGTGGACATTACCTGGCATACTTGCACTCTCCTGTTGAATATCATGACCTTCAGCTCTTCTGAAGGTCTTTCTGCAGATCCTTTTGTTTGATGCCATCTGTGAAAAATGCTCTTCTTCCATCACAAGTTGTGTCACTTGGAGCAGGAATGCTGACAGTGCCTTTAGTGGCCTGCAGGATGGGAAGCATTCTGTACATAAAGGGAAGCATTCTGTACAGTTCTGGTCAAACTGATCCAGGACAGAGTAAACTGTGTCCTGGATCCTCTAGTGTCTCCATTCTGTCAAACAGCCAGAAACAATTTTACATGCCACTTGTGCCGCTGGAAAAACATTACAGCACTTTGTGTCCATAAAATATCTGTCCTATAACTGTGACCTTCTGAAGCTTAAGCCTGGTTTAAAGAGCCCATCTCTATAACCTTACAAAATCTCCTTAAAATCAAAAGAGAGAAAGGTGCAGGCAATTGGTTTACTAAAGTTGGTCTCATTTCCTGATTTGTGCCACATTAAAAAGAAACAAACAAACAAAAAACCAAAACAAAAACCAAAACAAAAACCAAAACCCAACCCCAACCCAAAACTAGGAAAGCATGCTGGGAAAATAATGACTCTGCAAAATGCCTAGGGAGAATTGGAGCTGAAAGCCACCATTACCACCAAGAGAAGAAAAAGCATTGGTACTGGACTACATTGAGCTGAAGTGCACATGAAATCTGGCTAATATTTCTTTGATATTGTGTGTCACAACTGATCTTCTTGGAGGTAAACAACAGCGTAAGACAAAATGTACAAAGATAAACTTCCTTGATCAGAAGTTATTGAATTCTGATCATCTGTAAATTTAAATTGCCTTTTTTAAAGTGTCTGAGAGCTTGAAACAGAATAGTTTTGAAAGAGGTACAATTGGCCTAAAATAAAATAAGCTCACCAGAGTTAGACCCTGTTAGTTTTTAAAAGAGAGTGCTCTGAAAGAGTTATGGTGAGCTGTAAAAATTCCCTTTGTCACTCAAATTCATTGGATGCTAAGAACATGTAGTGCATTCCACATTTGTGCAGTTGGCTGTTTTCAAAAAGAAGCGTGCAGGTGCAGGCTGGCAGAAGAACAGGTTGGTGGTTATGCCTGAGATGAGGTGAACACAACATGAGTTCACTCCTAGGTTTCACACAGCCCTTCTGTATATGGCCTTGCTGCAATATACACGGGATGGTCATCATTCAATTAACTACTCGTATAGCTCCATCTGCACCTGTAGAGCAGCAGAAGTTATACCTGGAGATACATAAACAAGTTCAATAGGAGTTTGAAACATGTTCCAAGAGGGAACACACATTGCAGTAGACAGATTTCCATAATGCTTCTGGAAAAGAGGACAACTACTCTTGCATTCTGGCCAATATTCTCTTTGTAACAGAGGGTCTAACACCCAGAACCTGTTTGTGACCTCTCTCTGCTCATACAAATACTTGTGCAGTCACAATACTATCAGTTGTTAACTCATAACCTTGACAAGCACTCTGGGGCTGACAGGAGCTGCAGAGCACCGTGTCCCTTTCCATTCTGCCTGGGACCAGGCCTTATTTCAGTATGCAGCCAACAAACTTCTCACTGGAGGTCATGCTTGGAGTATTAAACAGATATACTGAACATTTACCAACAGCATCAAACTTATTTGCACTGTAATAAGTCAGGACTAATCCTACCATGTTCTTCATACTTTCTCCAGTGCTGGTGGAAAGTGAGACCTTTGGAAGAACCAGGTCCTTTACAGTCAGCTGCAATCACTGCTGCCCTCACACCATACACAGCCTTATCCTCATGGGTACAAACAGGACTCAGCTCACCCTGCAGGCTATAAAACTCAGAACACACCAAGTAAGGGAAAGGAGAATATGCAGAGTGTCTTTAAATCCCTGGATCACTGCTTGAATTTCACTCATAATTCATTAAGATAATTTTTACCATGACAAAATGGTAATAAATGCAACCCCAAAGCACCTTAGGTCAAGGTTTGAGACTCCTTGTTCTATGACCTAAAAAACTATTTCACATTAAGAACAAAGGATAGACATTTTTTATGGCTAAATGTGGCCAAGGATTTGCAGCCCTGAGTTAAACATCTTATATCACCCCTAGAAGAAATACTGTCATTCGACTTTCAACATTTTGCAAACATCAAAGTCAAACCAGCCTTCTGGTGACTGAGTCAATGATAATTCAAATTATACAAATGGCAAGGATAATTAACGGCTCACCTATACTAGAATATTTAATGTTCTCGGAAAAGCTATTTAAGTATATTCACATTTGGGAGCCCTTCCAGGTAGCTTGTCTCAGCAGGGTCTGCTGATAAATATCTTGTTGCCCTAGTGCCACTGCCTTTGGTGTGATGTCCAGCTCCCACACGTCTTTCTGTTTCCTCCCATGACAAACAGATCCTTATGTGCTTGTGTAGAACAATTTCTTAAAAATGTAACAATTCCCTTTGGGAAATCCTAAATCTATTTCTTTCTTTTAACCTTTCCATCCTCTTTTCCAGCAGAAATCTCGTATTTATTTTAGCGATAAAAAAATTATTCTATCTCTAAAATAAACATCTGTAAATGTCATCTGCTGCATCTTCTGCATTTCCTTAAGTAGAACTTTATTAAGCTGTGGTATATAATGTAAATATAAAGTAAGAAAATGGGAGGTGTCAGCCACTGTATCTCTGACTCACACAGATGTATTAAAAGCAGCTCACTGTCCCAGTTGATTTAAATGGGCACAATGCTGCTGTGATGATTACTTGTACCTCAAATGATGGTGAGAAGACACATTCATATGTACCTCATCCTACAAAGCTGAAGCAGGCATGCTTGAAGAGTGGTACATTTTTAGGAGTTTCTGTCTGGATACTGTAGTCCATCATTATTTTCAACACTGCTGCTGGCTGTCAAAGGAGTTGTATGAAGTTTTAGCGTGGGTTTTAAATCAGTTTTTCATCTGTCCTTTTGTTTTCCATACATTAACTTCTCAAACTCTAGGCTAGACAAGTCCTGAAATCTGCCCTTACTGCCTCTCCTTACACCCCTATATTTTACACATGTAAAATGTGGGGTTTTTCTAATGCAGAGATGAACAAATATGAATAAAATTTCCAGTGTAAGCCAGCTAAGCTAAATCAAAACTAACAGAAAGATCCCCAGAAGGAAGTACATCATAAGCGTAATGGGTTGATCTTTAATGATACAATTATATATGGAGCATTTCAAGTAACTTTGCCCAATTACATCCAAAGACACTGGTTACTACACTAAGGGTTTTGTTAATCTCAATAAAGAAAGGGTAGTCTGAAATGCAGCCACTAGATAATTAAAATTAGAATGCTATAGATGGCTCCAAGATTACTCATTTTTTATAACGAATTGAAAGCCTAATAGGAAAACTCATAATACCAGCCCTCTTAACATTAACAATTACCATGATTAACAATGATACTCACAAGTCATTTTTCATTAAAGACTATGGGCAGAGATAAGCATGTTTATATAGACTAGCTTTTGAACTGATGAGCTATTTATCACTCCAAAAGCCATGAAAGGACAGAACAGCACCCAGCAATTAAAACTTGCAAAGTGACCTCGTGGCAGTGAAAGAGTCGCCCTTCTCTGGAGCAACAGTGAAGCAATTGTTTTCAAATCAGTTAAAAATGGAAAGACCATTTGTTGGTTTGTTAAAACATATATCTTGGCCTTGTACTGACTGGAGCATATTGCTTCACACAGAAAGCCTCTCACAGAAATGCAGATTTTTAAAGTGTACACCACAAATCAGAGAGGTGAAGTTTTAAGAGATACTAGATCAAGAGACTGATGTGCAAAGGACCAATAATGCTTTATATTAAATCACCAAATAGAGGAACAAGGTTTTGCATAGGAGTTATCATAGACAAAGACCAAAGCATGTGCCATGTATGTGTCTCAACTTGATATCCCAATCAATCCTCATTTTCCTGTTCTTATTTTGAGTTTCCTGTCTCATTGCTGTGTTCTCTCATTACTCCTCCCAGACTAAGCTTTGGAGAAGAATGTCTCTTACTTACCTGTCACCAAAAAAAAAAATCCAGATGGGTCCTACTCCAGAATCTTGAAACTTTTCCCAGGTTCAGTAGAGAGCTGAGGAGTCAAGGCAATGCACATATTAAAAGAAAAGGTAAATAGCACAGAAGTAAAAGGAACAGGTCTTTCCAAAGATGGAAAAAAGTAAGTCAGACATGGATAAACAGTTCAATTCAGGTATCTGATATTTGTCAGGCATTATTACAGAGTCATCATTTCAGTCATGTGATATTCCACATGCTCAGAGAGCAGTATAATATTAAAAGAGACTAAGAAATGCCACAAAATGTAAGACATTCCTGCTGGCAATGATTCAACTACCCGTTGAGAAGGCAAGTGAACATTCAAGAACAACATATATCCACTCTATTCTTACCACTAGAACCCTAAGGAAACATAAGGAAAAGAAAAATCAGAAGTTGCTTTGCAAAGTGACCAGTTTGAAAGATATTATATTTATATGCTTAGCCCACATTTAAGTCAGGAGCTACCAAGGATTTTTACTAATCAAATTAATTTACTATTCGATTAAAAAGCAAAAATAAATGTGAAAGCTCTATTATACCAGCTACATCAGAAACACACATGCCCATATATGCGTATACACTCAATTTAAAAAGCAATGAACTATCTGTCCATAGGTAACATCTGTCTCCAGAAATTTTCTTGATTTACTTTGGAAAGAAATTAGATGTAAGAAATGTGCTTGCTGGAGGAATGAGAGGGAATCAGACAGCAGCCTTCAAAAGCAGGTATAATAGGCTGTGCCTTTTCCATGCTTCTGCATCCTTCTGGTACTAATTGATTTGGGGTGATGTGCTGCTGAGCAGTGAGCACAAGTTAACTAAACATAATTAACACATGCTACATTTATTTCCTCATGGCTCCTCCCACTGTTACACTTTTTTTCACCAGCTGATGATAATACCTACAATTGATTTAAAATGAGTAACTCCTTCCATCCCAGCACACCTTGAAAATTCTGGGTAAGTTTCTGAGAGGATTACCACAGGTTGGTGGGAAGGGAAAGCATGTGCCATGACATTGAGGAGCCAAGGCTGAAGACATTGGCAGACCTGCTGGGGGACATGTTCTGCTGCTTAGACATCAGTTAGAATCCCTTCATGCTCCCTGCTGCAGCTACTGTTTCAGGAAAGACATCCTTCAAAACATGATCTCCCAGTAACCGATGGAGCACTGGGTTCTGCTGATGGGAGAGACTCATCAGACTCCTCTTCCCAGCCGTGATGGAACCTCTGCTTTTCTGACAGCTTCTGAGAAGATGTCATAGTATTTTACCCCTACTATGATCCCAGCTTACTGCAGTGTCTGTATATAAGCCTGAACACTGTTTTCCATCAGGAATATAATGGTTACTTTACTGAAAGGTTTTGTCCTTGTTTGTCAGCTGATAGTGCACTGTCTGCTTCCCACAAAACCCAGGCCAGCACCTGTGAGACACAGCATGTTTGTACATGTGGAGCTTCATGCAAACCCAAGGGTGTCACTTTTTCAGTTTGTCTGCTCTCCTCCTGAGCATCTTGCTTTACTAATAGAAGAGGGAGAGGGAATCATGCAGGCTGTAGGGTCTGAAGAAGGAAATAATCAGAAATAATCCTGGCTTTCTCTAATACATTTACCGGTCCAGTCAAAACCACCTGACTCCTTCTGGGTCAAGTCTATCCATTACAACTTCCTCTGTGTCCAGAGTTTGTGGTGCCCCGTAGTTGTCCTTACCTGCAGAGTAGGTGAGTGCCAATATAAACACTATGCCATTTGCTTTTGCAGTGAAGGTAACAGAAAAGATGACAGATTTTCTCCTTTCAGGGGTCTTGAGAAAGTTCCCAGAAAGCTCTGACATCAACAAATGTGAAGGAATTTGCAGACTAAGAGCTGGCTGCTTGAATGTATGTTTCCAGAAGGGACAAAGTGGATGAAGGTCTGACATGATGAATGGGGTTTGAAGTTTGGCATGGTCCAAGACAACATTAGGAAATAAACTCTATATTCAACCAGTGAAAACCACATTCTTGCATAACTATCTCTTCCAACAATTAATTTTCAAAGCTCTTGTGGGTAAAACCTGCAATTTCAGTTCCAAAGCTGCAAATTAAAACTAAAGTTTGTAAAGTAAGTGCCCAGAGTAATAAACTCACAGCCGGAGTGTCTGACAGCAGAATCCGACTGAGCAGATTACTCCTGCTTTTAGTGTCAAAGGAGGAGGAAGTGAAGAAGAATTGTTTGTCTTGAGTTTATTTCTTTGACAGAAGCTTAAAAGCCTGGTTTGGTAAATCAAGACTACAAAGAAGTTAGACAGGAATTTAGTCTTGATTGACACATAGATTGCAGTCTCTTTAAAGCAAAGTGATACATCATCTGCATTCATATATCATGTCATACCAACAATAACTGATACACATATCTAGATAAATAGCATTGGAAGACATTCTTTACATCCATTTTTCTTGAAAGTGAGGTTTAAAAAGGATATTTTCTGATACAGGTCTACATCCCACAGATTGAAAGGTCAGACAGCTTTTAGGACCTAGATAACTGAATCATACAATAACTGGAAAGGCACCTTGGGAAGTCTCCTGGTCCAACTCCTTACTCCAAGGGGCTGACTTTGAAGTTTGAGTGGTTTGTTCAGGGCCCTGTCCAGGACAGTTTTGAGTGTCTCCAAGGATGGATACCCTACAGACTTCCTGAGAAATCTGTTACACTGCAAAGAAAATTTTTAAAGTGTGTTTCCCCTGCTCCCTTTCTTGGGGAGAAATTGAAGTCTTAGAGGAAATTCCAGATTAGTCTTTCTTTAGAAAAGAGAATAAAAGGGCCCAAACACTAATGTGGGCAAACCAACACTCACCTTAAATCTCTGTGCTTTTTGCCATCCAACATGGGCTGCATGCTCTCTGCTGAGGCTCTGTTCTGAGTGAAGTCAATTTCCATACATGTTATATGTAATTTGCAGAGGCTTTAGCTCAGTTACCAGGGTCTGTTCCAACAGCAAAATATGGAAACAGACCTTTCTTATTCCCACATCTCACAAGACCTGCCCCAGGTCACCCAAATAGACAGCAGCAAACAGAACTGAACCCACTTTTCCTCAGTTAACAGTGCAACTCAGTAACCACAACAGACAGATCAGAGAGGACAGACATACAAATGGACAGACACTTCTCAAAGCTTTTAGGTTCAAAGAAATATAATTTTCTCATTTCTGCAGTAATTTTATATAGCTTGCTCTGAAATGTGAAAGAATATTGAAAAAGTCACGTTTATATTCTTTATTGAAAGCAAAATGAGAAATGGGCAAAGAAAGAAAGTGTTGATGGAGAGAATGCCCATAAAAACAACCACTATGACTTGAAAACTGTGTTTATGCACAGACACTTGCATATGCATCTGAGTGATACCTTGCAGGTATGAAATTGAGACAATGCATATAAAGATATGCACTTTAAGCTTGGATACCTAAAGCTTCTCAGGCTCATTTTCCCTGATCTCCTTATTTGTGATTTATTTCTGAAGATTAAATTAAGTTTTTAAGTAAACAGTTGCAGTGTAACAAGCTAATCTGGGAACTATGTAACTCATTTCTCACTCTTATAGATAGGAAAAATATTCAATTAGTATTCTGTCCATGTTAATTTTTAATTTAAGGCCTTTAACCAAAGTACAATAGACTTTTGACATACAAATATTAAAAATTAAATTTCCTGAGTTCATTATCTGATAATTAGAACTAAATAACATCTTAACTGAGAGACAAACCCCACGCAAAGCAAGTCAGTTCCATTTAAGATTCCATTAGAAAAGTGTTTGAGCTAGTATGTAATGGACCATAAAATTTAATTTGGAAATGATATTACCAAAAATGATGGAACGATACCAGTCACAAAAGGACATGTAGGCAGCCCTCATCTTTTCATTTGGCATGATGTTCTTCTATTGATTCTGTAGAATCAGAAAGGAATTACTTAATATTGCACAGAATAACATATGTAGGGTTTTTCTCCTTTTCTCCAGCGCCTCGGTATTTAAAAGTCAGAATTGACCAGTGTAGCTCCATGTAATTACAAAGATTTCCTTATCTTAGCCTATTTGCTGAAGTCATCCTAAAGAAAGGGTCCCCTAATCCATTGGCTGTCTCATATCTCATTTACATTGGTGGTAATCCCCATCCTATCTCAGCATTTAGGTAATGACTTTGGGATTAAATTGCACTCCTTGCAATTCTTTACTTTCAAATCTCTACAACATATCAGCGGGCCCAGCTGAATAGGGCTGTCAGAGGGCTGGAAATGCAGCCGGGGAGGTAAGGCCTCCGACTTCAAAGTGAAATTAACTTTCTCCATAATAAGACCTTAAGAAAAGAAAACCTTGACTCCGTGTTGCAAAGTATTTTGGGACGTTATAAAAAGATGCCAGGATTAAGTTATACTAAGCTTCCTAAACAAGTGTATTCAGCTATTTTTGCTGCATTTATAGCTAAGGTGGGTTTAGTAAGTGATTTTCAGATAGTTTTCAATTGAAAAGAGCTGCAAATGTTGGATGTATCTTTAATTTTGCTTGTTGATAAACTCCAAACCTTACTTCTCTGAACCACTAGGATCACAGCATTAAATTTCATTTAATTTTTCACAATCAGTGAGAAAAATCTGCTGTTTGTTATGGCCTAATACTGAAAATGAAAATCAATTGATTGGAAAATTAACAACTTTGGACCAAAATTAAAGTGGATATCTAAGTACATTTCTAATTTTAAGCATGGGAATAATTTCACTGAAATGAAGAAGTAGTGAAATGTATTCAAAATTAAGTATATATTTAAATATTGCTTGGTTTAAATCTTGTTAAATTTAGGCTTCAGTAAGAAATTTTTCATGAGTCACCTTTTTTAATCTGTTGCAATAAACAATAGTTGTGTAAAATACATACCTATATTGGTGGGGAGGCTAAATTATATATATCATTACAGCTATGTTATAAATATGAATATAGATAGTGTCACGTTCAGATGTTGCTGCATAAAGCTCTGTTATAGAAAGGTATTTTTATTAGCTGAACTTAATGTTTCTAAGTCCTTGAGCTGCTTTTCTTTACAAATATCTATTTATTCACACTGCATCTTTAAACTTCAGCTGTTTCCAAGACTGGGAGAACACCTTGTTTTGCCAGATTGAGAGCATCCTTTCAGCTGATTCACTGAGGTGCTGAAATGCACCAGATATCAAATGAGAGACCTCAGTTTTAGCAGATGCATTGTGATGCAGTGTAGAAGGATATAGCTTTTTGGCCAAAGCATCAGTTTGATCATTTCAGAGTAAGGGGAAGTTTGCCAGAAATGCCAAAAAAATCTGCCATACAACCTCTTTTATTCTCATTAATTAACCACTGAGAGATAATAGTAGCTTTACCATGTGACAGTGCATCCACTCCTGGAAATATTATTTCAAAACACCACTTTTCGGCAACTCAGAGTTGCCTAGGAATCACGAAGACATTGTTTAAAAACTAATTCTTTTAATATGAAATCAAATTTTTGCCATATGCTCTGGTCAGAGGCAGCATTAACAAAAACCACAGGTAATTACTAAGCACTTACCTTCCATCAAGACAACAGAGAAAGGCAATGCGAGGAATTTAATAGCAAGCCCTATTAAAATTTAATTAAACTTATCCTTGTTTATACCCTCGCTATTTTTACAACTGCCTGTTTTCCCTGTGCTGAGGTTTCTGAAATTTCTGGCTGTCACAGATCCCGTGCTGTAAACAGGGCTAGGTACCCTCATGTGTCACCACCAGTGTGGCACCTTAACCCCACACAAATACCACAAGGAGCTGGGCGATGGCACCTTAAGATATGAAGGGGAGATTTTGCATTCCCTACCTGCCCCTTGCAATGGCATTATTTCCCTGGAAATAATTTTGTCTTCCCATCCCAATGCACCAGGAGAAACAAGTGCTTTGCTTTGAAGGGAAGCTGCATTCTCTGGTGGTTCCCAGGACCTGGGTTTGTAGGTCAGGAGCCGGGCAAGCTGCAAGGCGGCTATGGTAAGATCATTAATGCTGAATTAACGCTGTGCTTCCAGAGCCTCAAAGATATATGGACATCAGCCTCACAAATTTAGAAAAAAAATATTTGAGGCTTTGGTGTTTACATGCTTTTGAAGAGCACATCCTTTACCTGGCAAAAAAAAATAACCTTCCTGCTGTGAAACAAAGGCAGAGTGTAAGTATTTAAGCTCATCTTACCAGCTGCTGTAAAACTAAGCTCACATGTGTTTATTAGAATGGTGAATATATGCAAGTCATGCAAATTTTTTTTTGCAAATAATATTTGAAAGTAAATTTTTGAAAGGCACACCTAAGACAATGTGCAAAGGCAACTATCACTTCTGCTACAAACCCTGGAGATAACAGCATTAGGCACATAATGCCTCGAGTGTGCTGTACTATGAGTGCTCAGCCATTTCACATGTCTCCTTGCAGCCTTTTTCATACTCTTGGCTCTGTGGCTCAGCTCAGTTGTATCCAATGATGAGTGATAATTGGAAGCCCTCCTCCTGCCATTCTCCAGGACGATACGGAAATTAATTCTTGTACACTGTGCATTGCACACACCAAGGGAAGTTGACCCTATCAATTTACATACACTATAGGGGCCTGCTATCACACTGCAGCCAGCAAACAGCTTCTCTTATCTAGGAAAGACCCTCATTTGTTATTTCTTGCTGAATACACCCACTCCCATTATTTCTGTAATTCTTTGCAATAATAGACCTTACCCTAATGAAACCCGCATTATGAGAAGGTTATAGTCCTGACCCAAAGACGATTAGCTCTGTGCTCTGTTATTGCTACATATGTAATTGTATAATTGATTTTAAAATTTACTTTTGTGTCCCCAAACCATAAAGTGAGGAGCCCATTAAGGGGGAGAAATATAATTAATATATCTATTAAAGAGGGGAAGGATATTATTGCAATTTTAGGATTATGCAGTGAGTGTCTACATAAAACTAAGGAAGAAATACAAAAGTTGAGATTCTCATCGTGCTTCACTTGAGGCAATATGTGCAATGGATGTGAGTTTCCAGTGCACAACAAACAACTCAGACACAGCTCTGTAAGATGTGCCTGGTAGGTTGGGGTCTAATTTTATACACAACTCTGTGAAGCCAAGGGTAGAGTATTCTGCAGGCCTGAGCCTTTGTTAGTCTATGCTAATGAAGCCATGAAAATCTTTCTTTCCACATTATTTACTTCTATGCATATGCATTACTATGCATCAAACGCAATGTGAATGTTATTCCTCTCAGTGAATGATACATGCTAGATAATTGACAATTCGTGTTTCAATAACTAAATCTAAATAAATAAAAACATACACGATGAGCACCATGTATTTTTAACTCAAAATTATTTTTCCCTCATTTATATCTAGTCCTTGATGTCTAATTAACTGACTGCTTCCCACCATCTAAAGAAATTTGAGGCACACAGATCCCTGCATTGTCTCAGCTGTTAAGATGGGGACATTCTCTCTTCAGACCAAGAAATGTGCTCCACTAAAAGCTCTGCACATGTGAGCCCACCATGAAATGTGGGCTTTCAGCAATGCAGCAGTCCTGTTGTCACTTGCATATTGGCACCTGAGACTAGACTGGAACCTGCCCAAGCCAGGGCAATTTTTTGCACTAAGAGCTCACATTGCAACAGAAAGGACGAACCTGTCAGTGGGGAGGTGGGAGAGAAGAGACCTGGTGGTGAAGCCAGACAAGGGCCACTTCTCTGTCATTCCCCAGGGAGCTACACCAGGGAAATTCAGCTGACTGGGACACATTTCTTAGGGACTCACCTGATGCCACAAATATCATTTTGATGGCCTTCATCATAGTTTCTTGCACTCACCCCATAGTAGCAGCCTAGCACCTCACGCCTGAGCTGCTGCAGCAGAACAGAACAGCCGGAGCCCTTAGCAAGTGTTCACTTTCTCCAGTCAAAATGCAGACATCTAGTGTTATTTCACAAGCCCCACATACTCTCCTGATGCTGCTCCAGATGGCTGCAAGTGCCTCATGGGTCTGGTACCAGAGCTGACAACCACCAGTAGCTTCTCTGAGGATGCTTGAAACAGCACCAGTCCTTGGGGATGGCTGGGTTGTGTCCCAAGCAACTTCCTGAAGAGACCAGTGCCCTTCTGCCAAGAAGGCTGATGACTCTGAGGGTGACATTTATCACATCCTGGGTTGGTGTTGAATGCAAGCACTCCGTCTATGATACAGAGTGTGCCTGGAGTCTAGGAGCATCCCAAAAATGCTCTATGCTCTACACCTACAAAAGAAAACTTGCAGCTCCTAAATCAATGGGATCACTGCCAGCACCTTCTGCCTTGCTTGGGTCTGGCTTAAAAATATTACGTTCAGGAGTCAGAGCTTTTGTCCATTGTTAGACAAGTTCATATTCCCACTCAGAATTACTCATCAGAGGACCATTTTACATGGACATGCCACTATTGGATTTGTGAGATACGTTAAGGAAAAGGCAGTTGTGCAATTTGCACACAAAGTGGTTGGAATTGATCTAAAACAAACCTTTAACTTTCAAACTGGTTTAAGTGGGGAAAGGACCATTGGATAATTACATCATTTAACACATTGATTGTCTAAAAGTCAATTCTAATGATTTCAGAAATAGAGGGTATTGTGCTTTCCTCATTTTTAAGGAAAGATTTTTGCTCAGTGCAGAGGAGCAAATGGTGAATTTTTTAAAAGAGACAATGTGGAGGAGCTGCAGAAAACAAAAGTTTCATTATGCCAAACAAGGCTTATTTCACAAAAGCTAAAAAAAATCAATGGGACACAATTAAACTGGGTGCATCTCCCCTTACAGTACAACAAAGTATAAGAAAACTAAATGATTTGTGTGTATTCAGAATACAGAATTAAAGAGGTAGTTTGTGTCATTAGTCTGACCACATCTATTTTACTTTAAAGTTATGCATCCTCTCTGTTATGTTTGGTCATTTTCACTTGATCATTAATTAAAAGGTGCCACAGTCAAAGCCCTAAGATTATTTTTTTTTTCCTGGTCACTTATACAATACTGTCTTTCTCTACCAATCAGAACACAAAATACATGAATATGTAAAAGGACACTGATATTTTGCATTGATGTAAGACTTCAGACCATTGGAAGGCAAACTCTTCCTTTTACTCAGAAGACTGGCCAAGTGGGATTCTTTGCACACACAATGGAAAACTGAATTTTAGCCCTAGATCTCAAGACACTTAAAACCTACTGTAAAAAAAGTTGTATTCATTTAACTGAAGGAAGGTTCTTAAATCAATTTAGTCACACCACTGCAAATCCACGTGGACAATATTAAATCAATTTGAACCCGGCTTATTTCAATTTGGCTTAATTCAGAAAGGAATCCATTTAAGCTGAAGCAATATATGCAAGGTTTACATTTGTGTAACAGTTTGCACAAAGGAATTTGCAATAGTTTAAGCAAATCAACTTTGGAAGTAACTTCAGGTTCTGCCTACATTTAGAGCACTTCAATAGCACAGAAACTGTAGCTCTGCACTTCCAGTGTAGTTTTAAGGATACCAGAGAAATTTTGCTACTTAATGGTACAGCAGTTTCGTTCTCAGTAAAAAATTGTTGTTAAGCTTATATGCAGGTTTTCGTCCTGAAATTGGAGATGAGGGACATCTTACATCATTGCATCCTTACACCAAGAATAACATGGTGTAAAGTGGCTATTGAGTCATGCAGCCTCCTCACTCTGCCAAAGCACAGCTGTGAGTGGTTAACAGAGGGCAGGGATTCTTGCAGTATTCTTTGGATGAAATAGAATCTTATTGCAAGAAGAGCAGCAATGACATCAGTGAAACCCTTAGTATAGAGGGTACTTCTAGGAATAAAAAGGAATGTGAGGTGTTGGGTTGTTTTTCTATTAAAATGGTATAAGTTTTTGCAGAACAAATATGTGTCAGTTCATTAGGGGGAACAATTACTCTCCAGAACCTGTCTCCTCTGCAGCTGTACATATTCAGACAGTCAGATATCATCACTGAGATAAATTCCTGCAGGTAGCAGAGCTTCTTTGAACCAAGGCAGGTTTTGTTAGAGTATAGTTAGACATTTCTTTAGGTACTGGAAAAGAAGTAGTTGCCATTTACTTTCAGAACTTGTGGCTGGCATGTTTAAAGCTTTCTTTCAAAAGTAATTAAGCTCCTATCAAAAATCCAACTTTTTTGGTATAAAATGAATTAAAACTGCCCGTTTCTAATTTGGCAGTGGGATCTGACCTTGCTGAAGCAATCAAAAAAATTGTCAGATAAACAGAAAATAGGAGATGTTGCTTCACACTGTAAGACCTTATCTCTCTTTTTGTCCATCTTTTTGTTCCATGTGTATAACTCAGAGGTTTGCATTGCTCTGACAGGGGAGGTCTTTGTGCTGTTGGCATAAAGATGAACTTCTCCGTTGCTCACATTGCCAATCCATTTGCTTCAGGCAAAAATAAGAAGACTGAGTTTTACTTTCCTAAAAAAATCTGCAGGAAAGGCTGTGATGTGGCAGAGTAGAAAACAGAGAAGGTGTGACAGACAGTAAGAACCCTAAGGAAGTTAAGGATCTCCTGCTTAAACAGTGTATAAATCCTCCTTTTGTGATATTCTTTGCCATGGACAACAGTGCTACTGCCTCATGTCACTGGGAAAGCTTTCCTTTATTTGTAGGTTCAGAACCATTTTCAAAGGAGCGCTTTCAAAGGTGCACATCAGATGCTAGGGGAGCATCCTCACCCATGAAGTGGCTTGAGGAGGTGGAATGACATAGTCTGCACTCAGCAGCTGCTTGTAGCAAGGGTCAAGGGCTTCATTCAGATCCACCAAGCATTTCCTATGCTTCAAAAAACATCACTCAAACTGTACAGAAAATACGACAGTGGAGCATTTTTGCAGCTGGAGCTCAAGATCTCAGACAAGGTTGTTGAGAGATGCTTAGCAGAAGGTTTCCTATCCTAATATGTGGAAGTTCTCGGCAAAGAATGACACCATGACACCGTAAATTTAAGACCCACAAGACATTCCAACAACAGGATTTTGGTACTGCTGCCTTTTGTTTTTGTTGAATGACTGCAAAGCCTTTCCCAGGGACCCAGCAGCAGCAAAATTCAGTATATTTAGGATTCTGCAATTGCTAATAATGTGCCTGGCACCATCCTTCAGTATTTTCTTACCTCAACCACCTGCAAACACTTGCAAATCTGGCTTTGCTCTGCCAGTACTGGAAATGCATCCACCTGCAGTTTAGCCCACTTTGTAAAACAAGCAGAAGACCCCAACCCACATCGTCCCCATCTGATTTTCATTCCAACCCGGACAACCTGACAGCAATGTGGCAGGAAAGCATGCACTGGTGCTCCAGCCATTCTCTCTATCAATACTGAAATGTCAGTAGGAAACATGTTTGTAGAGGTGACAACATTATCTGGATACTAACAGATTCTGCCTTGTGGATGTGGCCAATGAAACAAGCCAACAGCAGAGAGGAGTAAGCTGTAAGCAGCTCAAGCAAGTGGCAAATGCTACAGAAAAAGGTATTATCCCTTTTGTTCCAAATAACAAATGGAGACTGCAGAAATTCTGCATTCTTCATCTTATCAATGTGGAAAAACACAGACAGTCACAGCTATAACACACAGTATTATAGGAAGGCAAGAAGACATAAATTTCTACTGAAATTCATCAGATAACTTCGGTAAATCACATGTCAAAATATTTTTGAGAAGTGAAGGTTTGGGGAACTGTTTCTTTTGCTTATGTTAAAGCAAAGGAATGAAAAAAATTATGTGAAATAAACTGAGATGCTTAATCATGGAGACAAAACTGAGGAAGATTATTCTGTCTTAAAAAAAGAGTTGCAACTTGGAAGTGCATTTTTAGAAGTGGTTTTTTTACAAATGGTTCTATCAAGAAATATAATGAAAATTATGGTGAAGCATGTACATTACTCAGTGACCATAATGGTTGTAGAGAGTCTGAAAAGGTAAGCAATTTAACAAGAGTTGAATTGTCTTACAGGCAAAAGCTGTGATGAAACCATTCTCCTACCATTGCTTGGCCATCAATCACACAGCAGCCCCTGTGTGGTGGGAGGACACGTTCTGCTTCAGGCCATCAGAGAACCAGAACTTGGATACTTTAGCACGTGCTAACTGTGCTGGCTTGGTAGTCCCAAAGATTTTTCTTTGCCCGTGGAGGAATATGGATAACTGTACCATGGATCATTTGATCTCTGCTCTTTGGGTGCAGGGAATGTTTCAAACTTCTTATTCTCTTTAGAGCATGCAGTAAAGGCTCCATGCAATCCATTCAGCTGAGCAGCTCCCAATAGCCAGATCTTATAAAATGTGCTAAGCACCCATGATCCAAAACACAGACCTCCAGAAACTCTGGAAGGTAAGACATCCAACATGCGGCTTTTGAGGGAATCACAAAATCTTGGAAAATCTGCAAAATCAGAAACCGGGGCAGGCAAAGTTCAAACCCATGAGGATGCAGAGAAAATAACACAATTTAATGAGAGAGAAATGGGTAACATTCAGAGGAAGGAAAAGGACAGATAAACAGGGTGCTGAAAAATGTGTTAAGAACAGTTAGATACTGCATCCTTATCATCTGACAACTGGAACCTCTTTTTGTCTACAATTATATCCACTCATTGGTCAAATAAACTCCAACAACAAATACAATTACTGAAATGCAAAAAAAAACCCCAAACCCAGAAGTCTCACCATTCTTCAGCCCAGTACTCTGCAGGCTATGTGTCACAGCTGGTTACCTCTGGTCTGAACTGGATTCTGGTTTTTCCTCTCCCCAAATATTTGCACTAAATGTAGGATACTTGTAATTGGAACATCACTGTGAACACGTGAAACTACCTTGAAATAAAATGGCATCTGTGTTTTACCTCACAAGAGAAAGAGCTTCATTCTAAGCCAAGTCCATCTGTCTGTGCAGCCACTCAGAAATCTCTAACAGCACCAGTACTTGAAATACATGGAGACAAACTCTATCTTTTGTTGTTGTTGTTGTTGTTGTTGCATGGACTAAAAGAAACCAAACTGCTGAGAGGCATTACTATCATCAGGAAAATTTACATTAAGAGCCATCGCTAACATTTAACAAACACCTTTCAGACAAACTCTCTTTAAGTAATGTATTTCTCCAGTTTGTATTTGCAGGCAATCTGAATACCTGTTCACATATGAGCAAGTTCTGGTGGTGCAAAATTAAACAGGTTTTTGATAAAGAAGAGCAGCAAAGGCTGCTTGGATTTCAGCTCTGTTAGTTGTTGCTGCGTGGGCTGAAGATTCATTGCTCTATGCCCAAAACACTTCTCCAACAAATGCAGTTCAGATTAGGTGCTTTCATGCACTTCAGCTATTTAGTTCTATCTTTGCAAATCAACTCCAAAAATCTTAGAAATGCAAAAATTATTAGGTTAAAATACCCCAAACAAACACCACACAAAGAGCTATTCTTTACACCAAGCTTAGAAACTCGTTTGCTAGTTCTCTCTGGTGGGCATCCTGGGCACGGCAAACCTGTGGGTTGGCACCACCAATTATTGACATCAATGAGCACTTACTCACCTGAGCAGTCACAAAGGGTTAAGGAAGGCCATTGTATTGTTCCTCCAGGTACTGCCCCTCGGTGCTCAAAGGTATCACATCTCCTGGCCCCTCACATTGCTTGCTGCAGTTTGATATCTACTGGTGTAGGATAATGTATTTCTCACAAAAGGATTTGGTGAGAGCCTGATTGAATCAAACACAGTTCCACTCAAAGCTCGGAGTCACTGTAAAACGAGAACCAATGGAAAACATCTATAATTATTTTGTTTTACATTTGCAATCTGTATTTCTGTTATTTTTGTTCTCCAGCTCTTGGAAAGCAGTGGTGCCGTTCAGGGGTGATTTCCCCCACCCTCTCCTTCCCCCCAGGGCTTGCATATGCTTGACACTACTTGGAAAACTGACTAACAGGGTGTTCACTTTTACCAGGCCATTAATTGATAACACTTAATTAATCTGCCGTGTGAGAGATCAAATGAAGATTGTGTCCCACAACCAGCAACATATATTGACTTTGTTATTCCAATTATGTGTCTGACCAGAACAGCCCTTTGGTATAAGACTTAACCTTTGAATCACCCTCAGCACAGAACTAGATCAGCTGCTGGGGATCTGACCTGAAAAAGACCTTGACACTGCCAGAGCTCTCTACGTGCTTCAAAATGTTCCACCTTGTGCTTGTCATAGCCGGTGTTCGTGTTGTCATTTGCAATTACATTTGCGTGTTGGACACGATTCTCCGATAAGCAGCCAATAATTAGCAGGGAGCTCTGATTACAATTTGCTGTTTCATGTTGGCACACATTTTTGTTTATTTTGCTTTGTGGTGTTGGCTTTTTTTTCTTTAAAGAATGCCCAGAAAGGAGAAATTAGTTTCAGCAGCAATTGGGTAAATGCAGCAGACAAAGAGAGCAAATTGCCTTTAGCCGACAATTTATAAATCAGCTGTAGATTTCCAACTCAGTTTTTATTTTTGTTTCCATGGGTTATCTTCCACTAAATTGATGGGTAACATCATCAGAGGCAGTTTTGGTGTCATTTACTATAACAAAACATAATTAAAAATATATTCATCAGATTTCCTGTGGCTTTCTACAAGGACAGTGAACAGCAGCAGCATAACGAGGAGCAGCAATTGACCTTCTCTATCCACTAATTTTGTGACTTTAAATCCATGTTTCTTCTCACATAGAAGTCAGTATAAAATCCAGAGCAGACATACCCAAAACTGCGTAGCAAATCTTAGTTAACATCCACCTGCCATGAACATTACACACCATTTTGTCAGACATGGATCTGACCAGGATATGGATGGCTATTTTATGGTGCAATTTTCTGTAATGCAGACTTTCTCCAGTGACACCCTTCCCAACCAGAGGTAGAGGTTAGCGTGCAAATGTGACAATGAATTGCACAAAGGAGAATTCTTCAGAAAAGAGCCTGAAGTGCAGTAATTCCTTCTTTCTAAGAAAAAAGATCATAATATTATTATAAACTAATCTCATCATTAGAGCATAGAACTCAGCAATATTACTTGCTGGCATAGGAGGGGGAAAAAAAAGCCTGGTAGGTCAGAGACAGCTATAAATAACAAAAACCACAGAGAATAAGACCATTTCAGGTCCTCCATCTTGTCTATTATTACACACTTGTATGAAGTAAAACTGCTCATGGTTCTGACTCCACTGATGTAAAACCACTGAGCTCTAAACTCAGATAAGTCTGAAAATTTTAATAGAGAGAGTTATGAATTTGAAGTTGCTTTAAGAAGGCAAAGCATCAATCTGTTGTATTAGCAAATAAAAGTATGATGAGTCCACTACCTACACTGTTATTTGAATCAAGGTTTATTTTTAATAAACACCAGGAGGGGTAGCTGGTCCAAAAGATTGACGTATGAGGCTCTTACCCCTATGTTGGTGCCTTTTAAACAGGGTTCAATAAATTACTGGTTTCTTTGCAACACTCCTTCGTAAGAAACAACTATCAAACTGTTTAATTGTCCTGATTAAATCCCACAGGGTTCTAATAACGAAAATCCCCAAATGTAGAAGCTAACAATAACTCACATGTACAGTGATGGTCTTGGAAACATTTTGTTTACAAAGTACTAACCAAGACAACGAGTTTTCCTATTCTTTCCATAAAATGCAGTAGAGTCTTTAACTTTTACCTGCCTGAGTAACTTGGCAAGCAGCAAAGCTGTGCAGAAGAAATGCCTACGGAAGGTAGTGCCTGAAATCACCAGTACAGTATCTAAAAGTGCTGTAAATCCACTGAAGGATGAACCCCCAAGAAACACTCCTAAGACTGGGGTGAATTTTGAACCCACAGCCTTCTAGCTGAGGTACAGAACTGCTACCAAATGAACCAAAGGCAAATGAGAAACATTCAAAGATAAATTAACATATGCCAAGGCTTATGTGTGCTATCAAGCAATAAATACACTAGGAGTAGGAAGTGCAAAAAGTAATTAAGGTTAAGAAAGAGGCATATGCAAGCTATAAAACATTAGATAGAGAGGAGGACGAGAAAGATTGTAGAAGGAAGTTAAGAGAGTGTAAAGAAAAAAATTAATACAAGAGGCAGAGAGAAGGGGAGATTGTATGAGAGGTTAAGATAAATAAGAAGATCATTTTCAACTCCATAAGGCTCAGAAGTAAGATGGTGGAGAAGTTTCTCTAGGAGATGATAGAGAAATTCTATTCTAAAAAGCAGACACTGTGCTAAAGTGCATCAAAATCAAGTATTTCTAACTCCACATTTGGACAGTCCCTATGGATTCTCGTGGTAATAACACACATCTTGGATAAAATTGTGCAGCTTCCACAAAGGGCTGCAAATTGACCAACCCACATACATATTATGTTATATTATGATGTTATGGTTTTCCTATGTGAGGGCAAATGGATAAACTCTATTTGGTGTGAAACCACATTTAGTGGGGTAGCTTAAAGTGTTTGGAAGGATGTCAAGAGACAAGGTGCAAACAGGCCAGATAGGGCAAAAAGATTCAAACAATCTTGTGTAAGTGATTTAATATTGGCCAGTCATATAAGTGAAAGTGACATTTTTACTGCCAGAGGGCTCTTTTGCACTTAGACAACAATGGAGAAATATGAAATGGCCAGAATATGATGAGTGGCTGTGGAAGAACCTTTTTCATCCTTTTCTTCTTGAATGTATTAATATTAACTATTTGAGAAGCTGCTGCTGATGTGAGAACAGGTATCTCTTAGCAAGACATTGTGTAAGTACGTATAAGGACACTTCCACCTGCAAAATCTATATTCAAACAATCAAGTCCTAGGCAGAACAGCAAAAGCAAAACTATCTCTTCTTTGTGGCAGCAATGGGAAAGGAGTGGTGGTGTGCAAGCTAATTTTTCTGCAATGCATTTCCCTCCCCACTGTGTGTGGTTTTAATTCTTAGTATTTCCTATGTAAATACTTTTAAATGAAAGTAAAAGTAAAGTAAGAGTAAAGTACATCACTTATGAAAGTTTGGAAAATACAGTTAACAGGGCACACACTTGTACCTGGACAGTGGTGGAGGTGGCATCACTACCAGTTAAACTGAGGCCTGGTTAATGAATCCAAGGGAAAGGTTGGAAAAGGCTGCAACTGGCTTCCTCCTGCTTCTCATTACATCTGACCACTTAAAAAAGAAAGTGACTGTAAATTCTAATACAGCCTGGTCACCTTTGGAGCTCGGCTGAGGAAATGAGACTTCACCGAGACAGAGGACCCCCACAAAAAAGTGTGAAAAATTGAAATGACAAGGTTGTGTTGATAGCTTGTTGAATGAATGAAGGAAATAAATTGAAATTTACATTTATATAGCACCGTTCATCTACACTGTATCACTCAGGACTAAGGAGTTGGTGGAAGGCTTGCTTTGCCAGCATAGTTGCACCGGGCAATGAACCAGAATTGGACCAAACATCATTTCCCCAGAACCAGATCTACAAAAACAGTGGAGAAAGGCAAAGAACCTGTGTAAAACTTTAAAAGGGTGGAAATCGGGGAACAAAAAGTAGAGAAATTCATTCACAGAAGGTTAGGAAGTAAGAAAGGCAGTGAGTATTATCTTTAAGTTTAGATCATGATTTCAGGAATGAAACAAAGCAAAGAATACACAAAATTCATCTAACCCCTTTCTCTGTTTCAATCCAGGAACAGATATACCACCATTTCTCACTCTAAGAAAGTAAAAGCCTGCAGATATGGGGATTCAATAACTCAGTTGTTGCATTGTTACCAGTCCTTAAAGTTAGAAAATTCTCTCTAAAGTAAATCTTAAATTTTCTTCAGTTCATTTAAATCTATTACTTCCTAATCAATTCTTGCTGAGCATGAGGTTCAACAGAATAAATCGATCATGGTGCTCTTGATAACAGCTTTTTATATACTGGAAAGTGGAATCATGTTCCTATTGGTCCATGGTACAGCTAAAGTGTGGATCAGCACTTATCTCTGACGACCTGACCCTCATTTTTCCTACATATAATGTTACTATTAAAACACCAGAATACAGCACTCTTCAAGAGTCTAAACTGAGATCTTTTCCACATGCGTTTGATTCGTGTAGGTAATTGTATGTTGGATGTTTGGGAGACAGGCTAGCAATTACTGCTGTACACTCACTGACCACTTGTGCACAAGGAGAATTTGCCAAAACAACATTTACGTGCCTGGGGAACTCACAAGTTATTTATCTAAATCATGTTCCAGGGTCCTACAGAGGAGCTCACCTCCAACCTATTCTTTCACTCATCTCCGCCGGCAAATCCCAAATCATCTCATGCTGATGCTGCCACAAATCTGCTTTCTTTGAGCATTTGCCTCCTAAAAATGAAATGCCTTAAAAGCAGCAAAAGAACATCCACAATGCAAGAAAGGCTGACTTGCTCTGCTACCACTTCCTGGTGCAATAAAGAGGCGGTTGAATTCCTGCATAATCCAGTGTTCAATAAAGTCATTCTTCCAAATGCAGCAGAACACATGGAACACAGAGCACATTGCATTTTTCCTGTTTGTTCTGAATTTTAGGGCTACTTGGGAAATAGCTTGATGAGTATGTCTGACGTGTACACACAGCAGAACTTTCTCCTTTCCTTGCACCCAAAGTCATACAAGTCAGCCCCAAAATCATGAGATTTTACAATAGGTCCACACTGTCACACAACTAATTTTTTATTATTCTTTTGCTGTGACATTTTTAGCTGACCAAATACAAGTCAAGAAAGCAAGTTGCATAACTCACACAAGACACATCATGCCATTACTGCTCCATGCTGAAAGCCAAATCCCACATGAACTGGATATGCAGACACGCACATTTTCAAAGCACTTGCTCCTACATTTCCTTCTCCCATTCTCCCCTCTCACCTACCACAGTGATTTCCTGACACCTATTCCCCAGCCATCCTTATCCTTCAGCTCTTACCCTTCGGGTCTCGGGGTTGAGGTGCAGGCCCCTTTCCAGCCTCCCATTCACAAGACAGCTCAGGCTCCTTTCCCACTTCCCCACTGAGGGCTCATCTCCAAAGGGAAGGGGTTTTGTGAGCTGGAACATTTCTGACATGTCTATTTTCTTGGTGGTGATGATGGGCATCCTGTGCCTCCTGATCTCAGCTCTGCCCCTGCATCAGAGTGAGCAAAGGCAGCCAAAGCTGCTCCTGAGAGCATTTCAGGCTGCAGCCCACGAACAGCCTGGCAAGGAATTGTACAATACAAAATAGCACCAGCTCTGGTACCATTAAATCACTTCTTTGTGGTTCCTTTTACCCAGATGAAAACACTACTAATTCACAGCTACTAATTAATTCACTGTTTTCAACAGTCTTTATATTATATAAAGACTCATTTTATCATTATAATGTTCTTAATATAGTTATTTTGCACAGCAATGGCAGGCCCTTGTTCCTCAACATTAACCTCTATGCATACTAATTTAGTATTGGAGAAGACAGTTTTGCTTAAGTGATAAATACTTTGCTTCAGGTGATAAATTTCCACTTTTTAAGAAGAGGTTCTTGATTTAAATTCCTAAAAGTTCATGTTTTATTTTATTGCAAAAATAGACTCACAGAAGACCAGGGACTTCCCACCTGGCCTCAGATCTGATGTGCCTTACAGTTGGTTTCTGATGATGCCTCTGGCAAAGACACCTCTACGTGATACCAAGGAATTCGCTCAGTTTTGCTGGAACAAAAAGGAGACAGCAAACCTTCCTTTCTACTGAACTTCCTTAACTTTGCAAGTGCTTTCAATTAGCTCACAGTGAAATGGGGCCAGGTTTGCAGGCAGAGATAAACACAGAAGATTACAATAGCTCAGAAGAAAATAAGACAAATAAGGATCTTTGCTGAAGCAGGATTTAAATAAGTAAAAATGTTACTGCTGCTCTGGAGGTGAAACCAGAGATGGGAGAAAAATGTTAAATTAAACTTCAAGGGTAAATCAAATGTTTTTCACCTTGAGAGCAGATTCACAGCCTGAGTTACAAAATGTTGGGGTAACATATTCACACTGAGGAAAAATATCCAGAAGAGAAAAAATCCATGAATCAAATTTTGGAAACTACAGTGCAACATTAAGCAGAAACAGTCATGGCTGGTAGACAAAGAGCAGAGGGTTAAAAGAATAAAAAATATTAAGAATACTGTTGAGCATACAAAATCCGTACTCATAGAATAATTAAGGCTGGAAAAGACATTAAGAACTTCAAATCAAAACATTAACCCAGCACTGCCAAGGTCATCACTAAACCATGTCCCTAAGCACAACAGATACGTGTCTTTTAAATACCTCCAGGGATGGTGACTCCACCACTTCCCTAGATGCCTCTTACTCCAAGACATGCTAGAAAGAAGAGGCCAAAGAAGAAACTGAGTGGATGGCAAGGGAGGGAGGTTTGAAATGTGAGCAAGCTGTCTTAAACTCAACATAAGAAATTTAAAAGGATGCCACCTTGGAGTGAGGACAGAGTCAAGAGGAATATAGCACTTATTAGTGATGCCAGTACCTCTCCAGAGGTACAACTGGCTGGAAAAGAAGAATTATTTCCTCATATCAGAAATGGGGAAGTTATTTGCTGCTTTGAGGAGGAGCACAGAATGGAAACCAAGCAGAAAGCTGGCACATTTGAGTGGATATAAAGCTGAGACTTGGAGAGAGGACACCGGTTATTCAGGGGCAGCCAGATTCTGCTCTTTGCCTGGTTCCCTGGGATAATGTCATTCTGAGCAAATGAAAGCAAGGTAGCTTTGGGAAATTTGAGGTGGCTGATGAGAAAGGAATATTTTGCACCAACCACCAGTACCAAGAATCCCTGGAGATAAGTGGGTGAGGTCTTATAAAAAGCCTTAGATGGCCCGGTACTGAGGAAGAGGCAGAAGCAAAATGTCTGAGGATAAATAGCATCAAGGGAAAACAGACACAAATCCAAAACCAGCTCATTAGAGTAGGAAGAAGGAGGACTGCAGTGCTAGGCTGGGGGAAACTTCCAAGCCTAGGCATGGACAGCTTGTTAGACAAAGCTCTCAGGTATCTTGTGAAAATTATAACATCTGTATCCTCATCTGACATTGAGTTCCCAGTTGCTCCCCTACAATCGTTTCTTCTGGGGACATCTGGAAGTGTCCCGGACCCATCTGTTTTGTGCTCAGAAGTGAGAGCACACATGATGGACCAGATGTAGAAGACTTTGAAATACATTCATGAAGAGCAAAGGGGAGTTTGAGCTGCAGACAAGAACCAATTGGTGGTGAAGGTTCAGCAGGGGAGATAGAAAGGTCATGTATTAAATGCATGAAATGTAAATTGGGAATGTGGGGATGTTTCAGAGAGGGAAAAGAGCGAGGAAATTGGAGGCCTGGGGAAAGCACAGATAAGCTGAATAAACAAAATATAAACAGCTATCATGGCAGTCATGCGCCTGCACAAAAGAAAAATGCTGTTCCAAAAAATAGATTCCCTATTAAGTGATTTTGCTTGATTTTTTCACGCCACTCATGAGTTATCAATCTCCCCACCCATAAAGACAAATGTCATATCGGCCCTAACCCATCAGCTATTCTCAATTTATCACCATTTAATATATATTAAAATGCTCTTACCTCTGATTGCAAAAACAAACAAAATAAGGCAACATAAATCAAAAAGAAAGGGAAAGAGAGATGAGGAGGCTGAAGAGAGAGACAGGAGATCTGCTGCTCAAAAGAATGGATTTTTTTTTCTCTTGATCTTTGCATCCAAGCTCTCAAGGCCTCTCCACCACAAAAATACTCCAATGGTCTCATACTGTAAATCACATCAGTAGTTTATTAATCCCGTCACAACACAGAAACAAATGCTCAGCCCTGGAAGGAGAGCGGGGAAGCTGCAGAGTAGCAACAAACTCAGCAACCCTATGACTCTCTCTCTCTCTGATCCCATTATAAACTAACACAATATTTTTCTCCAATTTTCAGTCGGTATTGCAGCTCGCAGCAGAAAAGATACTGAAAGCAGCAGGAGCCAGGCAGAGGTGTCAGACTTCAGAGCGGACACTGCCTTGGGACCTGGGGGGGCCAGTAAATCAGTGCACGCTTGTCAACAGCTCCAAGCTGCAGGAATTACTCGAGCGAAAATAACAAATGGCTGTCATTGTGGAGCCAAAAACCTGTGATTATAATTATCACATCCCCAGTGACCTTGCATAAACTTTAATCCCTCTCCAATGGAGCATTTAAATAGCCTGCATCTACTGGCAGGGGACCGTGTCCCCTTAGTTGAAAATACAGAGAGTAGGAAAGAAACGAGCCACAAAGAAACCACCAAGCCCCTCTGTGTCTTACAGCTTGTATTAAAGAGTTGTACAAGAAAAGCCCTGTCACTGTCATTTTAATTGATATAATATAATATAGTCATCCTGAATTCAAAATGCCACGGCGGTGTCCAAACTCATCTAATCCCAGCACCAAGCATTGTAATCAGATGAAAAGGTCAAATAACACCAAGTTTTCATCACTGCATTCAGTGGGCTGAAAAAGTGGGTATACAAGGTGTGTGGATGGGTTGCTGAGTCAAGGAATCTTCAGGGAGGCAACCTCCTTCCACCTTGGAGAGGTTAGCTCACCCTTGCAGGTCCCACCACAATCAAGACTTGAATGAATTCTTCAGGTTTAATAAAGAGCCTTTTCCATGCTAAAATCAGGTATTTTAGTTATTTGGGTATTTTCATGGTACCCTTACAGCCAGGACTAGAAGTCTTTAGTTACAGAATTACAGACAGTCATCTGCTAGTGCCTTGTTCTACTTCTCTAGGTTGTAAGTGTACATCCATCCAATATAATCAGGTGTTTCAGAAACACTAAAAGCTCTGAATCTGGGGAAAGGAAAAATTTTGATTCTAAAGGATTTCATAGTCCTCGTGTTTCTGATCCTAAAAGGATCCTTTTGGGGAAAAAATGTCTTTTCATGCTGCTCTATGAGTCCTCCAAAGCACATTGAAAGCATAGTAGGAACAGGAATGTGATGAGATTGCTTTGAAATTGTATGAACTAAGTTGCTCCATGATAATCAGATTACTAGTTCACTGAAATTGTTACACTTGCAAACCAGATGATTTCCCCCAGAAAAAAAACACCTCCTGGAGTCAGCAGATGCTCCCATGTACAGGCAACCAGCAAACGTGGGTTTAAAATACGAGACTTTTTATCTTCCTTAAAGGTGTTAACAATGTTCTACATGAGCTTTGCACCATGGTATCACATAACAGTGATTTTTTCTTCAATGCTGTTGCAAGAAGACAAAATGGACTTATTACTGGAAAAGAGCTTTGCTAATTGCACAGTCTTTCATTAGGTTTCAGAGAGAGTATGACAGGAGAATTGCACATTCAAATTAGCAAAAATTTTAACAAATTCAAAACTTTTAAAACAGAGAAATCAGAGGAACATTAAGTCTTAAGGGAAAGCCGTTTGCTGAGATACGGCAAAATTTAAGCATTTCTATATTAGTGTGTAGACTGGTGTATGTAATCCCCACCTGCACTTCTCCATGTTAAATAAATTAAGTAAAGGACATCTACAACAAGAGGTATATTTCCTAAAACCAGGAAATTGTACTGTCTAGAAAAGCAGAAATACTTGAAATAGATTAGTTCATGCCCAGACTAAGTTTTAACTATAAATGTTGGAATTAGAGACAGAAATAACTGAGAAGCAGCCTTTGTAAGTTAAAGGACTACAGTGGATCACGAAGGTGCTTAGTTATTTAAGGTGGTTTTCCAAGTCAATAAAACCCCAGAATATTTATCAAAGGGAGAATTCTTCCAAGGAACTGCATTAACCAAAACCCCACATCCTGGCAAGCCTTTGCCAAGCTTTCTAAACCCAACAGTGTTAGCCCCACTCAATACGGCATTTGAAACCACAGCCACAGCTAAAACAAGTCTCCTTTCTGCTCTGTGTCAGAATTAGGATGTTCTTTGGAGCAGAGAGACAATGAGAGAGAGAGCCAGACCCTCACAGAGCTTTGCATGCCTGTGACACTCTGGAAATAAGTGGTGGTATAGGAGAGACAGGTCTGTTCAACCAGTGGCACAGAACAGGGACTGGATTGAATCCAGGTGCCCTCAGAGCCTGTGACATCAAGGCCATTCCACAGCCACCACATAACAACAAATTCTACCAGCCTCATTCATCTGAAATGAAAATTCTCCATTTGCATCACTGCAATATAAATAAATACATTAAATATTGTGTAATAACAGCTTGGCACATTTATCCTCCAGTCAGGAACCATTCCAAACACATTCTCTCCTTTCCTGATTACCAATGTGATGCAGTTGCCTGAGTTTAGAGCTGTATTTTCTACGTGTTTTGTGTATGAAGATCTGGTAAAATCCCTCTGTTTATCCCACATATTGGTGATGAGCTATCACCAGTTATCTTTCCATTTTGTTTCTCTTTTGACACCTAATCCAACCCCACTCCTCCAACAATTTTTTTCCATCTCATCTTGAAGAAGGGGTAGTTTCAGAAATTTTTTCTTTTTCTTTGTGTCAATAACTGTAAAACAGCTGACAGTAACCATCCTCAGTGTTAGGTTAATGGTTGGACTCAATGACAGTAGAGGTCTTTTCCAACCTTAATGATTCTCTGATCATTATAAGACAAACTTTTAGTTGCTTATCTCAACTTGCGTGTATATTATTTTGTGAATTCATCTCTAAAAAAAAGGACAAAATCTGCACTTCCTGTGTGTTAATACTTGAAAAGACACTAAATCTGGCATGAAATCATATATAAACACCTGATATCATTGGCAATTAGCCATTATTTACTATGAAATTAGTACCATGGGAGAGGGTGTTAACCTGTTTGTTTTTACAAATAATTATGAAACACCTATTTTTTATCCCTTTCCTTCTTACCATGAGAAAAATCACAGGCACTTATACATAATATATATATACACAATATATGTAATATAATATAATATATAAAATATAATATTTTATATTATGATCCTGTTCTGACTGTATGTTAATCAAAACTGATTTTTTTTTTTTAATAGCTACTGCTGAACTCTGGACTTCCTTTGAAATTATAGAAATTAAATGGTTGTGAGATGAGAATTATGTTCTATGAATGATATCACAAAATTTAATTTCTTCTGGTATCAGTGCTCTGGACTTCTGATATAAAACCTTTGCAGTCCTGTGTCCTTAACATCCCAGAAGGTGTGCAATAAAGAAACCAAAGCAGTGGTGTTTGTGTGATTCAGTGGGACCAGGTGACCATACAAATGGGCCATTTTTGAGGAGTTTCAATTTCAGCGTAGAGCAAGTTGAATAGACAGCTCATAAAACTACTTTCACATTATGGGGCAAATTGCTCATCTCTGAATCACAGTTGCTCTTGGCTTCCCATTCAGAACTCTTTCCATGATTCCCACTGGCATTAATGGCAGCTCCACGAGCAGAACAAATAGACAATCATTTCACACTGAGAGGAGAATTTCCCCCACATGGTGTGTGTCCGTCACACAAACCCACCTTGCACCAAGGGAGGGAAACAACCCATGTGAGCCTCCCCATCTCTACCTCTCCATCCCCTCCTCTGTGCTCTGCCGCCTGTGGCCACCAGCACCAGGCAGGCAATCTGACATTTTTAACAGCTTTTATCTTTTCATAACCCTGGCTCCCAGCTGTTTCACGTTTCCCTGCACTTTTCTGCAGCGATGCTGGGTTCACTCAAAAGACAACCCCAGCTTACTGAAATGCCAAAAGCAATCTCCAGCCCTGTAATATTTTGGCCTCCTAAAGACCCCATCCTGAGGAGAGGGTTACTCTGAGAATGCAGTGAGACCCAGATGAATAGAGATGTCACTACCCTTGGTGAGCTCCCATATACTTGAGCTAAAGAAGGAACCTCACCACCCCTCAGCACAAGTCAAAACCAGGCAGGAAAGAGAAAGCAGAAACAGGCTCCCTTGCCCCAGGTGAAATCACCCCCAGGGCTTCTGATCACCATGAAAATGTGGGTATTGGGTGATGCATAAGGATCTTGGCACTCCAGTGTCTTTTTCCCAGCTTTTGGTGAAAATTTACTGACTGGGATTATCTATTTTTCCAAGTTTAATTTTTTCCCTTTCCAATTCAGCCATACAGAGCATCAGTCTGGTGCTGGATAATGTTTAAACACCCAAAAGCTTCAAGCACTCACCAATTTTTCCTACAAGAGAAAGATTCAAAGTAATTGTTTCATGTCTTGCCTTTTTACTCCTTTCTCTTTTATTTAGCCCATTCCCCAAGACACATATACTGGTAGGAAGTTCAGACTGGGCTTGAAGAGGGAAATGTATACATTTAGAGTGGGTTTTTTCTCTGCCATGACTTCAAAAGTGTTTCTGAATCCTAAACCTTTCTCAGTGTTTCAAGAAACCCAAAGAATGTGGACCTGACCCTGGGATCTTCATCTCAAGAAGCTTTTCTCCTGAAACTGCTGTGTTTTCCAGCAACAACAATAACCAACCTGCTTTTTCTGAAAAAAAAAATTGATTTATCAGAAAATCTTCATCTAGAATCAGCTTCAGCCAACACTGCTAACTTCAGTCACAGGTTTCCCCCTCAGTGTAGCTTCCTTCTTCAAGCTGACCCGAAGGTCATACGAATACAGCAAAAACAAGAGCCTGTGTATTTAAAGGATCATTCTAATTGGTACAGTTATGCCCAAAACTTGCAATATAAAACCCATAGGTTCAAAACTGAGAAACTGAGAACTCAGTTATGAGACATGGAAATTGCATGTTCTACTTTTTGATTTAAATTTTTAAGAGCGTCACCCTCAGTTTCTTTGTCCTTTGAGGTAGAAATGTAGTTCATCTTTCTTCTGGTAGGAAGCTAAAGCACTCTGCTTTCATTCCTGATTCATTTCAGCCCTGTTCTGTGTGGGTAAGGTTCATGTGGTTTGATGTCTGATAATGAAGATTTGGCACAGCTTTAAATAAAAGTAATTAGGGAATCCATTGACCATAACAAACAATGGACCAAAAAAAAACTGTTGTAGAGAAGGTACTTCCCAGTTGCCCATCATAACAATTTTTGCCTGTAATTATAATTCACAAATTTAATTCACTCAAAAAACAAATAGCGCTTTTTTTTTTGCTTAAATATCCTAAATCAAGCATTAAATTACAGCTCTTTCACGAAGGAACCTCATCATTAGCTTTCTTATGTGAAGGAGAAAAAAAAAGTAACTCTTGAAAATCTACTTTTAAGGGGCAACTGCAAGACATCTACACAATAAAATCCCCTGGTGCATTTCCACATATCACATGCCTGCGTGCTCATATATACATATATGCACATGTGCATTTATGGATGCATATTTCTATATTTTTTATATTTACACACACACAAACATATACTCACCTTATGAAAAATAAACCTCCAATGATAATGTGATCCCCACAAGCCCAGCACTTCAATTATAAAGCAATCCTAGCACAAATCCAGAAAATGTCACTGTCACATGCTTCCTTTGTATGCTGCTGAAAATACCTCCAAAGTTTGGAAATTAATCACACAGCAATGCCAATCTTTTAAGCCAGGCATCTATGAACCAACCTCTTCCCTACTGAATGAATTACATTGAAATCATATAATTGCAGGCTGCCATTCAGTCACCCTTAACAATAGGAGACTTTGAAAATTGGAAATTTTTTTCCCATCTGACTCCCAACTTGCAAGCATGAAGCATACAGCAAAAGCTTGGTGCCTTTTAAATTACCTAAAATCTACATCCTTCAGACAAATGAACAGGGAAAAAAAAAAAAAAAGGGTGCAATTTAAGGGCAAATCATTTTGTGTTAATCCTTGGGAACTCAAAGCATGAAGATAAAAGAAGAAAAAATGCAGGTTTCACTTTGCTCATTATGGGACATTGACTTTCACCTAATAGTATGCAATTAAAATTTCTTCATGAGATTTCCTTATTGAAATAAGAAAGATAGTGCCGTGCTGAATGTGGTGATAGATCTGGTATAAACGTGCTTCCTGGACAAACTGATTTATCATGTCTCATTCCAGCAGTACTTTCTTGCTTGCTCATTTCTCATCTTATTACTGTGAAGTTGTAATTAAAGAGGATCCTCCCACGGAGAAGAGTTCTCCTTCAGGACAAGCTAAATTATAAATGCACTGTTCTTTCTCTGAGACCAATTTAAAGGGGCAGTCTGCTGTGGGAAAGATGCACATCTAATTCTTGGGGCTCCTGGCTCTGTAATTTTATGCAGGTCTCTTTCTGTTAGATACAGAATAAATTTGGTTTGCAAACTGAGTTTCCTGGGCAAATATACCTCTGCAATTGACTATTTCAATTTAAATAGAAAGACAATTCAATTAAAATGGTATTGAACCATTGCACCTGATTTACTTTGTAGATACTTCATGTATGATCAGTCGTATAACACGCCGAAATATTTCAGAGGGCACTGAAAAACTATTTAAGGAATAAAGAGCCTGTAAAAATTCTTCCTATTCTTCAGGAAAAATAGAAAAACAGAACAACATTTGACCACAATCAACATTGACCATTATGAAATTAATCTGCCGGGAAGACACTACCATAAGAAAACACAAGCAGTAGGCATGAGATCAATTTGACAACCTGACATCCTTCCTCTACCAAATTCTCAGCCCTTCAAACACAAAGACTCGCACCAATGAAGATAAAAATAAAAACCATGATTTTTTGCCGTATATTTGAGCTCGTGTCCTCATTGCAATAAAGTATTTGTATTGCAAGCAATAGCCAAAATCCAGTTTTTTCAAGGGAAGAGACTCCAAGGAAGAACATCCAGTGGTGCTGTTACTGAAAAAGGTTCTTGTGCCTTTGCATCTGAACGCCTAAACCTAAACACAGCAATAGAGGGTACCCCCATTAGACTTATTTTTGTTGTTCCCAAAGTCTCTACTTAATAGGAACATGAATTCCAGGAATAAGAATTATTCACACCACTTCACAGCAACTCTCAAAGTTATATCCTTGAGGACCCTGGAAAGAGGGAATCAGTGGGTGAACTTCATAAAATGGGGCAAGGAGAGAGGAATGCACTGAAAAATTGGGGTGAGCTCTCTGAAATGCTCTGAGCATTCTCTTGGAATGCTCATCCAAGAATAAGAATCCTCTCTTAGCTTTAGAGTATATATGTACCTTAATATTAAGCATTACTGTCATGGTATCCTGCCTTTAATGTCAAAGTGAGATCTAAAGAAATTCAGATCTCTTGATAATGAAAATCCATCTGATACTCAAAAGGCTCACACAACAGTGAGATAATCTTTTACGCTGTTACATCCTATAGCTTTATATTTCTCCTTGAGTCCATTAATTTAATTGCATCTCTGGATTTCATATTAAAATATTTTATTGTAATCATAGGAGACAGCAATAATTTATTAATGTGCTCAGTAGCATTATGACACAGTAAGAGCAGCATTATATTTGCAGACATACAATTTCAGAGCTAATTTCATAAAAGTATGGGTGAACTTGATCCTTAAATTAAAACCATCGTCCTTTGCTAGAGAATTAAGACAGGCAATTCATCCTGTGTCATATCTACAATGTTTTAAATGTAATGCAAAGACCTGTGTAAAAGTGAGGTGTTTGCAGCAGCTGATACAACCATGAGGGTCTAGATCCCATAGGAAGAAAAATGAAAAAAAAAAAAGTTTTATGCTAATAAACAGCGAAATATTTATAATTGAGTAGTTTAAGTCATTTTCAAAACATAAAACCTCAATTATTATATGTAAGAATGCTAGGCAAAAATTATCTGAATCAGCTTCCAAAACCGATACACGGTGTATCAGTAAATATCATTTCATTGTCTTCTCTTTCTCCTTTACATGTTTTCTTTCCCATTTTGCCAAGAGAAGAGAAATTGTGGCAAGGAAAAAAGGAAGGAAAAGAAAACACAGCACCCCAAAATCCCACCATTGCTTGCTCCATCGCATTTTTTGCTGATAATTCTACGTGCTCTGTTAGTACTGCAGATTGTCTGTGCTTATGAGTTAAAAATGTTCATATTCCAAAATCCATTTCCAGTCTCATGGAACACACAAGATCACGTCAACATATTGTGTTTCACAGTTTGTGTTTCCATGGGTGGCTGCAAGTCCTAAAGAAGGGGTAACATCAGATTAGCCGCTGTCACTAGTGGCGTTCCACAGGACTCCATCCTTGGCCCTGAGCTCTTCAACATCTTCATAAATTACTTGGATGAGGACTGGAAGGGTCACTGAGCAAGTTCACAGATGATACAGAACTGCGAGGAGCTGTTGACTCCCTCAAAGGCAGGGAGGCCCTGCAGAGAGACCTCCACAAATGAGAGGGCTGGGCAATCACCATCCATGTGAAGTTCAACGAGGGAAAGTGCTGGATTCTGCACCTGGGCTGGGGCAGCCCTGGATGTACAGACAGGCTGGGGAATGAGAGGCTGGAAAGCAGCTCTGGGGAAAGGGACCTGGGGGTCCAGGTCGATGGAAAGTTGGATCTGAGTCAGCAGTGCCCTGGCAGCCAGGGGGGACATCCCTGTCCTGGGGACATCAGGCACAGCATCGCCGGCCAGGCAAGGGAGGGATTGTCCTGCTCTGCTCTGGGCTGGGGCGGCCTCACCTCGAGTCCTGGGGGCAGCTTTGGGCACCTCAATATAAGCAAGATAATAAACTATTAGAGAGTGTCCAGAGGAAGGCAACCAAGATGGTGAAGGGCCTTGAGGAGAAGCCGTAGGAGGAGTGGCTGAGGGCACTTGGTCTGTTCAGCCTGGAGAAGAGGAGACCGAGGGGAGACCTCACTGCAGTTACAACTTCTCGTGAGGGGAAGAGGAGGGGCAGACACTGATCTCTGCTCTGTGGTGACAGTGACAGGACCTGAGGGAATGGCCTCAAGTTGTGTCAGGGGAGGTTTAGGTTGGATATTAGAAAAAGGTTCTGTGCCCCAGAGAGTGGCTGGGCACTGAACAGGCTCCCCAGGGCAGTGGTCACAGCACCAAGCCTGACAGAGCTCAAGGAGTATTGAAGAAATGCTCTCGGGCTCAGGGTATAACTCTGGGGGATGGTGTGTGCAGGGCCAGGAGAGTTGGACTTGATGATCCTTGTGAGTCCTTCCAACTTAGCAGATTCTGTAATTCTGAAATCCACTTCGAACATCCTTTTCTATAAAATTTCTAACATATTTAGATATTACATAAAAGGTGAGGTCTATAAACAGTCACAAAGCAGTTGAGAAAAGGAAATATAACCATTGACAATGACACTTTTAGTCAAGTAAACATTCACAAGAAATTCTTTCTTTAGGTATCGTCCCTGCACTGATAAAAACCTCAGTTCTGTTTGAAATCATACAATGTATTGGTTGTAATAACTTTTTCTTGTTAGATCCCCTAACATAGAAAAAATAAATGAAGTTCAATAAAGTGACTTAAAACCACAAATACTCTCACTCTGCTTTCCGAAGTGTCTAGGATCAGAATAGATCTACATATCTGAACTTATGGAGAATTTCTTGTGCAAAAATTCTCTGAAGCTGCATATTGCTTGCCAAGGTTCTGACAAAGAAGAATTTGTATTATAGATGAATTATTACCTATTAATTTACATCATGGTAAATACAGCTGCTGTGGGCAGCACCTGGTCAGAAACAAGCAGACAAGGAGCTGTACTCTCACCAGCTTATGGAGTAAAGGGACAACCAGTGAAACTACAAGACCATGCAGAAGGTAAGTTAAGCCAGAAGTACCCATTAGCTCTCAGTCACAGGACAGGTGGGGATTCAGACACTGCACATAAAGAATTACAATCTAGATACAGAGAATAAATAAAAGAGCATCCCCAACCAGCAGACTCCTCTCAGTCCCTACTCCCTTTTGTTCCTACCAGTTACTTCTGCTGGCTGACAAATCATCTCCTCGACACAATAAATTTGTTATGGAACATTATCTCAGGCTGAGGAAGGTCAGGATGTGCTAAAGGTCGTGTATGTATTAACCCACTACATGAGAGTCCCCACCCTTAGTTTAAAACATAGTCTTAAATTATAAACCATTGAACTGGCTATAACAGATCCCTCATAAACAGCCTCATTTACCTGACACGGTCTCAAGATGTGCCTGAACACCTCGAAAACAGACCTGTGTCCTGTTGCTCCAACGTATTACTAAAGGCTAAATCCACGCTGCCGAACACTGGGGTTGTGGAGTTAAAGTCACAAAGATGAGGGAAATGAGGACAGTCCGATTCCAGCACCAGCTAAATTTGAGTGCAGAGCACGCACTGGATTGGGATCTGGTCTGAGAGAACCCAGTGGAGACCATGGCTACAGGAGTCTGCACTTAACTCCAAGTTTACTTCAGCACCTACGGAGGTTGTAGGTATATTTTATGTTTTCTGTCAGAAAAAAAATAAACATGAAGTCTTTTAGCCTAGAAGTATGAAGGATACACTATAACAGAGTTTGGGGGTTCAAATACCTTTGGAAAAAAGTGGTTTTCTCCCTGAAGTAGCATTAGATGGTAGCACTAGGCAGATGGTGAGTGTTGAGATTTTGACTATACAGTACTGCTGACCAATAAGTCAGACAAAATGAGCAGTGAAAGAGAGTCAATGTTTTGAATTCCTAGTTAATTAATTCAGAAGTAAGATATGTTTATGAAAACTTTTTAAAATATATTTCAAAATTTATATGTTCACTATAAAGATTGAGTAAATTTTACTGGTTTGATTAAAATAATTCAATTATTAATTTCCCATTCATTTACTTCTATTGCCACTTTGCAGGAACTGAGGGAGAAAGGACAAAAAGACAAATCCAGGAAATTTTAATTGTCAAGTGCTTTTTTTAAGAGAAAAGTTTACAAATACATTTGTCAAATTTCATATTTTTTCAAGCAAGGAGTTTTTTATTCCCTTAGATGATTTGTCCAGAAATTTTCACTAGGTCTTTTTACAGCAGAAAAAACCCCCAGAACAATATTTGAAGAAAATTTCCTGATTTAACAGTACTTCCCAATTGTTCTATATTGCTATACAACACTATCTTAAATTTTGCTTTTGAATAATTTTCTCTTCACAAATGTAAGAAAGAATCTGGAATTCAGTAATGAATATACCATTACCTGAGCTCTGATACATCTTCAGAGCCCACTACAATTTTCTCTTTTACAGGAGGATGAATCCAAGGCTCTTGGTCAGATCTTTAAACAGCTAAAACTTACATTAAAAGTTTTTTTCATAAGTGATTGCATACAGTCAAGCATGAAAAAGAATGGAGGAATGTTGATTGTCTTCACTACTGAGAAGGGAGAGAGACATGGAAAATCTGTACAAAAATTAAAAGCACAATCACAAAATGGTAAACACCTTTTGCATACATAACTAACCAGACGCTATGCCAACCCTACCATTTTCCTTACTCCTTAGGCTTAGAAATTATAGAGATGAGATTAAAAACTTTTTCTCAAGGACTTGCCCACCATCCAGTGGATAATACAACCAACTCTCCAAGTCTGAATAGCAAGAATTTTTACTTCACAAAACCCTTTGTTCCAGTCCTGTTTCAACTGCCAGAGTAATTTTGGAGTAATTCCTACAGGAGCCATCAAGTCCTGACCCTACAGCAGCTGTGATGGGGCTGTTACCACCAACAAGGGTGTCACCAAATGAGAACAGCACAGGTTGCCCGTGTGTCACAACAGTGCCTGAGGGGAAGAACACATCAAAGCTGCATGCCAAAACCAATCTGATGTTCTGGGACTAAACAACTGAGGATTCCCCCACCCTCCCTCCACTGAAGCTATCCCTGAGATTTGAATTCAAGACTCAACTGTCCTAGCTTCTAGGCACCAAGTCTACACCACCCATCTCTTTTAGAAAGGCACTCAAAAGAACGAGTTATGTAATGCTGATAAAGGCCTTTTGGGAGCTCATCTATGGCTCCATAAATTACACAAGAGATCTTAGGTCAGATTTAGACCCCAGTGTATCCAGTGGCACTTCTGGGTTTTTAGTGGACCCCAGGCAAGAATCAGCCTTCCCTGAACTTGTTTTTTTTTCACCAAACCAGGAAAGACAGATTTTCCATCACAGCTGAGAGTGGGGGTCATGGAGTTTTGATGCTGATTCATCACTTCTTAATCTGGGGGAAGAAAAGGAGGAAGGAAAGAAGGATCCGTTTATTAACATCTCCATATAGTACCATTTACTTGGAATTTCCAACTAACTGTGAGATTTGGGACAGGAGATCAGGAATTAAAGGCCAGTAAAAGGATCTGGCTGCAAACAGCACTTTTGACTCACTTTCCTTGACAAAAAACTATTCTCTGGCAATTGAGGGAAAGGGAAATGTTGGCTTAGTGCAAAGAGCAAACACAGAAATCTTTTAAAGACACAGATATCTTGTATCTCTGCCTTCAGTGAGCTGTTTCTCCTTTTTATTCTCATTTTCACTCTCCGTCTGTCTTCATTAGTCTGCTGGCACTCTGCTAGGATTAGTGAGCTAGTTTCCATGGTTTCTTATTTTCACTTTCTATCTTTCTTTGCTTAACTCATTAAATTGCTCATTACTTCACTGCACTTTACAGGAGACATATTTATTGTATTAGTTACACAATGGCCAGATTAGTAAGTGATAGGCAGTTTGCTATTCGAAAGAACATATTCTAATAGCAGAAAGGAAATTCAGGAGACACAGATATTATCTACCAGTTGTAACATAACTGGGATAGCTAGTAACTGCTAAATGTTTACCCTTTATCACTAGAAATATGCTACATGATTATAAAAAGCTGGTGCAGCACCCACACCACTCTTGCTCCCCGGCAAAGGGAAGCCACAAGCACAGCTCTGAGGACCAACGCCATCTTTACCTTCTCCTCTTTACCTTCCATGACAAATTGCCATGATAAAGATGCCCACACCATGGCTTTTCCCAAGGTTGGGAAGAACCCACCCGAGCCTCCCTCTGACTGCTGGGGAGGAGAGGAGCAGGGACAGCAGGGAGGAACCAAGGCATCACAGGTGTCATCCTGGCCAAAGGAAGCCCTCTTGCACGAAAACTGAGCTCAAACTCAAGAGTTTTGGCTCCAATTCTCAGATTTCCACCACTTTTGTGCCAATTGTATTAGAGGGAAATTAATTCTGCAACTGAAACTCATGTCCTGGTAAAATTCTTGAGTAAAATGACTATTCACTTCAACAGGAGCAGTGGGGCTGGCTGAGATTACTTGGTCAAGCCTGTATTCAAAGCAGTTTTTGGTCCTAATTCAGTTTCCTGTGGTCGGCCTCCGGAGTTTTTTATTTATTTGGTTTTCTGATTGTGCCAAGTTCAACACCCATTTCTCTGCCAATTCACCTTCACTGTATATTCTTCATTTTTCTAATAAACTCCACCTCCTCATCATCTCCATTCAAGTACAGTCCATTTCCCTCTCTGGTCAAGTCACCAAGGGTGCAGAACAAGTCTCTCTACCTTGCACCTCTCATTCACTCATTTGATCTTTGCCACAGTTAAATCTAACCTAGTTGATTCAATTATGCTGAAGTTTCTCAGATGCTGAATGTAATCATCCATGCTCTGTCTCTTTAGTTTGACAGGCCTCCAAGACAGAATTCCTTTCAGCTGAATTAAGATCTTTCCTGCAGTTAGTGAATAGTATATACAGGGGTTCATGCCACTCATTCATCTTCTCTGGGAGTTCATTTATCACTCGAAGGTAATCTACTGTGGAGAATTTTGATCAAGAGGATGCCTGATTTTTTTTCCTTTCTTTTTTTTTTTTTCGGTGGTTTAAAGAAAATCCATTAGTTTTTAAAAGATTAACTTGGTCTCTTGGCCAAACTTTGTAGACATAAAGGGCTCATCAAGGGATTTATGAAATGTAGCTTTCCTTTTTATCCGAGTTGTATGGAAATGAGATTTCCTTTTTCTCCAATAAACCCTGTGAGTGCTTTTATTTTTTAGGATGTGAACAGGAGCAATTCCCTTTCACCATCCTTTAATGTTAGCCTTCTACTGCCTGCTTTACCATTTCATTTTATATATTCTGGTATAGGAAGTGCTGATGTTTGCTAAGTTTGTCAGTAGGGCTTTTCTACAGTAAACTTTATCTTGAATTCCTACTGATAAGAGTTTTGCTCTTCAAAGTATATCAAATCTGTCCCAGATTGCTGTTCTATCATTGTGCTTGATAGGGAATAAGATCATCTTTTGTCATCAAGAAGAACTTGTTTTCTCGTATTTTTCTATCCGGTAAAGCCTTCAAAAAACTGTCCTAGGTTTAACAATGTTGTATCTTTGAATATTTTGTAGTTCTTCAATTTAATTAATTCTCTTTAAAAATATTCTTGATGCAACACAGTGAAACAAATACATATCTCCCCAAACTTCAAAACAAGAAATATATGAGAGTACAGCAGAATAGCTCAAATAAGTGAGACAGACATGAAAAAGACATTATTAAGGTTGGAAAGCCCCAAGAGTGACCCATTTATTTCTCAGAGCTGTTTGCAAAACACATATACTGTAATTCTGTATATGTATGTTGCTTCTTAAAAGATAAATTCTTTAGTAAGCCCTGCTGTATAAAAATCTCACTGTTAAGCCTAAACAAGAGACTGACTGTCCCTGAATCACAAGCCCACTGAAAAAGAGAAGACAGAAGAACAGGATTTGATGATAAAGGGAAGAGGAATGTGCTCCTTGCAGGCAGGGCTGGTGATGGAGAACCAGCTCTCCCTTTAGCCCTCATCAGGCAAAGCCCTGCTCCAAGAAATGGTGCTGGGACTTTTGCAAGGTGGAGCTGGCTGATACAGTTTCTGATATGACGAATGTGGATTTTTTTGTCATTGTGACTGGAATTACCATCACTGTTAGAGGTTCTTAGCAAAACCAAAAACTGCAAAGGTTAATTTTCTTTTTTAACATCTGCATCTAAAAAATTTTTCAGCATTTTGGTAAGTTTTCTTCCCATGATTTATAAACAGTAAAACACAAGAGAGTACTTTTCCCTTTTACAAAAAACCAGACAAAAATCAAATACTTTTCACTGTTTCTGTGTTAAAATTGAGGCTTTTTAAATGCAAAATTACTTTCTCTGGAAACCTGTAAAATAGAATGCTTGAAATACTTCTAAAATTGTTTAATATTTTTAAAACTGTAATAAAACTTGATATTTAATTATAGAAAAATAAAACAATCTAGTTTTAAAACTCTATTCCTGCTTTGTCTTTCATTTCTATGTCTTTAGCACGTGATGCTACCAAATTTCATTCTCTCTAGAGCATGACCACTGGTCAATCCTTACATCAGTCCTGTCAAATCAGGGAGACCATAGTTTCATCTTTGAAACTATAATACCACCAGAGCCTGGCCTAAGCTGGAGTCTGGCAGAATACACCTCCTCCAAGGGGGAGTAATGTCTGGAGGGGTTCAACCTGAAAACAGCTTATATATTCACTCAGAAATTGTTTCCAATAGAGAGGGGAAAAAACATTGTCACATGTACTCTGCCTAGAAATTAAAACATTGAAAATATCAGAACTCTATCACATTCAATCCAAAAAAAGCAAATTTGGGCCAGCTCCCATTAATCGTTTTTGAATTACACACTATAAGCAGAAAGCACAGCTCTGTGGCTCTTGTGTTACTACCTCTGAAGAGCAGATATATCTCAGTCAATAACATTTTCATATGTTTATTAAATTGAGAACTAAAAAGAGTGTGCCATGTTTTAGCACATTATCCAACATATGTACTTAAGAACCTAACACTCCAAGTACAGCACTTCCTTGACATCCATCACCAGGTGGTGGCACCAGGCTTGACCTGCAGTGAACTGACCCACCAGAGACACACCCACCCCCCCACACTCATGCACTGCAAATTATTCACACCCGCAATCTGCTGTCCCACCACAGCATCTTGCTCACCATACCCCTTCTGCATTCAGTCCTATTTAGTGTGTCCTGTTCCCGGTTCAGTCCTATTTCAGTGAAAGCTCAGCTCTGCAACGTGCTGACCCTCTTGTCCCCACTTCATCAAAGCACTGACCTGTGAGGACACGAGTGGTCCTGCAAGCCTTGAGGTCCATCACTGGCTCAAATGTGTTACTGGATTGGAGCCAATGTGTTTAGCATGTGACACAATCAACTTCTTAAGACTTTTAGACTGGTATGTTGGAGAGCATTTTTATTCTGTGACTGCTCTTATTTGTTTTGACAAAGATACTGTGCTAATAAAGTTATCAGAGTTCTGTTTTTACTGATTACTGAAAGCATTCATTAGCACGTCATGGGTACATCCATGTTTCTATAGACTACTGTGTGGGAAACTCAGTAATTATAAAATTAGGGATTCTATGCCACTATTGTTATTATCATTTGAAAATCTCTGATGAAATCGGTACAGAGTGCAGAAATTCCATCCCTTCTTCACCACCACCTGAACCTGTAAAGTGAGAAAGCATGCAAAAAAAGGCCTAATAACTCACCATATTCCCCAACCCTGCTGTTACTAAAAAATAACTGCACATCTTGTTGTATATTATTACTTAAATAAAAGCATTGATACTAATGTCCTAACATTTTTAACCTAAAGGATATTTTCTTTGTTGCATTGTAATGCTCTAAATTGTGTGCAATTACCCCTGCTTTCTTAGAAAGACTTAGAAAGGAATAAGCAGGAGCAATTAGAACAGAAACATTAAGCATTAAGTAAAAGCAAAAGCATTGGCTTGCAAGGAACTTGTTGCTTGTAGAAGACAAGATTATCGTATTCTTTGTTTAACACCTGGGCAACAGAATACAGGACCTGCTGGTACTTTTTATGGCAATCTGCTGTGATAAATCAGATGAGGCTCTATAAATACTAGTAAAAATCTATAATTACACTCCAGAGCAAACAAACTTCTTCCAAGCATTGTCGTTTGAATGCATCATACCCAAGTGAGTGCAGGAAGGGCTCAATGAATCAAGCTGTCCTAGAACCCTAACTGAAAAGGCATAATCTGCTTAAAAGAACTGAGGGAACAGAAATACTATCAGTTCCAATGACAATACTTATCTGGTTTATTCAGCAGTCCCTCTCTTCCTCAGCTTCCTGCATCCAAGATACCCTACAACCTTCTTGTCCAGGCTTCCACATGGCCTGAAACACACCAGAAACAAGGGGCTCTGTCATGACAAATCAGTTTGTGAGACTGACTTGGTTATCCCAAGGTTTGAAACCTTCACTGGGCCAAGCCTTCGGGACATGACAATGTGCACCTTTAGTACTTAGCCTGGTGTTCATGTGGCTTCTGTGAGACAAAGGGGGGCAAAGTCTGATGCTCTGCAGACACTCTCATCAGATGTCCCATGGGGAAAATTGATCCCATGCACAGATCCTGCCTAGATCCTCTCCCTCTCACAGGTAGGTGGCAAGTGGTCCACAAGCCAAATGCTTTGCTCTGTTTGCTGTAGCCTGATTCTGGCTGCCACTGTAACCCATTCCTGCCTAATCATGGGTTGCTTCAAGGAGAAGGAATGTCCAGGAAGAAAACAGCATTAATTATTTTGCTGGTAAAGTAGGAAAGGATGGGAATTAAATTTTACTTATTGGGCCCATGAGATAAACCAATGTAACCAGGAAGAATTCAGTTTCCCAAACCTCTTCTGCACAGGTATCTCATCACAAGTGTTACCATGCAGACATGTGTGGCTTGAAGAGGTGATGTGATTTACCCAGTGAGAAAAAATGGGCATTTAATTCCAGTCTGAAATGAGGAATGGGAGATACACGGTACATCTAGATGCAAAGAGATTTTACCCTCGTTCTTGAGATAATTCAGTCTGTTAAAACTCCTGCAGTTTTCAATGAAACGAAGATGGAACAATAAAAAATTAAGAAAATTCTCAGTCTGGATGTTGCCAAGTGCATCCAGAAAACTTGTTCCCTTTGCTTTTCTCTTTGCAGCATACAAGGACATATGTGAAAAGCTGGGAGAACTTTGGCTCAACATCAACAACACAGATAAGAATTAGCACAAATACTGAACCCAAAATAGATTAAATTGTTTTAATCGATTAAGTTAAAACATCAGACTATTGAGTAGATTTCAATAGAAAAAAAAAAATCCAGCATAAGGCTATTTCTGGTCCACACCTCACCTGTATTCCCTTACAAAAGTAAGAGTCATCCTCACCTTTTTCTCTTTTACTTGATATTAAATGCAGATGTTTAAAAAGAACACTGTTATCAAACATTGTAAGGTTTCCAGGTATTTCTTTCATTGTGTGATAAAAAGTGTTTTATCCACCCCTACGGAACTAAGTTTAAATATGTACATGCACACAGTAGACCCAAAGGGAAAAGCTGAATGTCATGGCATAACCATCTACCTCTTCTAAGCAGTGGACCTTGCTTAGAAGAAAGCTTGATAAGAACTGCTCAAGAAAGGTGGGTAAATTAGATAGGAAACTGTCTTTATCAGATCTCTATGATTCACAAGCATTCTGCTCTTGATGTTTTACTTCAGGAGCGAACAAAACCTGAATAATATAATTCATAAGCATTTTGGCCAAAGGCTCCCAGTTAGTTCTAACACAAGAACGTGACTTCATTATAGGCCCCAATAGAGAACCTAACTATAAAACATCTTTGGACATCTCATTACTTCTAAGTCTTCTATTTCTGCAGCTTAGACCCTGGCCAAGTGGCAGCATCCAGAACCACTCTAAAAATTAACAGAAATAATTGTCTCAGTGCCAGCAACTCTTTAAAAAATACCTTGAAACTGAGTAACATCAACAATTCATTCTGATGTGCTTCGTATTCAGTTGGTTTAATGGAAAATTACTATATTTAAGTCACAAAAGTGGTTATAAGCTATACACAGTTTTCTTTCTTTTTGAGAAATATTTCTGTAGTTCTATTTCTTGATACTCAATTCATTTATACAGTTATAATCAAAACCTACTTCATTTACAATACCCATTTGAAATCTAATCTATTCAATACAGTAGCAAGTTATAGATGTGCTGTTTCATATCTGTAAGATAAAACAAATATTAGTCACCTAAAACATCTAACATCTAAAAAAACCCCAAAAGCATAATGATGTTATCTTGTTAGCACTATATATATGCAAACATTCTGTCGCCATTTCAGCCAGGAATAATATGAGATCCTCAGAAGATAGGAGCAAGAAACCAGCAGGCTTTAGCCCAAACTGCAGACCAGACTAAACTCCTATGGCGTAGTTCAATCAAATTTACACCACTCCAGAATATTACTTCCAACACTTTTTAAAATCACCCCAACACAAGTAATACACAAGTATTACTATTACTCACTGCAAGAAAAATGCAATTTACTGCATTTCTTGTTTAGTCATGGTTTTCCTGGAATTATCTGCTCATGTTAAGATTGATTTGGCTAGTCTGTATCAGCCAGACAGCAAAAGAATAAATTCTGCCATAGAATATATGAACCCAGTAATTAACAGGGAACTTTTTACTTAACACTTGAAGGAAAAATCCTGGCAGCACATAAAATATTTAAAGACAGCTCTGGTAGCTCATGTAAATGTGTGAGCAAACCAGAAAGATTTTAAAGGTACCAAAAATGATCCAGGATGCTTGAAGGCAGAGAAAAAGAAATTGTTAATAATAACAAGATATTCTTTAACAATTTGATTCAATGAGGCTCTGAGCAACCTGGTCTAGGGGAAGGTGTCCCTGACCATGGCAGTAGGGGGGCTGGAACGAGATGATCTTTATGTCCCTTCCAGCCTAACCCATTCTAGGATTCTACTGAGCAGCTCAACGGCATTAGGCTGTGTCTTGTGGAGCTTTCTCTGCACTCACATTCAAGCCAGTGCTCGTACCTCAGGGCTGGTGTTTGGCACACTCAGCCCAGCAGAAAACCCTCATTCCTCTCCCCTCGTTTGGCTCCTTCTTCTTGCACAGCCCATAAAGTCAAGTCCCAGTGGGGAAAAGCACAGAGATGGTACAAATCCCTTCTCTGCCTTCAGGAAGGGAGGGTTTGAGCTAGGGACACTTGCAGTTACTCAGATAGCACTCGGTCCATCTGACCTAATGGTATCAGTGTCTTTCCATTAATTACATGGAAGTGGCATCATTTGTTAAGCTGGTGTGAATGTATGACACTGGCCTATCGGGTCCCCTTAAAAATACATATGAGTAGGCAGAGATAAAGGGAAAAAGAGAAAGAGAAATCTTGAGAGTGGAGAAGAGAGGCACTATTAAACACTTTGTACTTATCTTGCTAAGGAAGAGCTTTGTTCCAGGGGGGAAAAACTCTCTCTTTGAAGCTATCCAAACAGTAAACAGCCCATTTTTTAAACAGTGGCATATCTACAGCACTGTGCACATCAGAGGACTGGCATGAAGAAAGCATTTTTTCTTAGAGATAAAACAGCAGAAAGGGTCTCTTGCACTGGTGATAATTTGGATCTTCTTTTTTACTTGGATTTTCAGGGCAAACCTTGAAAAAGTCTAATAATCCCCTAGAAAATATATCTATATTAAGAAGTGTTAAGTATGCTGATTCACTGCTTCTTGCTTCACGTTCCTCTCCAGATAGAAACAATAAAGGTTTCAAAGGCTTCTCATCGTATTTGTACTCTCTGTTTTAAGAGACATCAGGGCTCTTATTCGTTACCACTGTCTGGGCAGATGTTTTGGTGTTGTAGGTCCAAAATGAAGATGGCTTCTACAGCCCAGCTGCTTCACACAAATGCTTGAGCTCTCAGCCATTCAATCACATGCTAAGCTGGCAAGTGGCACAAGGGATAAGGAGAGATTCATTCCTTAAAGATTCTAAAGATCCACACCCTAAAGATCTTAACTTTCTTAGTGAACTTCCTCTCTCTATGGGGAGCTCTCCTGCACCACTTAATCGCCCTTCAGGCTTGTCCACAAGGCAAGAGATGGGTTCCAGGCCTGCTTTCATTTCTGGGGATTCAAGCCCCCAGTGCTGCCTTTGTTCTTCCACAGGAGAGGGGCAAAGGCAGACACCAGACTCAAGAGGGCAGAGGATGAGGGGCAAAGGGGAACACGACTGCAGTTCTATACTGGAACTTCTCCTCAAAGACAAGGAGCTCAGCTGAGCTCCTTCCTATGCAGAGGTGCAAGATCTAATTTTTCCTTCAAAACGCCTTCTAGCCTTTAGCTGGGTGAAAATAGTTCTGCTGACAATAATTCATAATCTGGGAGGGTGTCAAAAAACATAATCTGTATTACACAGTGATGCCATCCCAGACATTCAAGCTTCTGCAGAGCAGAAAGGTGCCATATTAAATTATTTCTTATGGTTTTGCAATTTAAATGGAGAGATCAACATTACAGCCTTGGCAAGCAATGAAACTGAAAATAGACACTGTAAAAAACATCATGATTTCTGCTTCTCATGCAGCAACGAGAAGCAGATAAAAGGTGGCATGTGTTTCTCTCCTTCACAGACTCACTAGTAAATAATCATCAATTTACACATTCTAGCACAATACCTCTGCCTACAAATTGCTTCTTCAAAGACTTCCTTTTCCCCTGGAAGCACCACTTCTAAGTGTGTTGAAATTACATCTTATTCTTTTCTCTGAAAGATCTCTCACTGCACAGCCAAATAAAGAGAGATCATTTGCATAATTCTTCTTTTTAAATTACTTCAGGTTGATACACGTTCTTTAGTGAATTGTTATTCAGCAGGACATGGTCAGATGCAGATAAAGTGCTATAGAAGGTGGAAGTTAACATCCTCAAATCTGATCAAATAACATTTCAGTTTTAAACTGATACTGTAAATCACAAGGAATTACAAAGCTCTAGCTTGATTCAGCTGTTGAAACAGACTTAATATCAGAGCATCCTTTCATTCAACAAAAGATTCTGCTCTGTGCCATTCTCAGGCTTGTAGCAAGCACAGATTGTCATTCTAGCAGTCCCTCACAGCCAGATGGATTATTTCCCTGAGTGGGCCTGATCTCTGACTATATGCTAACTATAAAATAATTGTATTTAATATAAAATTATTATACAATTGCATATACATTATATGTATAAAAGCAATAATAATTAAGCAGTTGCTTTATAAGGCTGTTTTCAGCTTCTTTGATTGCATCAAACTTTTTAATAACTTCATAACTCAAAATGTTCTCATTTCCTTTTAAAAATCTACAGATGTGTTGTTTTCATTGTTGATATTGAAAGAAAACTTCCACAGAGTTTTCATGAGGCTTCACAAGACTTGTGCAAAGGCTTGATTCTGCCTATCAAAAAATGTGAAGGCACTCAAAACCCCACATTGCAGAGGCCATATCTAGAAAAACATTTACCACTTGTGCTCACATGAATATTAAACCTAAATATCACAGTCTGAAAACAAGCATGGTCTTAATCTCATTGCTTATCTCTTACCAAAATTGTCAGGGCAAGCACACAAGAATAATCTGTCAAGGGAAGTTGTGCAATGACCATTGCTTGGTATTGCAAAAACAATTTTGGAATAGGCGCAGCTCATAGCAATCTTTCACTGTTAATAAAACAGCTGAGGCTACCAAAAGAGTCTTATCTCTGGTATAGTAGCACTTGGACCAGAAGAAAACAAATCCCCAGCAGTAATTTCACTCAAATCCATGTGCATTCACACACATATTCATATCCTGAATAAGGATAAAGGACTCATGGAACACTGCAATGTCATATATTTGCAATATAAAATATGCAACCTGAGTGTGCAGGGGGATTTTTTGCATTGAGCTTCGAGCTTTTCAGATGTTTGGACCTCTTCTCTCTTAACCTTCTCTCTCTTCTGGTCTCGGCCTGAAATGGAGCCAAAGCACAGTAGGCAGCTCTGTCCTGGTGTCATCAGAAAATGGGCAGCAAGAGCAGGTGGATGTAAATCAGAATGTTTCTGCTGGGGTGAAAGGAATATTTCTTCACAGTCAGCATTACGGGGTCTTGATGCAGTTCTTATGTGAAGAGCAGAATCAGAAATAGAAGTGTTTGGCCATGGTGCCTTTGTTTGCTCCCACAGGACTGGGGATGCCTAGGCAACTTTCCTTCAAACTTTGGATAAACTCATGGCAATTCCCAGAATCAAATAGGAGGAGGCACATCATGCCAAATAATGCAGGCCTTTTCCATTGACTCAGATACTGAAAACAGTTGAAATTTTATGAAGACTTCTGTCTGAACTGATACAATCTACAATAAAAATGCCTGATTTTTCACATAGTTCCAGACAAAACTCACTAGCTGGATGCGCACTGTCTTTGGGCTGTCTTTAACACTCCCAAGAAAATCACCATCACTTCTCAGCTAGCAAACATCTCCTGGGGAAAATTTGACTCTGGGTCCACCACCCAGTACTATACCTGCCCTGCACCGTTTTTTATCTTCTCTGCTTCTCACTTTTAATGCTATTTACTCACTAAGAAGCACACTTGTCACAATCCAGGCTCACTGAAAAGTCTCAGTGAGTCAAGGATGTTGCATGGCAGTATCAAGAGCAATAATTAGGACTATGAAAACAAAACTTAACTGCTAATTCCCTCTTAGGAGACTTAACAAATAACATTAGCCTAGAGCATAACTAAGTACATTTTAACACAGTTCTTTACAATAGGGGTTCAATTACCCACAGCTGATTTTTTTCACTGTAGTCATAAATTTAATTCCACACTAATGAGTCAGTGAAGAGCAAACTGATGGGTAGTTTCATTAAGACTAGAGCTGTTAAGAACACTTACAATTAAACATTCTTTCTTCTGAAGATACATTTTTGTCAGAATGTAAATTTTTTGCAGTTAAATATTGATTTCAAGAATTCATCATGAAAAACGTTTCATGGATCAGGATGGATTCTCCAAACACCTCAGGGAATAAATAAAACAAAACTCTACTCTTTTGAGCAGACCTGATATTTTAACATAGCTCTGTTTTAGAAAACAAGTTTGAAGAACTGTGATTTCTTTCAGCACAAACCAGAAAACACTTTCCAAAACTTCTTTGGAAATGGAGTTCTTTGATCAGCTCTAACACTGACTCTCTACTTTAAATATCTGGGAAATAAATACTGTCACTGACAGTGAATTTTGGCAGGTTATTTTACATGCCCTGGACATCTGGTGGAAAGAAAAAAGCAGGAAATGCTAAGTGATATCTGGTTAAATGTTTAAATTGTATTAATTGTATCTGTTAAATGGACTACACCGTTTATAGACAAATGTTGATTTACTTTTGTGGATTCATCAATAGTTTTGATCTTGTATTGATAACATGGTTGAAGCTATATTGCACCTCTATTAGAATGAAATACTGCTAAGTTTAATAGTTGTCTCTGTACTTGAAAAAGTTTCAGACAATTCAAGGAAAAGTTGGCTTAGACAACACAGAAAATGGGAAAATAATAGCACCAAAAAAAAAAGCTAGAAGACAACACAAACCCTAAGAAGTACTGGGAAATTAAAAACCAATCTGCAAAATGAGATCAAAATATATTTTTAGAAGACGGTTACAGATAAACATTTAAAAATAGATGTAACTTTGATCCAAGGTCTAAAAGGTGTTAACTGCCAAGTTCTAGGTAAAATTCTTGCTTTCTATCAAAAAAAGATTTAAGTAAAGGTCACAAGTATCATTCCTCAACTCAGTATGGCTGTGTAGATGCTCAGAACTTCTCTAAAGTTTCTATCTCCAACAGAAGTTTCAATCTCCCAATAAATATGGACGCCCAAAAAATACAGGATCTTACACTGATCTCACAAAACTCAACATAAAACATTACTGACTCTGCTGCTGACAAAAATGCTTTTGAATTTTTGAGTCTAGTTAAGCATCTAGAAACATTCTTCTAGAAATGAGACAAGGACTCAGGAGACAGCTGTGCTGTTACGCTGAATATTCCAGTTTAGTTTACCATGCTGGGCAGTTACTAGAAGTAACCCCCTGCAGTTAAGGGCCTGACCCAGCACAAACTGAGCTCAGAATTCTTCAGTGATTCCTATATTCTTCGGACCAGAAAATCTCATTGCTACAGAAGACCTCTTTCTCACATAAGTAATTCAAAGTAGAGTTCTACATGCCTGGGAATCCACACCTGGGCCCCAGGGATGCGCCGTGTCACTCTCTGCCTCCTCCATGACCTCCAGCTGTTTCAGAGCACAGAGCAGGGAGGGCTCCCAGCTTTATTTTACAGCTCTTTCTTACAGACAGCTGTGGGAGAGAAAGGTAAACCACCAACTAGACATCAAGCCTTCCTCCTATGAAATCAGCCTGAAACACCCCTGCACATCAGGAAGATTCAAATAAGACTCTATTTTACCCCAGCATGAGACTCAGTGATGCAGGTAGATTTTTTCCTCTATTTTATAGCTTCATTTTATGCCAAGTTAAAGACCAGCATCACCTACAGTTTATGCACATTCCTTCCTCTTCTTTCTAGAATTAATATTCACATGACATAAAAAATTTTAAATCATAGCAAAACACCAAAACCACACAGTTTTTTACTTCTGAGTAAACCAGAGTCTTGTTTTGGGACCATCTTCCTCCTACTGCTTTTCTCCAGTGAGTCACTGGCTGTGTGCTGAGACTCAAGCAATTCCTAAGTGGCATTAGAGGGACATTTCTGAAACCTCCTCTTAGCAGAATCTTTAAGCATATTTATTTTTAAAAAGCCACTTCATAAGATCCCCTCTCCCTGAAACTGACACTTTAAAAAATCAAATATGATGAATAAAATAAATGAAAGGGTGCAGAGTGTGGGGGAGTTCCCTCTGAAATGTTTTTTTAAAAGGAAAAAAAAAGGAATTTGAAGGCTGCAGTGCAGGGAAAGTGTTGTTTATAGCAAAATGTGATATGCGAAGAAAATTGGCCAGGTGAAAGCATATGATTGTGTTACAGCAAACGCCAGCTAAATGAATATCTGGCACTAAATAAATCTCTTAATAAAATTACTGCACTCTAGTACCCTACACACTCTGCATATGTAATAAAACTCTTTAAAATGAATAGCTGATAAGAAAATGAACCTGTTCGGGGAATTAATAAACACACTTTCGCATATACACACAGAAATACCAAATGGTGAAACATACTCATAGTGATTATCAGACTGTTAAAATAATAACCCTGTGAAACAAATAAATCTGCCCCACAGCAAATTATGTCTCTGCTGTACTTACGGTGAAACCTTCTACAAACACCTGATAAAGGAATAAACCTTTTAAAGGAATAAATTGACTGTACAGTAAGGTTATCCGCAGATTTACACTGGACTGCAGTGATAAACCTTCTTTTTCATTAGTCCAATAGATCATAGGATATACAGTACTTACAAATGTTGCAGCATTAAATATAAGCTGGAATGCTCTGCTGTATGTATGCATTTGAGGGCAGGGGGTCAATAAATAGACTGAATGTTGCTTCACAAAATATCTGTCAGTGTGCATTAGCAGAATACCTGATGGAGAGATGAGCTGGCTGTAAAACATCCCCTGCACACCCAAACCTCCAGCCCACAAACCCTAACGGCAGCCTGGGGCTCAGCAGGGCTAAAAATCACACTAGTTATTTAAATGCTTCATACCATGCACACAGGATTTAAAAAAATAAATACATTTTAATACACATTTCTGCTGGTGGGTTTTAACATTTCTAGATATATCTGGCCCAAGACATGGGCAGACCCAATACCAGAGACCTATGCCAGGCTCTGAAACATCAAAGTCCAAGAGATGCTGTGAGCAAAGGCTACAGTAGAGTTACAGGCCCTCCCTATGACCATGGCTCCCAAAATGTCCTTGCATTGCTCCTACACAGAAAAGGGAACCAGTCCAGATCAAGGCCCAGCTCCATCTTGGGGGACCAGAGCTGTTTCTTATTCATAATCTCTAATGAGATGCAGAAAAGAGCATTTCCCTCAGGGAAAAAAAAAAGTCAGAATCATCACTATTGCATAACCTGTTATCAAATGAATCCTACATTAAATATGGACAGCTTTGAGGGTCAGAAAAAAGCAATTCATCATTCCACTCCCCACTAGGCAACCAAAAGGAAGACAGGAACTCTCCTAGTTCATAGAATTATACAATGGTTTGGGATGGAAGGGGCCTCCAAAGGCCATTTAGTTCCAATCCCCTGCCACGGGCAGGGAATAGTTCCACCTAAACCGGGTTACTCAAAGTCTGGTCCAATCTCACCTTGAACCCTTCCAGAGATGGGGCATTTCACCCCAATTCTCCCTCCCAATTTCTGGCACACTCTGCTTTAAGTGGCAACATTTGAGACACAAATGCTCAGAGCAACAAGGCCCCACAAGGGCTCTGCATGGGAAGCACAGAGCGTCCTCTGCCTCCAGTCCCACTGCCGTCCCTCCTCGTGCAGCCAAGTGCTTTCTCAGCCTGTTGGTGTAAATCACATAACTAGGTTAAATAAATCCTTAAAAACGCACCCCAAAAAACGTAAAACCTACACTTTTAAATTCCTAGGGAGCACATGCAAATGAGCCTCCAGTCTCCTGGAGCAGTCTGTTGACTCAGCTCAAGCCCTGAGCTAAAAAGAAGGTGAAGGAAAGGGAAAAGAAAGAATGAGAAAACTTCTATGTTCTTGCCACTGTTCCAGAAAAGGGGAGGGACAAGCAAGTAATGTGGAGAACAACTAAGATGAAATGTGATGTTGAAATGAATAAGTAAGTTCATTATATTCTACAACGTGATAAGACTTTGCAGGCCTGATTACAACATTAAGGGACCATGCTGCAATATTATAAATTACAGGGTGAAGCACTCCTGTTTCTGTCTCTATATTTCTAAGGTGGGAGAAGTTAATTATTTTTATAGGTCTAGATATTGCAAGGATGAGGATATCAGAATATCTTGTCATCAACTCTAAAGACAGCAGTGAAGAAGAGGAAGAGGGGAAGGGGGGAACCACCCCATTTAAAGAAAATTATTATAAAAATACTAAAAATGATATATAGATTTTTTGACCTACATCCATCATTTTTACATGCCTAGGTACTTCATGCCTTGTCTCCATAAACCATCAGTTTGTTATTTTTCATGATGCTGAGAGTAAATGGCCAAAACTTAAGANATATATAAATAAAATCAACATGAGCGAAAAGGTTAATGGGAATTTGTATGATTTTATTATTATTAAGGAACACAAGCAGAAGAACAGCATTTCTAGCACTCTAAGTGGCCTGTGGTACAATCAGTAACCCTGAAGTATATTCAGCAATCTTCTTTTTTTTTTTTTCAATTGCCCACCGCAGCCTATATTACAAATACATAAATCATAATGTTTCAACAAAAGCAAAATTTAATTTTCTCCTTTCAGCTGTTATCTGGGCCGGGTGGTATATGGCAGGCTGCGGCCGAGTCATTTATTACACTTGCTGAATGGATAATGGCAGGGAGAGTCTATTATACCCAGCTTTGTTAGGGCTCTGAATGTGCTACTGAAACCTGTGGCAGTCTAAATCTCTTTACATCTGTAATAGATACACAGCACTCTATTATTTCATGCCAGAGCAAAATTAAATAGTTGTGGGGAGGGGGAAGGGGAGGAAGCAGGGCTGGGGGGAGCGGAGGGGCTCTGGGGATGGCGCAGGGTGCTTTGCTGGAAATGTGTTAAAAGCAGCAGGGGCTCCGGGACTCGTGCTCGTCTCACAGACACGTTTTTGGTTTGCTATTGAAGAAGCCAGTCTTAAACGGGCACTGCCTCTGTGCTCAGCTCTTGCAGTGAGAGGCACCTCCTCCAAGAGGATATTTTGCAGGATAACAACAACCCTCTCATGCCCAGCCATGGTGCAGACCAAAAAAATCATCTCTTGTGCCCATGTTCCTCCCTCCCTAAGGATATCCATTTGTCCTTGGCATTGTGTGTGGGCAGCACCTGCTTCACCAGCTTTAGCCAGGCACCCCGTGCAGGAAAGGGGATATGTAGGGAGCCTGCACCTGAAGCGGGTGGCCACAGTGCTCGAAGACTTAGGGTTGCAGAAGGGTCTCCTTCCTTTCATCATGTGCTAACACTGGCTCAGGAAAGCAGTGCCCATCCCCTGATCCTCCCCTCCCACCAGAAATTACCAAGATCCATCAGGCAACCTCACATCTCCGTCGGTAGCTCCCTCACTAATGGCTTGTCCAACAAACTGCCCCAGCCCAGGAGACCTGCAACAGCACCCAGTGCCCTGAGATGATGCTCATGCAAAAAACCATATTTTTCTGCTAATTCTGAAAATATAAAACCCTAGATTTCTAGACAAATATATGATTATTACGAAAAATTGAGTTTTGTCCTTGAAAGGTTTGTTAGTTGTAAATTTTACGGGCAGATACATCAGCAGACATGGTTTATGTACAAACCAAGGTTCACACAACCTCCTCTGGCCATAAATGTGTGTTTGGTTTGAGTACAAGCCCAGTCTGTAAAGCAGCCTCCAGGCAGAGGTAAGGGCTGCAGCACACTGGCTTCCCACCAGCACAAACATACAGAGACAAGAGGCTGCAGAAACCCTCCAGCTCACTGGCCTCTCACATGGGATTTGCCTGGCTGCCCAGCTCAGGAAGAGTAGGTTAAAAAGAGGAAGGGCTGATTCTTCAGAGCAGGAAGGTGTTTGTTTGGTTATTAGACCTGCTGTCTTCTTGACAACTGAAACCATTAGATAATGGAGGGCAGAAGGCAAAGCCTTCTGTGACAGTGTCTGTAATAGCCTTTTCAGGGTGTTTGTGGCAACAGCACTTTTTTACACTATTCCTGTTCTGTTCCAGCACCACAGAACATGCTCTCTATACACACTTAGTGGAGATGTGATTGCATCCTTCCCACAGTGCCTCCAACCAACAGCTGCAAAAAGAAAGACAAAGCAGTCCACTTGGGGCTCCGGCAGCCCCCACGACACCAGCTGGGTGGGACTTTGGGAAATGCAGTCCCTGGGTTGTATCTGAGGTATAGAACCTTATTATCATACAATGGTTTAGGCTGCCCTGGGGAACATCAGCCGTGACTGACTGGGTTAATGCACATGGTTGCGTTTCCCTCTGGTGGCTGGGATCAGTGGCTATGGAAATCTCTGGCAAAGTTCTCTCCAAAAGCCTCTTTGGTTAAAATGGTACAGACCCATGTTAAAAGTGTGGTATCTGTACACACGAGGTGGTTTTCATTAGATGGGCATGTCTCCTAGCACCTGAGCCCAAGGGTGCAAAGCATGGGCCTCTAAAAAAAATCAGCTTGTTAAGACCCATTTCCTTGGAAATACTCCTAGGAAGGAGCAAAAGAGAGGGGTGCCTTGAAGCAAACAAAACTGGCTGGACCTCTGCTGCCCTGCACAGCATCCATGGGTTAACATAGCAATGCCCTTTGCAGTGCTGTGCCCAAGAGACCCAAAGAAAGCAAATCAGAGACAGAATAACAAGTTTCACTAAAGTTAGCCCAGACAATCTTATTATTCTCCCCAATAAAAAACAGAGTTTATCTTTTAGCTCCCCTTAACTCTATTATCAAGCAAGAATTCTCTTACTGCTTTACTTGTAATAGCATTGTCCTCCTCTCAGATAACAAGAAGAGACTTACCCCATCCTCCTACCTGCCAAATCTTCTACCAATCTCAAGCAAGGGGATTAAAACTGCTACTGGGTGAGGCTGCAGTTGCTCTGTGCCTGCTCGCTTTTTAAAAAGCCGTCTTATCTATGCTCAGAGAAGTAAAGGCTGTTCCCTCAATGTGTCGCTTTGTTATCGTGAACAGGCTCTTTCACCATCACGCTTCCGAAGCAGATTGATTCAATCTGCAGATAGCAATGTCCCACTCCCTGGAGGAGCTAAAAGGCCCACAACTCCAAACGTTCCAGCAGAACATTTTGTCTTTTATCATTATAAGGGCTCACACTGGGGAGGAGGCAGTTTAGTGCTTTTCTCTTGGAAAAAGGGCTGGGAAAGGGCTGATAGTTCCTTGATTTTCAGGGAAAATCTATTGACTGTTAGGCAATGACTCCCATTTGTTTCCATGTTCTGAATCTTAAGATGGTTTGGGCTGGAAGAGACCTTAAAGACCATCCGGTTCCAAACCTCATGCCATGGGCAGGGACACCTTCCATTAGATCAGGTTGCTCAAAGCCCCATCCAACCTGGCCTTGAACACTTTCAGGGATGGGGCAGCCACAGCTTCTCAGGGGAACCTGTTCCAGTGTCTCACCACCCTCACAGTAAGTAATTTCTTCCCAATATTTAGTCTAAACCTATATCCTATCTGTTTAAAGCCATTCCCTCTTGTGCTATCACTCCATGCCTTTATCAAAAATCCCTCTCCAGCTCTCTTGTAACCCTTTTAGGTCCCACAGGCTTGCACTGGTGAGCAAAGAGGTGAAAGGAGTCATGTTTGATCTATGGATTTTTTGCCTCCCTTTCTATAACCACTGCATCCAGCACTGATGACTATCCAACCATCCAGCACTGATGACTATCTGTCCCCATGTTCCCATGACTAGAAAGCCAACATTTTGGATCCTGCACAAACCTCAGTGTAAGTTAAGACCAGCAGTGCCTTAGATTCCAGATAAAATCATGTCTTTATCCCTCCCAGCTGCACAGTTGTATTGAAACACATGACAGAGTGGCACTGGTGCTCTCCCAAAGTATCAGAGTCCAGCCCCGGGTTGAAAACACCTGGTAGACAGATTTGCTGCATCTTTTGAATTTTTCAAGGGCAAGCATGCAAGCACAGCTTCAATAATAAATCCTGGATTGGCTGGACATATTACGTCAGGCTGAAATGGAAGATTAGTTCTAACCTGGATTCAACATTTGAAAAAGTCTGTTTGCATCAGACAGTTTGAGAAGTTCACCAATTTTGTGCTTCTTATTCATTTAAGAATTGAGATAGAAGTAGCACCACAGGGCATGAAAACAAACTGTTCTTGTTGATAAGCTTATGGAGGCCAAGCGCCTCTACAAGTCAACCCACACATTCATGGCATTGCATATGTTCCCAAGATTGTTTGGCACTTCCTCAGGGTTTTGTGAATTTGGTGGTATGCTGACAGAAAGGTGAAAAAACTGGGACCTGAACATCTGCCCTCCTAGAAAAAAAGAAGGGTACAACTCCTGCTTCAGTATTCTGTAATTTTTATTTTTTATTTTATGGGTCCTACTGCTTCACAAAATGGTACAGCCAGGCAGAGAAGGATAATTTGCCAGAGCATCAAAAATATTTCCCACTGCAAACTTTTCTTTTAAGACAACCTGGTATTAACCTTCTGAGCATTCTCATCATCTTTTAAGCACTCAGTATTCTCTGAACCTTCCTACCAATTTCTACCAATTTCTTTCTTTTCATTGAACACCACCTCATTCTCATCTCTCATCATCTTGTTCTCATCTTTCTTACTTAGAAAAAAAATTTCCCAGCTATTTCCCCTCCATGTTATACCCATTTTCCTGGCACTTATTCATTTATCCTCCAGATTATCTTATAATAAAAGTGTACCAGATTCCAAATACTGTCCATGAATTTTTTTTTAACTTATTCCACTTAAAAATCTTTGTTAAAGATAACCAGAACTCAACAGTATTTACAACTATCATATTTATGCCCATATTATACACAAAACTGAAAAAACAGCTGATGCATCTGTTGACAGTAAAAGACTAAGAAGGAATGGGTCACTCTGGTTAATCAGCTTTCCACGTCACTTATACCCTTCCACAGAAAAGTTCTGGTATTATGAGAAGCCATCACTGAAACTGCTGTGGTAACCCAGCTTCTGGACTAGCTGAGGACCCAGTATCTCACAGAATAAAGACATTTGAGCAAGGCTCCAGAAATTCAGCATGAATATGATGCAAACAGTCAGAGCTGGGGCATCTCTGTAAGCAGCTCTCCTACTAAAGGGCCAGGTCAGCTCTTCAAGCTTGCAGGGATTTTATCTCTACTGTGTCATGTAAAAATGTGATGGGCACATTTATAGCAGTGAGATTCCCCAAAGGAATTTAAAGGTGGCTGTCCTCAAGTTCATTTGAAAGTCTATGGAAACTGAGAACCTGCCTCCCTGCGGGTCCTTTCAGAAAATTCCATCCTGAAACACTGAAGACATCCCATCTGTACCTCATGGCATATTGTATGAAAAAATTATTTCTATTTGGTGGCTCCAGTCTCAAAGGAGGTTGCATTGCCTCTGTCCTCAGCACTGCACAGAAATCCAGGAAAAAAATTATTATTATAATGTTCTTGTGTTTTATAATCTAAAGCAAAAAGAAAGGAAAACTGTATCAGAAAACACACCCAACAAATGATCACATAGAGAGTTCAACTGATGTAAAACAGATTACCATCCAGAAAAAATTTAAATTGAACCTCAGCTCCCAATTTCTTGACAGGAAACGCACAAATCTAGATCTCTGTCCCGTGTATTTCATTTCCCTCAGTGAAAACACAAAGCCAATTTTTTGAACATGTATTTTAAAAGAAATATGAGCATACTGATAACAAACAAACAGACACGATTTTTCAAACAGCAAAGATAAACACAGACACACAAACTTCTAAAAGAAATGCTGCTGATGTTAACCATGGTTGGAGTAGTGATCAGAGCCACTTGCCTCTTCTGTTTGCAAGGCTTATGTGGGTCCCACAGGAGCTTCCATTTAAATAGGGGAGGGATTTCATCTCTAAACAACAAGGCTAGTGTCAGATGTAGCTGACACACCAGGGGTAGAGGTTATAATTTTGTGAGGAATGAATGTTTTTTTAATTTCAACCAATTAAATTAAACCCTCAATCTGAGGCCCATAGTGCATGGTCCCTGAAATGACCATTTACCATGTACATCAGAAACTCAAGAGGTTTCCTTTTCTGTGTTATTTCCTCAGCCCAGTGACTAGATGAAAGGAAATCACTGAAGCGTGAGGTCTGTAACAATATAAAATAAAATCAGAGATGAAGGTTTCCAAGGGATATTTTTTTAATGCTGTTACATTGCTTAATTTCAAAGCTACATGCTCAAACCCATGTTTTCTGTTGAGTCCCGTTAGACTGTAAGAAAAGAATTTACTATGTAGATTTGTAATTATTTCTTTGTAGGGGAAATAGGAGTTTACAGTACCCGGGATTAAATGAAAGGCTGCCTGCTCAGCTATAGCTAAAGAATCACACTTACACCTTTTGCAGCATAAATAAAATGGCTGAATAAGAAATGTGCAATATTCCTGAGATTCACAGGAAGTTCAGGATCTAAGTTCACCCTCCTCCCCACCATGCCAAGGAATTTAAAAGTCGCATAGAGTTTCAGGACTCCAACAGTAAAGCTTAAAGACACCTCTCCAATTGCTCTGTCAGCTGCAGACCCTGGTTTCATGAACACATGTCTACAAGGAGACATTTCCATTTTTGCAGCTTTCCCATGAGGCTCTACCCACTTATTACCAACAGCAAATATTAATGCAAAGTTATTGACCCAAATCACAAGATATTTGTATTGCAGCTCTTCCATGCATTTGAACACCAAAAATCTCCTGACTCATGGGCAAGGCTACTTTCTTACCAGAAAGAGCAGGAGGAAAAATAAAACAAGTAATTCCTTGCATCAACATTTTCATCTATACAAGTTCACCACTCTGCCTATGATACTACCTCTAAAACAGCAGCATGGAAAGGCCACAGCCAAGCAAACCACTACATGCCACGTGCTTTTGGCTTCACACAAGGAAGAGACACGTAATACTTGGATAAAGAGCTTCAACAGCCCATCATGGCTCAATAAACAAGAATCCAGATAATATTCCTGTTTCTTTTGCAAGGTTAATGCATGGCCCTGAACAGGTCATTCTCACTTATCATTTATCCTGTTTTTCAAACAGAGAAGCTGATAACTTTTTTTTTTAATTCAAAGACATAAAAGAGATATTTGTATTAGTATTGCTAATGTTAATGCTGAAGGACCAACACATTTCCCAATAAAAAAACCACAGGAAATAGATACCAGCCAGTGGCACTTAGAAATGTTTCCCTAATCTTAGATACTCCCTGCCTCAGAAATCATTCAGAACAACAACTGTACAGAATACATCCAGACAGATTCCAAGCTGGCATTTCTATATCTCTACATTTTCAAGAGAAAAATCATCCTTATTAGCTTATCAAGAAATTCTGAAACACAAGGAAGTCTGAGATATGAAAATTACTGCTAATAAGAAACTTCTGTGAATTCCAAAAGAAAATCTTATTAAGTGATCGTGTTACTATTTTTCCTCAGTTTCTATCCTGAGGTAAACCCTACAAGACTCTGTGCAATCAGGCACTAGGAGCTGCATAAACATACAGTAAACGACAGATTCTCATCTCTCCCAGAACAGAGTGAGGGAGATTTCAGTGTTTGATTTAGCAATTACAGATGAGTTTTGCTTCAGATAAGAGGGAATCCTTGCTGTTGGGAGCAGTGCAAACATGGAAGCAAAAATCTGTGGAAAATTGCAATCAACAATCTGCAGTTAACAAAAATGAAGTTGTTCCAATAAACTATATGTTGGTTCCATTTTAACAGTAGACAACAGAATTTGGGATTATGCTTAGGAGTTCCTGTTGGGTCTTAAATATAGAGAGATAACCAGGGAGAAAACATATCTTTTCTCACCTTCATATCTTCAGTCCCACTTTAATTTCCCCTTCCCAAAGCATTCATATTGTAGCAAAGAGGATTACAGAAAAAAAATACTGGCAGTAGCAGGTAATGGGATATAAACACTTTCACCTCTGGGTCATCAATTAAAATCTAGTCCCAATTGGTAGTGACTAAACATCATTACTCTCTGATAGCTGTTCAATTGCGTATTTGAAATGGAGTTTCAACCCTCCAAGCACTACAAAAGTCCCTGCTGGGGCTTGCTCAAGTTTATCAATGCTCTGCTGATTTTAGGAAAGACCCCAGAGAACTGAGATCATGTGGAGAACAGAGATTGCATAGGGGTTTGGTGGTTTGGTCTTAAACCCTCTCCCCAGCTCCTCCCTCCATGAACTCTGATTAATTATCTTGCTATGTCCTGCTCTTCCCAGCCAATGTGTTGAGTCCTGTGCCTTGGCCTCCCTCAGGAGCACTGGAGAAGAGAAGGCTTTGGGATGACCTAATTGCAGCCTTCCAGTACCTGAAGGGAGCCTACAAGAAAGACAGAGAATATGTACAAGAGCATGGAGCAATAGGACAAGGGTGATGGATGTAGACTGGCAGCAGGCAGGTTTAGGTTAGATATTGGGAAGAAATTCTTTACTGTGAGGGTGCTGAGGCACTGGCATGGGTTACCCAGAGAAGGAGTAGAACCCTGACAGTGTTCAAGGCCAGACTGGATGGGGTTTTGAGCAGCCTGGTTCAGTGGAAGGTGTCCCTGCCCATGGCAGGGGGGTATGAACTGATCTTTAAGGTTCCTTTTAACACAGGCCATTCTGATCCTACAAATGGAGTAACTGGGCTAACTGCAGAGTGCATACTTCAGACGCTGGTAAGAGAATTTCTCTTTCTTGCTCCTCTGATGCATCTTGAGTCGTGGCAGGGGCGGTTGGTAGGGTGCTGCAACCTTCCGAAAGCATCTCCAGAAGGAAGCCGCTCGGCAGGGCCACTACACTCACACACAGAATCACACAAACCAGATAGCTTCTTGAATGGATCGATGACAAAGAAGGCAGGAAGGGTCTTTGTATGGGGTTCCACGACAGAGGTTTATTGCAGCCATGCATATGAAAGGATCCAAGAACGAAGACAAAGAATACAGGAGGGTCCAGATTTATATAGAGGGTCAGTAGGGGTAGAGAGCATCAGGAACCAATGATTTGGGGGCATGAGGGCGGAACACAGGCGCAGCTAGGGTATGGGAGCCAATGGGGAAATTCTGAGGGAGTGGTGAGGGAGCAAGGGCCAATGGGAGAATGGGGAAGGGAGCACCTTCTAGATAGGGACATGTAAGGTAACAAGGGGCAGGAAGGCCAATGGGCCAAGCAGGGAAGCAGAACTGGGGTACATCAACGTAATAGAACAAGGCATCCTGGGAGAGGCCTTCTGTTTCCCTAACCTTGGGAGGATCTTTGGTCCTAGGGACTGTCCCACCAGGGGACTCTCTTAGTCCCTAATTCTGTAGGCCCACTGGCCTCCACATCTTGGACAGAAAAGGAGATTTTAGTACTGAAATTATTTTAGCCTTTTCCATGGGTCCTCAGTTTTGCACAAGGGGCATCTGGGTATCTGGTGAAGCCTCAAATTACGTCAAAATGGGGTTCACCCTGCAAAGTACTCAAGATAGTGTTGTGGCAATGGTGAGTGCTGTTGGTCTCATTGTATTTTCCTGCAGGTGAGGATGAGCTGCTGGTTCCAGGTAGGTACAGACCCTCATTTCCAGGTGTGGGACAGCAGGCAGATGTGGTTTTGAAGAAACATCTGCAGCGTTTTCAGTTGCTGCATTTCAGGTGTTTGCAGCCACCACTCCAGCTCAGGCACTCCATGATGGCTCCTCAAGTGTTTCAGGGCAAAGGCAGCTTCAACTACCGCAAAGCTTGCAAAATTGGGATAATTGTTAAATCTCATTTCATAAACCTATGTGGAGAACAGCTGAAAACAGAGCTTTTAGCAGAAATGCTCCTGTAGCTAAAATTCTTTGTGCAGGCCATCAGTGTGCCCAGCCAGAGGGGAGGGGTGGGAGAGAGTCTAACTTACACCAATGTAGATTCCCTCCAGATTCGTGTCTTTAACTGGCCTGACCTTTTCTAAAAGGGTTACATCACACACAGACCTCAGCTATTACCCCCTGAGTGCTATTTTCTGTGCTCTAGAAACCTCACTGAAATAATCCAATGACAAACCTTGTTCTCAAAGCCACCCATGAGCAGGACAGGGCCACTTATGAGTTTCTGTCCAGAGTGAACAGGGAAGTCACAGTCCTCCGGCTCATATTATTTCTTTTCTTAGATTCACAGTCTGGGAAGGAGCCAGAGATTCTAAACAAAGATAAGGTGTAAAGAAGTGGACATGACATTAAAGAAATAAAATCTATATCAGGGCAATAATGGTCATAAAGCAATAAAGTGGATGTATAATAGTTCCTGGACTTTTAATTTGTGACTAATTTGTTGCACAATGAGGTTGCAATTTTCTAATTGTGATTGCCATTTTAATTTTACTCATGGCTGTGCAACTAACAATGTATAGTCTGGTAATTAAAATTAATTGTACCTTCACCTGCATATTTCTATTAGGCTGTTAAATTTAGTCAGTAGGCTCAATGATTTTGTACTCTGAGAGATGCTGAATTCATTTCAGTGAGCCCAATTATGTTACACTCTGTAATTCCTGTATGAAAAACAAGCATTTTACTTTAATATGAAGAGTTGCTACAATCTCATTTTTAAAATTGCATATTCAACACCAGAATATAGGCTGACAGGAGATACATGTAAGGGGTTTTTTTTTTCTTTTTAAAAATAGCCTGCTTGTGGGGCACCTTTTACAAAACTAGCAGTTACAGCCTCTAGGAATAAATCCAATGAAAATTCAACTAGATGGTCATCATTCAATTAATTTCATGAACAATTAACAGATGTCTCCCTAACCACACACACATGGTTTAAATTCAATCAGAATTTTATGACAAGCTGCACGTTGCATATTTGAAGCCACAGTAACACAGTGACAGAATAAACTGTTTCAACGCAGAGGCAAAGCTATGAAAACCCGTGCTGTCACACAGGACCCTTTACAGTCGTGTCTCAAGTGTCCAGAACCCACAGCACTTCAAATCCTGTAAAGAATTTTTCTCCAGAGAAGGGCGTTGCTCATTTTCACACCATAGCCATAGTTCCTGGCAAATGCAGGACTATCAAAATATGCTGTAGTGAGATAATAATTAGTAGTGATATTTCTCAAATTTACTTGTAGCCTTGTCCAGATCACAGCCGTGGCAATCCAGTGCAATTCCTCTTAAACCCCTCAGTGTTGTACAGATTTACCCCTGGGGCCCCAAGAGAGGCATTTGACTCATCTTCCTTGAAGAGTCTCAAATGTCTCAAAATAGAAACAAAAACTGAGTCGTGCCATGTGCATCTATGCAGGTTAATTTAACACTTTTATTATGGCTGGGCTCTCCTGGCTGTCAAGCAACAGAAAACTACTTGATGTCACCATGCTCTTAGATATTCTAATTAAACATCTGCTTGTCCGTCATATCAGGTTCGAGATGAGGAAGTCTGTTTTTACATTGTGTGAACTTCAGGGTCAAAACTCTAAGAAGGTAGAAGAGAGGGTAGGAGAAATAAATCTGGTATAATCTCAAGACTTATCACCTGGATGCCAGGATGGAGCAGTTACCAGTCGGAACAAAGACTAAACTACAAGATTATCACTAAGTTGCAAAACTTCCTTCCTGTATGGAGAGAACCAATGGTGGACATAGATATCTGACTTCTCTGATAATGAACACCCGTTTGTAAAAGCAAACCACCTGACATGTTGGCCCTTTTTGGTCTTTTATGAGCCAATAGCTAAAGAAAAAATCTCTGTTTGTCAAGTTATAGCACAAAGAATGTTTACTGAAAAGTTGTCACTGAACCTTTACTCTATCAGAACCTGACGAAGAAAAGCAAAGTGAGACCATGTCAACATTCAGTCTAGATTTTGCATTACTATAAATAACATGCAACAAGTATAGTCACAGGATTTTAATAAATACCAACAAAAGTTGCCTTAGCAAGAGTTACGTGGGTCACAACTAAAGCAGAGATAATTTTTTAAAATTTATAGTTTATTACTGTGGAATTAAACTGAAAATAATCAGAATCAAGAAGAATAGTATCTGTAAAAATTAATGCAGAAAAACATTATTATATAATTTAAAAAGATGTAAAGTCAGAAAACCCCTAACTTGAAATCCAGAGTTAAACTGAGCATCACTCTTGCACTCCTTTACGGATAAATGCAGCAAGCAATAACAAAATAACATCTTTAACCTCTTTTACCCTGCCTGGCCAGTGCACACCTTCACTATCTCCCTACTTACCTACAAAGCAGCTGCACAACCCTCACACCCTTGAATCCCTCACTATAACCAAAGGAGAAAGTCCGTGGTCGTGGGGAAGATGCTTTGCAGTAAACAAGGCTCTGCTGCACTGGTTGTGCCATTTCCTTCTCTGCTCCTGCTTTTAAACTGGAGCCTATGGCAATGTCTTGGCAAGCCCTGAACATATAAAATCACTGCTAAATCATATGCAATTTGTTCTCCTCTAAGGCATTGCTCCTTCATCCCTCTGGCACAAAAACAGTTTACTGTGAACTGAATTGCAACTAATTCCTTTGAAATTATTTTTTACCATATACCCTTTATTACTATTTTCCCATATAAACCATTGTTAAATAACAACAGGACCTTCTCATAACACTCAAAATAATTGGCTATTTTGGATGATATTATCAAGACTGTTTAATGTGACTTGGGTGAGTGACTGTTATTCATGCAATTCACCATTAGCCCCTTGACCTGGATCATTGCTGGAGCAAGTTTTATGAGCTTAATTGCATTCCCCCCCTTCCTGTGTAAATTAGTCTGCACAAATAAAATTTCCTAGTTATTGTGCATCATCTTCTTCACAGTTATCTTCTTCCCAGACATCTTCTTCACAGTTTGGAAAGTCTATTAAAAACCAGAACAAACTCCAGTTGCATTTGCTAAACTGTATGAAGCTGAAAAATAAACCAGTCAAAGCATACCAGCTATTGTCATTTTATTAAATGAACAAAATGGCTTGCGTTGATTAAGATTATATGTGACCAGACAAGGAAAAAAATTCATGAGAGACAATGTAGACAGAGACTAAGAGCGACTACAGTACTGGAAATTACAAAGCTTACTGTGGGGGTCTATATTTGTTATAAGATGGGTTGTTATCTTCAATCTAAAAGCAACCTTGATAAAGTATCTTTTGACACTTTTACTGCTCCTTTAAATGAAATATTCCCTGTATCTTCAAGAATCAGCTTGAGTGGAATTGACTCGGTAGCTCAGCTTTAGAAAGACAGGGGAAACATTTTCTAATTTAAAAGAAATTTGAGAAAATAGTTCCATTCCCCTCTCTATTATCTCGCCATTCTGGAGCTTAGGTTTCCGAAACATCAACATGCACAGTTTGCTTTACAATCCTTCTGCAGAAATTAGCTGACACCCATCAATGTAGATAACAGAAAGCTGTGGCATTAACACTTGAGAGTGCATTAATCTTTCCCAAATTAAAATCTGCACCACAGCATTTAAGATTGAGGCCACCATGGTTCAGTGCTGTTTGACCGCCAATTTTGATAAAAGTGTTTTAAGAGAGGTGAGACTTAGATAAATTGCCCATGGTTACACAACAGCAGCGAGGGTAAGTGCTCAGTCTGTTGGCTGCCATCACGGTGGGGTGTCACGGGCGTTTGCATGTTTACATAAAGCACAAAACAGAGGGAAAAGCAATACATTACACTGTATTTCTTGGAGGTGACATCAATATTATATTTCATTGGTGGGAGACAAATATACTTTCACATTTGAGTATCTGAAGATAAAGGCACCTTTGGTTGTAAAACAAATGAATATTTTCCCCATTTCCCAAGCCAGTCACTTTCTCTTGAGTTTAAAGGCAATCTGCCTGTGCTGAGCAGGTGAGTTAATCTTCAGAGATAACACTCACATGAAGTTCTCGATCCAGGCCTGTATGATATGAGCTTTCCAGTCGACACACAGCAAGCAGAGCTTTCACCACGTGGTACATTTTGCACCGGCCTGAGTCCTGCTGACCTCAGGAGTGATGTTGAGAATGAGTCTAAAATTTAGCCCAAGTCTTTCAGCTGAATCACTGCTAACCCATGGAACATGCCTCTTCTCTGCTGATCCTGTTGAAAAGGTTTTGAAATTCCTGTTCTTGTGTTTTCAGAAAAACCTCCTCCTACTAAAATATTCAGAGATCTCTGAAATAAACCACTGTCTTCCCGGTGTTTTTATTTCACTGCTGGACAGAGGAATGTGGGAACTCTGCAGGACTTTTAGTCAAAATTAATTGAGTTCCTGGGATTTTTCAGATGACCTCAAAATCCCACAATCTTATCAAATTTGTATTCACTTTGAAAATTTTTTCAGTCCTCAAAATCCTAAAGAACTCAAATATCTCTGTAACAATATGGATTATTAACAGAACTGAGAACACATTTCATTTCTTGACCCCTAAAAGCGGTACCCTAAGACTTGATTCTTGTTCTGCAGTTACTAGGATTTTCACATATATTACCTGTTTTCCTTCCCTGTTTTAATGTGGTGTAGCGAGGACAAAGCGTAAGAATTTAAAAGGAGATAGAACACTGATTCATGTTACTCACCTGGCAATGAAATACACTGTAAAATATAATCAGTCTGCTATTTGAGTTATCTGCAAAATTTGGAAAGCAATTAAAGCAATGAATTTAATTATTTTTTAACATAATTACTGCTTATGCAGAAGAGCAATCACTGCCAAGAGGTTATCCCAGAGAAATTGGAACCAGACTCCATTGTTGGTCTTTGCTGAGGGCTGGGAGCTGATGTCGATGGTGGCGGAGCTGTGAAGCAAAACACCAGGGACCAAGTCCCTCATGTCAGATCGTTCCTGACTTGCCACAGCCAAACCATTCCGCTGTCTCAGCATCAGGCCCTCCCACCTATGACAGTATAATGATAATCCTACTTGCCAAATCTATGAGGGTTATGAAAAGGAAAAATCTAGAAAGCATTTTGAAATCATATAATCCTTTAGGTTGGAAAAGACCTCTAAGATCACTGAGTCCAACTGCTAACCTGGCACCGCTGTGTTCAGCACTCATTGTGTGTCCCCAAAAGCCACATCCAAATGCCTTTTGAACACTTCCAGGGAAAACCTCTGAGAATTCATAACAGTATAAACTGTGGGATACAAGCTTTTCTAGGAGAAACTAAAGATCTGTTGAATCACCAAGAGGTAAAGACCATGTCACCAGAGCTTTCACCTTCGAAATCTTTTGCTTTCAACTGGCATCCTGTGCCAGTTTGCATTCTGAATCTCCAAATTCTGGATTCAAGCTCTCTTCACTGTTCTTTGCTATTTACTTTATTTGAACATATGTGAGCAAACCAACCCAATGAGAGTAAGCTTGTGTATAAAAGCATTTAAAAGCCAAGTAATCAAGTTGAGATTCGTGCCGTGAATCATATGATGGAGGTCACCAATTGGCTCTACTACAAGTACGGTAGATACAATTAAAATGCTAACAAAGATGCCTCAGCCCCTAAGGTTCATAGTGGCGTAAGAAACCAGAGAAAAAGAGGTGGGAAAAAATCAAACAAGTGGAATTGAAAGTGTGAGTCCTCATATTCTAGGTGCCCCAAGATTGAAATCTTGGATTACTAGGAAGACACCTAAAACTTTGGGATGAAAGCAATAACCAGAAACTCCTCTCTTCTGGGTCACAGAAACATGTTTTGTCAAAGCAGTGAACACAGGAGACAGACCCCTCTCCAGAGTTAGTAAAGGGCAGCAGAGCAAAATCCTGGAGCAAAGTCCAGGAGCTACAGACTTGTACAAAATGTACCACTACTTGCTTCAGAAGCCAGTAGTAAGGCCCTACTTGAAAATAAACACTACCTAGTTTTTTTAGGAAGCAAAATCAAAACGAGAGGCTGCATTGCACATGACTTCAAGCTTAGTTGAGGACATGAGAGCAAATAAACCCTTTGGTGATGAAGTTGATCGTGTTATATATGATGTTACTGGAAGTTACTGTGGTGATAAGGAAAAAAAGTGAAGAAAAAAAGGGAAAAAATGTTAAAAATAAAGGAAAACAGAGGAAATAAAAGAAAAAATATGAATATTTATCTTTTAGCAATAACGTAGCCAGACATGTTACATCCAAGGACAGCTTAGGCTCTTCTATATTTCTTGGGACTCTTTTCCGCTTGAAAACCAAACTAAATTTAACTGAAAGGAAGGCATATTGCTTTCTGTCTCCAGGGATCTTGTGGGAGCTCACAAAGGCTGCTGGAGCCAAATGGTGATAATACAACTCCTAGAAATAGTTTGGTTCAATTTGGAGATTTGATTCACAATATAAAAGCACAGAGTAAAGCAGATACTATCAGCCTATGCTGATTAGACTGGCCAATGCGGTATCAATTATTATATTTTTGATTTGAAATCCTCCTGCTGATCTGACTAATCTGTGCTATTAGAGGCCTAAGCTTGAATAATTAGACAGACTAGATTGAACATTAAGCTGTACTGTCCCTCTGAAGAAGTGGAGGATAAGCCAGAGGACACCAATCTTTGCCTTAGAAGCAGAGAGACAGCAGGACAATCCACCAAATCCTGGTGGATAGGCAAAAATCCTGCAGAAATGGAAACCTGGCTGATACAACTATTCATTGGAATGGACTGCAGTAATAAGAATGATTGTTAACAGCTGTAAGTGTAGTTTACTATTTCATTAGAAGTTCCAGTACAATAAATGTTGCACCTCTGAGATTCCTTATCAACAAAGAGAGCTCTGGCTGGGGTCTGACATGGGGTGTGGGACTGAGAAGACCCAATTTGCATCTCTAGATGGATTCCCAGGGGAAAGCAATACCCCTCGTGCCAGTCACTCGCGCCTGAACTGAGTGGGACTGAACATACTGGGGGAGACACACTGAAATAACAAGGAATCAGGTCTGCTCATGTGTCCAAATAAGAAATTATAGTTCTGAAAAAGCAACTGGGGCTGCAGCCTGAGTGGTATCTCTGTGCACCCCGTAACAAAGTACATGAGTAAGGGCTTCAGTGGTGCTGCTCATACAGCTGCAGAGGCTGCAGCCAGACAGGAATCTGGAGTGACCAAAGACACTGTAAATTGTCTTCACGCTATTTAATTGTAATTCATTACATATAAATGCATAACTTAAAGTCAAATAAACACTCGCAATCCCCTGTTGTATGGAAGCATACGACTCCCTTTGAGCAGCCAGGGATGCTGCATGAACATCTGAGGCTGAATTTTAAGCTCATTCAGGTTACAAATAGTGGTATTCACTGCAGTTGTATAAAAGCGACCTGCATGTTCCTGATGCATGGAGGGTTGGGATGCAGCTGTTAAATCCAAGAAGCAGCTAGGCTTTAAAGATTTGCAATTGCACCAAAAGCACTGATAAAGAACACTTGATTTCTCTCATTAGGTAAAATGTGGATGCTCTTGTCTTGGCCAAAGAGGTGAGAGCATAAGATTTCCTGCTACTTACAGGTCATTTGGTTGAAAAACACCGTTCCTTTGCGGTTTGGTCTATTGGCAATTAGATAACAAATACAGGACATGTAGATGGAGTCAAAAACATTGCCGTGCTTTACAGCCTGCTCGTACCATAACTCTCTAGCTGGCAATGCAGAATGAAAAAAAAATCCCAGATAAAAACCACGGAGCAGAACTGTAAAGTAGCAAAGCCCTGCTGATTTCAACAGAGCTGTGTGAATTTACCGAGGATTCTGTCCCTTACTGGCAAGTTTTGAAGCTCCTAAAATTAATTAAATAAACCAAATAAAAGTGCCTTCTGCCTGCAAGGTTTTTTTCCCATGCAAATTTTATGTGCTTTCCAAATCAGGTTCCATATGACTGCGAAATTCATGCCAGAAACATAAGACTTTTTGGAGATACATGTAGAGAGGGAGTTGTGCAGAACACAGACAGGGATGTTGGGACATCCAACAGACAATACCAAACAAAGCAAGATGTCTGCAAAAATTCTTCTGTGATTGTAGATTGGTCAAACACATTAAGAAATTAAAAATGGTATTGATTGAACAGTAAAGATCATCGACTCACAAATCATTTAGTTTGGAAAAGACCTCTAGGATCATTGAGTCCAACCATTAACCCAGCACTGCCGAGGCCACCACCAAGCACCATATCTACACCTCTTAAATTCCTCCAGGGATGGTGACTCCACCACGTCCCTGGGCAGCCTTTTCCAGTGCTTGACCACCATTTTGGTGAAGAAATTTTTCCTAATATCCAATGTAAACCTCCCATAGCACATCTTGAGTCTATTTCCTCTAATTCTATCACTTGATTCTTGGGAGAAGAGGCCTTCCCCCACCTGGCTACAATGTTCTTTTAGGTACTTGTAGAAAGCAATGATCCAAGCTTTTAGGTCAACAGTTTTCGTTTTTTAAATTATCACCCTGAGTAGAAGGAATTTTTTAAGAAAGTAGTTTGAGATGAGATTACCTTTCCCACTGGTGCCTACAATAAACTTTCATTATTAGTTGCATGAAAAATTACTAGATTTCAAGATGCAAGACTTGAAAAGCTCAGGAGCCAAAGACATTTTCTTTGCGCCACTAAAACCCAGACACTTCTGGAGAACAGTATTTCTTACTCATTTGCATATAAGCACATATTTACATCATGCTGAGAACAACTGCAACCCATGAAATGAGTTGCACAGCATAACAACAACCACAATAATGACAATCTTTTCGTTCCATCACCTGCACCATGTCCCACTAATCCGTGTTTCTGGAATTCAAGAAAACATCCCAGAATCTGTCAATCTTAATATTCATCTCTGCACTCTCTTCTTCCCTGCACTGGCTCAGAACTGAAACAGGTATCTATATCTTGCAAAATGCAGACCTTTAATTTGAAATTAAAATTAATGTTTAATACTAAGATAAATGCATTTTTTGTTTGTGCAAAAATTAAAAATTTTTGTAAAGTAGTTAAAAATTACTTAATTCAATGCTTGAATGTGAACATCGAGTTCTCTTAATAAAATCCCAGGCTCTGCAGTCTCCTTTAAACCCTGATGGGCAGCACCCACAAGGTGTGTCATGTGTTTGGGTTTGACAGTGAGGGGAACACACATGCAGCTGCACCAGGACAAACTCAGTGCATCTCACACTACTTTACACGCCTGCTGCCACTGCAAGTCACCCTCAAGCGTGACCATCCTGTGTTCCATGATAATTGCAACAAGGTTTTGCAAATCAATTAAAACCCACATTGTCTCCTCTCTGTACACAAACAGCACAGAAATGCCATGTCATTTTTTTTTCCAGCAATTCAGCCCTTCAAGTTACATTTTTGTCACCCTTTACCTCAACATTCACATTGTGGCTGTCAAGCCAGGAAGCAGCAGTGACAGCCACATCTTGAAGAGCCATCTTTCCCTCTCAAATAATCTAGTTTGCAATGGGTATCTTTACCTACTATTCTTCTATTTTCCATCTCATGAGCTGCCATGAAATTGGCATTTAAAACTAATTGTACGGTAAAACCCCGCGGATTCCAGAAACTGCGTCTGAGATTTGTGGCGAGGCAGTGGGACCAGATTCCCCCCTGTATTAGTTTTCTGTCTGCTACATAACTGTGAATGAGTGCTAAAGGGGATTATTAGGCCCCAGTGGTGAGATAGAGTGCATATAACTAATCTGCATTGCTTATCTCAAGCAGACAGTGGTCTGTCAGGACCTGTCTACATGCCCTCCATGCTTGTCCCTTGCCTTTATTGTCTTGCCGCTGCTGTTGCTGCTGGTGGCTCTCCTGTGCTCTTATAAACAACCAATTACTGCCCCAAACAGATGTCTGTGGCTATGATCAAATAATTCAGTTGGAGTGAAGAGGCCTTAAACAGGTCAATTCCATTCAGTTAGACATGGTATCTGAGCGAAGGCGAAAGGAGGCAGTGCAGGGTGACCTGAACTTGTGAGTTATTGGGAGTAGGTAAACTTAGGACAGCAGATAATGAATCAGCTTTTGCTGGTTAACACTGTAAAAATACATTAAGTGAAAGCTGAAGAATTATTTAAAGTCCCTTTTGCCACCGAAAATTGAATGGATTTTTTAATGGAAAAGTGAATTCCTTTACAAAGTACAATGTTTTTATATTATGCATTTGAATTAATAAAAGACATGTTTGTCCCTGAACTGAGCAATTAGTTTACAAAGCTAAAAATTTATATATAGAAACAGAGGAGCAGTGAGTCAGCTTGGTGGGATATTTTTCATTAATCCTGGTACTGATGAACTGTAATCTCCAGCGAGAAAATGTGATACGTGTGTTTTTGACAAAGTATGATTTCCATTAAAATATTGTGCAAACTTCAGGGTTTATAGCTTGCCTGTTCAATAAATTTGTATTTAGCTTTTGTCTTCCTCAGTCTGCAGAGGAAACAATGCGTATCGGGCAGATGCTCAGGCATCAGAACAATTAATGTAGCTTTCAAAAAGGAAAAAACAAAAAGAGACCAGCTTTAAATCTCCGATGCCTGTGCACCCACCAACCACCCTACACACGCTCATAAAAATACACAGTTGTTTGATGGGTAGTTATGTTAAGCTGTAACCATAACCAAAAGCCATGACCAAGGGGGTGAATGAGAGAATCCTTTTATTCTCCCCTCCTGATTCAATAGCTTTTACAGCAAGATTTTCCATTCTGCGCTGCTGTCATACAGCCACCCAAGCATAATGGCCTGATCACTATAAATTCATTGGGGATTGGGCCCAGAGAAACAAGCAAATTCCCTTGCAAGACCGAATCAATACTATTCACATTACGTCTAACTAAGAAATATGAATATTCGTACGCCCAGGTAAGGATTAGCCAGCAAAAGAGGGTAGAAAACACTGGAGAAATCTGAGACAGTCTCACTCATTTCCCCAGAAATGTCTCAAAAAATTTCTGACACCCCCACACCCAGGAGAGAGTCTTTTCCCAAAAGAACTTACGATCTCTGGGTATGGTTTTAGCACAGAGCCCCATGTAGGAGGCAGAGAGAAGCTGGCTCACACATAAAGGAGCACTGGGAGGGATCACGCATAGAAGCAACCCAAAACCTCTCTGGGCCTTCAACAGCCCTTTTATCTCAAATCAGCAATGAGTTGCACAGGCTTTTCGTACTCTTTGGAAAGATAAATCCGCAGCAAGGGTAAGGTTTTTGGAAAAGCAGAAGCCTAAGAAGCAGCAGCTATAGGTGCCTCTTCGTGGGAACCGAGGACAAAACCAGAGGTAAACAAGAAGTGGTGGGTAAATCCAGAATATACAAAATGAAAGAGGCTGGCATTTTGTATGCAGATGGAATAGACAGAGATACAGACATAAAGATGAAAAGATAGGAAAATGAGAGATAAGAGAGGACTGAGAAGAGTACAAAAGGCAAAAAGGTCTTTGGGACTGATGAGGCGCCACTGGAGAAACATTACCAAGGCTGACCTTCCCACTGAAGGCTGAGTTAGAGACACTAAATAAATTATTTAATGGTTATTACCAAGAAAGATCTAAAAATAGGTTTAAAACCTAGACATGGGAGGGAGTACAGTTTACTGTGAGGAGCTAAACCACAGCTGAAAGGAAGAACGTTACCTGAAACCATGGTCCAATTTCCAGTCAATTCCTTGCTAGCCTCAGTGTAAACTGGACTGTGGGCCTTAGCTCTGGAAAGGGAGACCATACCTGGAAACTTCACAACATTCGTGATCCCAGGGCAAATTTCATAATGAATAAAACTGAGTGAACCTCTAGCCGTTCAGCTTATCTTGTGCTGTTTGCTGCTAGAGCAACTCAGCATTTCCCAGCTGCCTGAAAAGGTTTGTCTAGCAAAGCATTCTCAGATATACCTGTACAAACAGCCGGTACCCCAGATCACACTCACAATTTTCATAGAATAAACTCATGATATTTACATACAGTTTTACAGACTGTTAACACACCCTGCAATTTGTACTTGCTTATCTCTGTTCCATACATTTAAGACTTAATCTTTCCTTAAAAATCAATTTCTCCCAAACCACTAATTGTAGTTACTTCTCCATCAGCTAGTTCTGATTTCTCATTAGGGGACACCTTATTCACAGTATCTGCAGACCAAAATAATGTCATCCTCCATCCTTCCTTCTTCCATATTATCACATTGAAAATAAGCTTAATTATTCTACTTCTCTTCTTAGACACAGATTTCCTCTACTGACAGCTTCTGAGATATGTTTTGATCACAGAAATAGATCACAGAAATAGAACAGAAATAGCATAAATCATGGTGAGATCATGGAAAATCTGAGGAAGTATATTCCTAGTCCGCTTTCTTGCTGGAAAAACTGAAAGTATGAAACATGCAGTCTTCAAGCCTGGGATGCAATTAAAGACCTAAAATGCAATTTTTAAAACCATCTTATGTTTTTTGTCATTAGCTGTTCATCATCTTTTTAAATCCGTCTACTGGGACGTGCTACTTCCCACTCTCATAATCAGCATTGGCTCCTACCAGTCAGGAACAGACTAAACAGTTTGATTCAGTTAACCTAGTTGAGTTGAAGTATTTTTTTTATTGGAGAACTATTCAAACAGTAACCTAATACATTAACAAAAATAAGAAATATTTGAGTCAACAGTTTTAACCCATTTTGTAAAAGCAGCCCACTGGGAAAGCTCCTGTTCCTGGAGTGTTTGCCCACATCCTGGGGCAATGCTGCAGCTCTCAGCTCAGAAACGTGCCCTCTGCAGCCTTCCAGACAAATCTACACCATCCTTGGATATTTAAGGAAGCACCATCAGCAGAAGAACATATTATTTAAACAAGAGACTGACCTACTACACCTGCCCAGTGCTGTGCTGCATTAACCTTACCAGCTGAAACCACTCTGCTTGAAACACTTAGGAACTCTATTAGTCACAAGGGTAGTCAGTGAAACGCAGATTTAGTGGCCCAGAGGATGACTCAAATAGCTAAAACCACGTGTGACATTCTCTGAAGTTAAAAAAAGCTTCAGCTGGGGGAGAACACGAATGAGGAAATCCTTTCCTAGTGCCATGATTTAAAGGAAAATAAAGAAAACCCTTAAATGTGAAGTCAGTTGCTGAGCTGGTGCACAAACATTGAGTCAACTTCTGCCTTGCCTTTCACACAGAAGACTGCAAATGGTGCAACATGGCTGGTCCCTGGGCTCTCTTTAAAGCCCATCTGCAGAATCCTCTACAGGCACAGAGCTCCCACAGATCACAGCTAAATTACAGCTTCATTTCGATGACTTGCAGCTCCATTATTTTTCCCATACCAATAACAATGTGCATCTACGCATTGTCAGGCCGTGGTGCTGGAAAGATCAGTTCTGCCTTCAACACCTGTGTGCAGCTTTGCTCATGTCCATGTTAAAAATGGTTTTTATACAACCATCCCCTGCGTACAACCATCTGCGAGATGGATACTCTTGGGTCACTCAAGTACGGTTTTACAAGATCGATGCCAACAAAAAATATGGGCCAGAATATTTCTTTAAGACATAGGTGAGACCTGAGACACTGTTCACAGAAGGCACTGTAATTTGGCTGTTTGGGCACTTATGGCCAGAAGTATCAAGGGTTCATTAAAAAGTAATTAAGCAAGCGAATACCTATGAGGAAATACTAAATTATCATGAGGGAACACAGGCCAAGTCACATAGCAGAGACTAACTCAGAGGTGCAGGCTCCAATAAAATAAAATTAGCAAATAGCATAAGCAGAACAAACTGATTTCTATTCTCTCAAGACCACCATAAACATGGCTTGGGATTAGTCCAGAATGGGAGGGAAGAGACCCCAGGCAAGTAATGCTTGCTGATCCCTGGAGGGTTTCCAGTTTAGCACACAAGTAGGTATATTCTCAACCCAGATACTCTTAGAAACAATCATTGTACCACTGGTTTGTGCTGAATAACTAATTAACCTTAGCTTCAGCCCAAAGGAGGTAGAAACCATTCAACATGCATTTAGCAGTGATAAAAATCAATCTGTAAAAGAACAGATGTGGCCCCTGGTTTGGTTAGGATATTTCTAAAATATTAAACAATCCTTTCTGTAATATAAATAACAGGAGCGTAATTGAATTAATATTGACGAATAGTAATTGCTCCTTGTTCCTCAAGTCTGCCTTTTATTAGTGGGAGGAGTGGTGGAGGTTATTGTCTCAAAAAAAAAAAAACCTGAGGCCCAGAGGCACCTTTTCTGCCTTATTATTATTGTAATAATGAGGGCAACTGATTTGATCTCTCCTTACACAATACTGCAGCACAGCGATGGCTAAATAAACAGCCAAAGTCCTTTTGTCCCTGTGGGCTGTTTCTCGGTAATTAAAATCAATAGGATCTTTCTCGGAGGATCTCTTTAACCTCATAGAGCTACACTGTTCTGAGCAGCCAATGTAAAACAAACAAATGAACTCGCAGTCCTTGTTGATGGGGAAAATAAAATATAAGCAACACATTATTTTATTAGGAAAATATTGGTTTTGGGAAGGGTCATGGAAGAGGCTGTACTTAAACCTTTAGGGTTTTTTTTTTCCTCTTTCCCACTCCCCCACTTTCTTTAAAAAAAATACTCTGGCAGCATCCTGTATTCCCAGAGGTCATGTGAGCTAAAATAGTCCATTGATCTTCCTTCTTCCAGAAGGGGAATAGGCAACAGAGCGAAAATAAACATTACCCACTTGAGGCTTGCGACGACTCAACTTCTCTGTGCAAGGTGCTGTGCATTTAAGGTTCAAGAGGGGAACAAGTCAAGGTATCCAGGATTTCACTGATGGTGCTATATGCAACTGCATGCAATTATGGACAAGGGCAGCGCAGGCTACGGAGGCTGGGATCCCGGGGTACACCCCAGTCCAGTGGTAGGTATCACTGGCACCTCTCCCAAGGAGTTGTGGTGGTGATGACCAGCAAGACACATGCAACAGTCAGGAAGAAAAGGATTTACACCACACCTTGAAAGATTTTTGAATCCTGAGCTGTCTTGCAAGACGCAATCCTGCTGAACACAACTTCTTAATGCTTCCTTGGGTCAAATCTGCTCAGGGATCTCTTGCCCAGGTACACAGCAAGGTGAGCTGAGCTTTGGCCTGACACACTGGCAGCCTCTCCTTGTGCTGTCCCTTGTTACCTGGGAAAGAAACCAACTCCCACCTGGCTGCACCCTCCTGCCAGGGAATTTTAGAGAGCATTAAGGTCTCCCCAACCCACCTTTCTTACAGGCTGAGTGCCCCCAGCTCCCTCAGCTGCTCCTCATCAGACTTGTGCTCCAGACCCTTCCCCAGCTCTGTTGTCCTTCTCTGGATACACTCCAGCACCTCAATGTGTGTCTTGTAGTGAGGGGCCAAAGATGCTCAGGAGTGGGTGGGGACAGTGAATCTTGAACTCAGAACACTTTACAACAAGGTGTTACTAAAGGTACACAAGCAGTGTAGTAAGTGCTACAAGAAAACCTAAGCATGAAGCTGTTCTCATTGGTATCTCTGCTCTGGTATCCAGTCTGAGCTGCTGACAAGTGCTGTACATGATACAGCCATATACAAGTAAATAGGAAAGCTTCCAGTTCCTTTCAGGGCGCAATGAAAGGAAAATCCCTCTGTGCCTGGGTTTTTTAGCATTTTTACTGTTGGAGCTTTGACCACCACAAGGCTCTGGCTGGGCACAAGGAAGACCTGAGGCACGTGTTACATATGCCACCATATGTTACATGTGCCATCTAGGCAGGCCAGGACCTGCCAATTAGGGTTAACTGATGTTCTATATATAAAATCCCCTTCCAATTGCTCATAGACCCAGCAAGATGCAATCTTATAAACTGGATGGTTTTTCTTCTCAGGTTTGTGCCTCTGGAAAGTGTAACCTCTGGAATGTTTCAGAGAAGTGGGCCAGCTGTTTCAAAGGAAAAAGAGTTGAAAATAAAAGACATAGGCATTAAACAATCATATGCTGGGAAATCTTCCCTGTGAACAGCAGTAACACCTTCATGTGCTGGGCAGCAACTTGCTATTTGCGGGTGAGGTGGTGAAAAGAAGCCATAACCATGGAGATTTGTCAAGTTAAGAGCTGTGGAAAAAAAAAAATTCTCTGTTCAGTATAGGTTTCCTTAGATTCTACTGACTCTTGAATAAATAATACTTATAAAAGAAAGAGATCCTGCACACAAGAAGGCAAACTGCAGACAGGGTTGGGAGAGATCCTGAAACCAGGTGAGACTGAGCCACAGCACAGGAGAGAGCAGATGGGAGACAGATCCAACAGGCACGAGGCAAGTCTGGATTCTGTGCCAATAGCAGAGGCAGCCTCTGCAGGAGTGCAGCTCCCAGGTCATGTCACTCCTGTGGGATGCTCAGCAAGGAGGCAGGGATGTATTTTTTTATTCCAAATCCAGTTACATGTCAGTGACCAACCTTGAAATGCCCACACTGAACTGCAGAAAATTAAGATTTGACAGCACCACACAGAATCATCAGCTCTCTCCTGCTCTCCAAAAGCAGGATCAGATACAGCTGCGCCATTCCTGATGGATGGTTATCTGACATTAAATACCTCAAACATCAGAGATTCCAATACTTCCCTACCCATCATATTCCAGCATTTCACCATCCTTATCCATAAAAAATTTTCCTAATATGCAACATTGAATGCAGTTTGAGCCCACAACACAGGAGGAGATAATTTCCTCATCTCCTGCAACAAGGCCTAATATACAATATTTGAAGACTATGTTAGCACTGTTTGACCCAAATGAAAGAATCAAATATTCTTTTAGCATCTGAAAATCTGAGGGTTTGTGGTAACTTTATTACTGTGCTTGCATTCTCTCTAGTTGGTGCATCTCTTCCTTGGCCCAAAGTGTCCAGCTTGGAGTCCATATTACAATGAGGCATTTGGATGTATGACATTAATTGCTTCTCCCTGTTTGCAATAGGCTTTGAAAAGCTGCTCTTCTTGTCCCATTTGTGCATTGCTGACCATCTTCATCCCTCAGGAAGGTGAGGACAGCCTTTCATAAGACAAATCAAGACTTAATTCATAAGGATTGCAGAGATGTTTTTACTCCCTTGAATTTCTACAAATTTTATCATATTGCAGGATCAAGATTTAAAAAGTTGGTCTCAAGTGAAAGTGATAAGCAACTTTTGTTTTTAACAGCTTATTCAAAAAGGCCTATTTCCTCTGGTTTCTATTATCTTTATTCCTACTGCTGTGGGCTATATTACAGTTTCATAAAATTTTTGCTGTACTATTCACACTGCTAAAGCTCCTGTGAATGGAATAATTTGTGAACATAATATTGAATTCTTCACCTTTTGTCTAAACATGCATGGCAAGGAAGCATTTTTACATATTTCAAAACAAAACAATCAGATACAAAGGAAATTATGTAAAAGCTGATTAAAGATAATGGAACTCTTGTGAATAAAATTGCATCTCACTTACCTCCATGCATGTTATAGACAATTATAGGTTAAGTGTGCAGAAAGCTGGTGCTTCTGGTTTCAGTTCAGGGAAACTCTCTTATCTCTATAATTTGCCTGAGAGAGGAGATGAGCTGAATTTCAGCTCTTTTTCCATATAAAGGAATTAATTGATTGTGTTTATACTGCGCTGTGCTCAGTAGATGATATCGATTCTCTGGTTTGTGGTTCTCAGTTTGAAGACATCAAACTCGGATGAATGCAAACAGCTGGGGACTGGGTATGAAAAACCACCCAGAGGTTTCAGCCAAGTAGTTTAGGGCTTGGGGGCAATTTTTGTTTTGGTATGGTGGTGGGTTTTTTTAAACAGATAATTACCTAATTAACTACTTGGAGCTAAAAATATATGGATAAACTTTGCTCTATGCAATGGCTCTCTCAGATGGACCATGCTACCATTTCCTCTCAACTCATATATTCATTTACTGAAAGACAAAGGGAGTATCACCTCCCAAACTTCTCTAAGACTGCAGCATTGCACAGAGGGTGAAATGAGTTTGGAAGTCATAGACCCTTTTCTAAAATATGAGTTTCTGGAGTTGCATGGCTATTTATTTATCTAAGGCTTTTATTTCATCTAGGGACCCTCACACTCAAAGTCTGTCTATCAGGCAGCTGTTATTACTGATCTTGGTTTATCTCTGTGTGTCTATTTGCATTATCTGAACTGGAGAAGAGTGTCAGTGTCAAACCTGAGTGGCAGCTTTGTATTATCTAGTCTGCAATTACAGCAATTGCACCTCTTAAGATATTAATCAGTTGACTACATATTTTAAATAAGCAAATTATTTCTTGAGCTCTGTGGCAGCCATGAAGCCTGCGCTTTCCAAGGCTGCTGGAGCAGTGCTCCAACAACCATGGTGGTGTAATCCACCGAGAAACTCAAATCCAGTGATCACTCCCTAATAACCCATCATGCTACCAGCTCTACAATAAAAACCTTTGCACAGACAGCCCCCAAGACAGGACAACTGTAACACCCCATGCAGCACGGCAGCCAGTCTGAAAAGCTGTGGTAACCAATTTACTTTCCCCTATTTGGGACACTCACGCACCATTCACTCTGGCTCCACTCTGCTCTGCCACTCATGGAGTTATCTGGCCATTTCTAACTCATGAGAATAAATTGTTTATCTGCCCTTTACTTATAGATATTCAGACACATGCTGGGTATTCTACATTTCATGCATGGAGCTCCCACACAGGGCTGGCAGTATCAGACCATCACAAGAGACAAGACCAAAAAGAAAAATTAAAATACTATTTTCCTGTGCTACTTTTCTCTAAACCCAAAATTACTCCATAGAGAACAAGGCAGATTTAAACTTCTACTGAGTCAGAACTCTCTATGATTTTGAACTTACAGCAGAGTTTTACACCCACTGCTAAAAAGTGCACCTAGACATGCAAGGTGGGGGTTTAGACTTCAGAAGTGTTACTCCTGATTCACAGTAGTGCAAGTGAGGACTGAGTTCACTAAGCGGAGTTACTCTTCACTGAGCCATCTCCATATTTACCAACCTCTATAAGTTGATACATCTTTAAGGACAGCATCTGTTCAATAGATACATAAACTCACATTGATATTGTGGAGTGAATATCCTCTGTTCCCTCTTCAACCCTGTCTCTCTGTATTTAAACAATATTTCTTCTTCTAAATTACCACTGAGTTGGCAACACTTTAATTTTCAACCTGAATTTGTACAGGACAAGAAATTTCATCCAATAGAGCCTCTCTCCTTAAGCTGCCTTTCACAACCTCTCATGGCTTTTCAGACTTAATTTTCTGTAGATTGCTTGCCCACTCGAGAGGAGAAACTGGAATGCTCACAGCCTGCAGAGCTGGCGCCTGCAAAAAGATGTCAGGTTCATTCACTGCAGCCCCTGGATGGAAGCTTAACTGCTAGTGGCTGCTTTTAGCACGTCAATGTGAATTACTTGACTGGCAAAACTAAGCAGCAATTAAACACCTCACCACTAAGCGGAAATGAGAAATTTACTGTTTGGTCTTCAGATAAGCTAGAGCCTCCTGTGAGCCACTGTTATCAAACCCCAGGGAGGACCAGTTAGAGTCAGAACAGTCTCAGTCTGTGGCCAAAAGGGGAAATATTTCTAGTGATAAAAATTGATTTCTTTTTCTTTCTCCCCTTGTGGTTTTTCTTGAGGGCTGATAGCAAAGGCCATGAGAAGGGAAAGGCGTTCAGGTTTAACTGAGATTACACCTGGAAGCAGCTGTGTTGTACTGCTCAGTTTAGTTAAGGACACAGTGGATGGGAACAGGACAGGCAAAGCCCTTTCCATGTCAGCAGCCACCTTTATTGGGGAGAAAGAAATGAGTGAAACTCCACTTGCACACACAGAGGAGGCAACCAGAGAGAAACAGCCCTCCTCAGCAATATCAACAATCCAAGTCTGAGATTTTCTGTTGGTCCTTTTCTATTTGTCTGTCAATGTCTAGAATCTCAGTGAAGACACTAATATAATGCAGAAAGTGCCAATAACCACTTCATATCACCTCACTTTTTCTTTTCTCCTTCCTGAGTTGTTTTGCTCACTGCTTTTGATCCAAATTTTGCTCATCTCTAAACAACTACAAGAAGGCCACAGGCAGGGGAAAGGAGAAAGAACACCCAGGGGAAAACTGATATCTACTTATACAACATTTCATGGTCCCCACCATAGTGATGTGGTTCTCTTTCATTGACCTTGATCTTTAACTGACTGATATCAGAAGCATGGTTTTCCAATGTATCCTTTCTCTAAAGACCATTTAAATATTTTTAGATAGACTTTTCCATGGACTACTGTTAATAAACTGTGCATATCCTCCAATCCACTCACAAAAGAACAGTTTTTAATATCCGGTGTGGTGAAGCCTGATCATAGGACTGTTTCCTTCCATGGCGATCCCATCAGTCTCTCTCCTCAGGCAGGGTCACTTAAGCACATACTGTTTGGGCTAGGAAGGGTTAACACAAATTTGATTTATGTGCTGCTTTCTGCTCCTGGATAGTTCACATCTGGCCAGTGCAACAGCACCTACCTGACACCTGGACAAACAGCAGCTACTGGGAGGTACTGAAATCACACAGCTGTAACAGAGTAATAGGTGAAGTCCTGCGAGTTGAGAATGTAATTTGTGATGTTTCTCCACCTGCCACTCACGTACACACACTTTATCTATACTTCATGGGATTTCAAAGGCTGTCTGTCAGACAAGAAAATTAATTAGTCAATAGGTATTCCTCACAGTCACTTGTGATGAATTTAAAGCTTTGGAGAGCATCAGCTTTAACAGCAGTGCCTGTTTTTCTCAAAGTCTTGGTTGGTGATAATTGCTCCATGTTTTATTTAACTAGTGATGAGACGAGGCTGAAGTTTATGTTTCATTTTGCCACTCTGCTTCTTTGATACGTGACCCTGGCCCTTCATTTGAAAAAGGGGTAGGTACTGATTTTACATAACAAAACCCACACATACCTATATAGTCAGAGACTGATCCCACAAAATGAGTCAGATTCATTCCCCCTCACTACAAGACACACAGTGGGATGCTGGAGCATGTCCAGAGAAGGGCAGTAAAGCTGGTGAAGGATCTGGAGCATGAGTCTGAGGAGGAGCAGCTGAGGGAGCTGGGGGGGTTTAGCCTGGAGAAAAGGAGGCTCAGGGGAGAACTTATCACTCTCTACAACTCCCTGAGAGGAGGTTGCACAATTTAGCAATTAAACTGTAAGTTCTTCAGGTGAATAACAGCTCCCAGATGGGATTTACACAGTGACTGGCATAAGAGGGCCTCATCTCATTCGCTCATATCGACATCAAACAACACCTGGTGCCAGTTTTAAAAGCCAAAGCTACTCCTCAAACCCAAAGTTGCACTGGAGAAATGGGCCATGACAGCTAATGCATTTCTGGGTAGTTTTGAACCAAGTCTGCATGGAACTGTAAATTCTGGGTCTGACAGTCCAAATATATGACAGACATGTTTCGTATTTATTAAGGAATTCACATTCCTTCATGGTTTTAGGCAGCTGACTTTGCTGTGACAAACAGGTGAGCGATTTTAAGAAAATTGCTCTAGCATCCTTCACTAAGTAGGTTCTTAATTTTCTTGCACATTGACATCAGTTCCTTGGTTTTACACAAGCTGTGCAGAAAACAGAGAGGCACCTGGAAATAGGAGATACCACAAGCTACCTCCAACATCTCAACATAAATTCTACCACATGAGATTGTGACAATGGGTACTGCCAGTACCCATTTCTCTCTGTTGGGGGGCTTGGTGCATCTGAAATATTTTGGACAGCTTTTAGGATAATGTAGTTCATGCCCTACAAGTTGGGTTTTTTCCCTCCTCCAACTGAAAGGAAAGCTGAGGGTGACAAGATCAGGCATCTCTGTCTCTCACTGGACAAAAGAATTCTGCATCATATATTCAGCTACAATGACCTGAATTTTGAATTTCACACACAAAATATCCCTATCTCCGTGTCTGAAAACAATAAGTAGTTATAAATTATACCATGTAGCCCAAAAAGTCAGCCAGCCATGAAGAAAAGGCAACCCTCCCTCTACAAATAACAGGGCTGACCTTTTCCACAGCAAGATATAATGCACTATCAATGTTCAACATTTTAAAGTAATATCTGAGCTCTAATAACAGAGTGCCCAGGCCTTGGGCCCATAATCCAGAAACACCATAACCCAGAATTCCTATTCACCAATTGCTCCTCATTCCATGGTATCAGCAACAGCACCGACTTTTCCAATGATTCAAAAGGCCCGTCATGTTTTCTCCTCCATTGAAGGCACAGAGTACTTGTTGCTTTATAATAGTCCGGAATATCTAGGTCCAAAACCCAGCCGAATTCCTGACGTTATTCAACTCAGAAGTTGATTTCTACCTTTGCAGTGGAAAAGCAAGTTGAGGGCCAAAAACATCAACATTGAAGAAAAACAGATTCTTCTTTTAATTGTATTTTTTGGTCATAAAAAACCAAAGGGTTCCTGTCCCATAAGCACTGCTACTGCCTTCCTGCACAGTCAGTGATCCTGCCTGTGTGTGTCTGACTCCCCATGGCTTGGCCAGCACACATCACAGTTACATGTTCAGAGTGGGAAATCCACCTTTTGCACTTCAGTGTCCATTTGGCTACAAACACTGCCTTTCATTCTGCATTCTGGAGGCAGAGTATATGGTGACCCAGCCCAAAACAGCTAGTCCAGGAACAACTCTGTGTGTTTGACTAACCACAATGGCATTACAGCAATATCTCATCTGCATAAGGCACTCCTGGAGGTCAGGACTAAAGTTCTGTGAAGTGTATTTGAGTGGAAATCACAAATACGGCACTTCTGTGTTACTAAAAATCCTTGAGTCAGAACTGCTACCAGCACCAAACACTTAGATTACAGATTAAATTGGTGAAGGCTTCCTCTTCCTCCTCATGTTGCATCAGGTCCTGTGATATCTACACTTTATCTCTCTTAGCCATTCTTTCCACCCCCTTTTAGTATCTTACCTGCACAAAAAACCAGCCCAGAACAAAATACACCCATGTCATATCCAGGTCTGCCCCCAGCCCTGCACGGCATCTGGACAGGCATTCACTGGGATCAACACTCTGGAGCCAGTGGGATTTCTTCCCTTTGTGCCCAAATAATTTAGAGAAAAGGGAAGAATAGATTTTCAGTGCAGCAGGTTCCCATAATCAAGATTTTTTTCAGCATATTCTGAGATGGGAGGATGGCTCTTCTCCCCCCTTCTCAGCAAGTCAGTCAACCCGGAAAGAAGTGGGATGGAAAACTGAACTCCTGATTTAAAATCATTTCAGGCTGAGGTTTTGCCAGAGGAATCGCAGCTGTGACATGCCCACCACTCTAACCATGGTGAATGAATCTGGCCATGAATCGTTAAGCTCCCCAAGCATCCACTGCTCTCAGCCTGCTACTAATCACTCAAAAATCTGGCTCTCCGGTCTATTTGTTGTAAGAAATTGCTCCAATTCAAAAGGATGATCTGGAAGTTTAATATTAATCAAAACAGGGCACGTACCAGCAGAGATGCAGTTTAAGCCTAAGTGTGAGATAAAAGAAAATAATTGCGTTCACCAAATTCCGCACTGACACGAGAAAAATGCCTCACCAGTGTCAAGGCAAAGCAGAGGCATCCACCAGCCACCTCTTCCCAGCTGCTGTGGGGCTGCAGCACATGCAGAAGCAGAGTTTGGTGTATTTTTTCTGCCCGAGAGCATTGTTGGTTCAGCCAAAGCCCAAGTGAGTTGCAAAAAAAAATTCCCCTCATGGGCATCTTTCTTGGCTGCAAATGGTGGATTTGTCAGTCTGAGTCATTATCCAGGTTGCAGTGAGAAGTGGGAATTTGGGGGGCATAATTCATTTCATCCTAAGGCAGCTGTCCAGAGTAGATTAAGTGAAATATCATTAGAACTGGGAGATAGGGATGACACCTGGCTGTGGGGCTCGCAGCAGGAGCGGGGCAGTAGCAGCACCGTGGGGCTTACCAGGGCTGAGATGAATTGGAAACAGCTTAATTTAAAGGCTGGCAATATCTGAGCAACTCCTTCCTTTGGAAGCCCAATCCCTGTTTCCAGACAAACCTGTTCAGCCCATCTCTATTTAATTAAGTTCTGCTTTAAAACCAGTAACAGTGTGGCTGGACCCTGCAATTGTCCTCCAGTGTCAAAAAAATGATACATGTGTTAATATCCTGCACATTTTAGGCTCCGAGAAGCAAACTGACCCTGTGGAACAGTCATTAGTTGTTTTTTAATTAACTGCTCCACAATTTCCCCTGGATCTTGCAACAACTTGCAGAAATGGAGAAGGAAAGCTGCTCAGGAATAAACGGCAGCAGTTGTGCTCGTATGCCAGAACAACTTTTGTTCTCATGGATGTTTGTCACAAGGCTGTCTCCCTTTTACCAGTACCAAATCTACATCAAATGGAGTTTTTAAAACAATTTAATGAGAGCACTCACCATTAAACTCCCATCTTCATTAGTATCTCATTTAACTGCTGAATTTATATCCCCAAGCATCTTTAATTTATTGATTGTTTCTAGAAGAGTTTTTCTCCTGCGTTATTTTTCTTTCTATTTAGCATCAATTAGTGGAATTTGGGCAATGATTCATATTCAGGTTTTGACATGGTGGGTTACAGATGATCAAATGATTTTACTAAGCTGCCACCTATGATCTCATAGGAAAAATTTCAAAACTGAAGTCTCCACCAAGACGCAGCCACCCTTGTCTGGAGCACACAAGTGCGCTGAGCAAGGAAGCCAGAGCCTGTCCTCTCTCTCCCGCCCCAGGCATTGGATGGAGTTGATAATGCATGCATCACAAAAGAAAACACTTGAAAGACACTGGAAAACCATTGCAAGTTCCTTTTTTGCATTGCTTAATGTCTAATAGACAAAATCTGGGAAGGAAAAGATGCACAGAGAAAGGAAATGACCTTTCAGACCCCCAGTACCAGGAATCGAGATCAGGACAACACCTACAGCATCCATCCCCTCTGCAAGGCCACAGTGCAGCTTTCCTGGAAGCTGAGGCTGCTGATGGAACATGGATACACAGCCTCAGAAAGGCAGGAGGTCTGCCATCAGTCTCAGCAAGCAGGATCAGGCCACAGCTAGAGCTCTAAGGAGTTCTAGAAATTCCTAGGTAGTTGTAGTAACCATCAAGACCTCATTTGGTCTCAGCCCCAGGAAAGAGTTCAAAGTAGACAACCCAGACCATTACACAGTGCCCCCTTTTCTTCAGGAACTAAATAGCAAAGGAAGTAAATGCCGTCAAGAAGAAAAGGAGTCGATGTATTGAAAGTGAGACATAAAAAGCCTGGAAAGATTATGAGATCAATTAGGACCTTCTAATGACTGATCTAATCCCCCAAACCTCAAGGGCTACCGTCTTCTCAGCTAACTCACTGTTGTTCTTTCAGCAGTTGTTTGCATGGGCCAAACCTTGCTGAACGGCTTTATCCCAGAGCTAAACTTAACAGTGTCCCTGGACACACAGTCTTTTTTTACTGGACTGGAGTGAACAGCAACACCAGCAAAAAAATAAAGGTAAGAAAATCTTTTAAAGAAAAGCACATCACTGAAACCTCAATTACATCATAATATATGCAGCTTGAACAACTCCTCTTTCATTGAGTCCATGTCCTCTCCTACCTAACACCAGGCTCTCTCCCATTTCCCTTTGTGGAGGAGGGGAAAAATGGGACACCCCCGTCATTTCAAACCTGCCTCATTAGAGCCTGCAGATGTTACTAGTTTCTTCCTGACCACCAGTTCAGAGCCTGCTGGAAATGGAGCAAATAACTCTGGTAATACCCTTAATTACAGCCTCCTGGCAATGCCTTCTGCAGTGCTGTCAGAAGGGAGCTGCCCTGGATGCAGGAAGCATCACTCAGGGTAAATGTGCTGCCTGTTTAAAACAGGAGGTTGCTCTGAGTCAGAAAATAAGTGGGGAAAAAATCAATTCCAAAATTGAGACCATTCACCAGCATCACTTGGAAGGTCTAATAATAGGGTAGTACTCGGACCTGCTCTTATGTGAATCAATTCTTAACCTCTGCCCTGGAAGAGAAGGTTGTGGTCCATCCCATTACCTCAGGAAGTCACATGTTCTCACTCTGGCACTAAACAGGTCCCCACTCAGCACCCACAACCACTCCTGCATTTGCTGTACTGTTGCTTCAGCAAACCCCCCTGGAGCTGTGCAGGGACAGAGACAGGTGTTTATCAACAGTGGAACACACAAACCCAACCCCAATGTGAGTGTGAGCAGCTGTGCAGCCATGGCCACATCATACAATGGAGAAACACACGCACACAGGGAGGATAAAATTTCCATCTTCCATCTTCTCTTCTTTCCCCATTTTCCCCACAGCTGTTCCTGAGTGGCATTTGGCCATGCCCTGGAGCCAGCAGTGGCATCACCTGCATTACTTTGGTGTGATTTTGGCCCCAGACAAGTTGCAGCCCTGCCAGGGCTGGAGTACCTAGTGGTTCAGAAACAAGGAGAGTCTGTCTCCAACAACTTCCATGTACCGTGTCGATCAGAAAAGGCCAGTGAAACTGAGAAGAGGTTCAAGGAGTTCCCCAGTACCACAGATGCTGCCCTATGTATTACATGCCCTCTTCTGCTGCAACAGGTTGTGTGCCAATCACATTGTAAACAAATTAAGGACTGAAGTAGCACCCACCCAAAAGAACTAGGGAGCTTCAAATGTACAGCTGTTGAACCTTGACTTCAGGAAAGCAGCAAAAAAAAGGCTCAAAATCACTCATTTGCCCAGTGATAACCTCACTGAGCAACACTGCGTGGTACACACAAGGCATCATTTGAGGTTAGATATGACCCCTGGGAAAGGAATGTGTCAAAGTGCTGCAGCTGCCCAAAATGTTCCCATTTCCAGTTCACGAATCCCAAAGAGCTGACAGAAATAAAGAAGTGTTCAGCGGGCCCTAGGGCATCAAACCAAACCCTCACTCCCTAGCAGGAGCAGTACAGATTATGCTGTAAGTGAGAACGGCTAGATGGAGAAGGAAAAAATAACAGGAAGTGTTTTGATGAGTTTCTATGAACTTGAAAAATCCTATCACTGGCTATAAAGTCACTGAGGAGATTGTGAATGGTGATTGTGCAGCTCTACAAGGTAATTTATCTCCCTGACCAGTACTTCGTAAACTGTCTACTGAACTGCCCTCTGTTAAAACTAAAGATATACAGACACTTGTAAACCTTATCGAGGGGAAAACAACTCAGATAATTTTACACATTTAAATGAAAACCAGGTTCTGAGCTTTTCCAGGGAATGAAAACGTCAGCTCTGCTACCAGGGTCCAGTCACCCATGGAAGGAGGGCCAGGAACAGCAAAGCTGAAAAATTACTCAAAAAATGATGCATGTGGCTGCTCCCACTTGTCCCAGGTGTAGCAGAAAACTGTTGATTACTGTGCTAATTTTCTCAGCAACTTTACCAAGGCATGTCAAAAAAAAACCAAATTATTTTTTGCTCTGCAGCATTTCCTCAAGCATTTGACTCCATTTTCACCTGTATCGGGGCAAAGGTGTAAAGGAGTTAGTATTTTTTCAGGGAAAAAAAGGCTGTTTCACTGTGGCAAATAAAAACTGATTTACAAGATCAAAGACCTCACCTTTTAATCATTACTTAACTCCAGGAATGGCAGTTTAATCTTCATGATCTTACATCTAAATAGGAGACATGCAAACCAAATTAAAAGCCAGGATTCAAATTCAAAGGCCCTAACATCTTCAGAGTACCCTTCTAAGTCTGAAGGGTAGAAACTTTCCAGGATTAGTTGGCAAAAACTTGTGGTAATCTCACAAGTTCAAATGTTCTTGTGAAATTTCCATCCAATTGGGCACATCTGAACTGGAACCAGAAAATAGTCCTGGTAACCAACCTGGAACTAGATCAGTAGAAAGTGGGGCAGATCTGAAGATTGGACTCTGAAACTCCTTAAATTTGAAAGGCATTAGGTAGCACTTTGAAATGCCGCCGAGCAGGGGAATGAGACAGGACGCTGAGCAAAGCAGAGCCCCAGCCTGTGCACACAACAAGCCTTGTACTGACACAGCCAATCCCCCCACCCACACGAATGGCTCCAGTCAGGAAGGGGGATTTTGCTTATGCAATTTGTGGGGTTGTGAGCAGGAGTGGCTGGGAAGTGCAGGGACAGTGGAGAATAATTACTGATTTAATCAGAGCAAGTAGTGCCATATGACATGGGGGAACCAGAGGACGCACAGCTGTTTTTCCAGCACAGTCCCTCTGATGTAGGCCCCAGTGGTACGGAAATTAATCAAGTAAGAAAAATCTTTCTAAGGACAACCATCCCTTCCAGGCTGCAGGTCTACGCTGCTCTGATAGTGAAATCCAAAAAGCAGATCCAATGATGAGAACTTCTGCCCAGACTTGGG
>VZRV01002442.1:125386-147886 GCA_013398115.1 Falcunculus frontatus | reverse complement strand
GAAAAAAATGCTGTAAGTAATTTCATTTCCTGTAATCATAAGTATTTCATTTCAGACATTAACGAGAATTTTCCAGTATACTTCGGAAAAGATATGATTAACTTACAATGTATCTGTAAGCAATCCTTTCTATACGGCATCTATTGTGTCACAATAGCTGCATCTCTTTCTTTCTTTTCTTTTTTTTTACCATGAATCGTGGAAAGCTGGTTCTGTTTCTGTGCTACAGATTTCTCCTGTGACAGCAAAAAACATACACTTTGGAAATATAGTCAGGGTTATGACAGGGAGGTCAGCATAACTGAACCTCAGGACAAAGAAGATCACTAATTTCCAAGATAGCGGGAAATTCTTGTTATTTTTGTCAGAGAAAAAGTCGTAAACAGATTTATGTTCTTATCTATATAAAGAGTTGACACTTTTATAACAAAAAAGAAACCACCTACAAGGGGGTCTGTTCTAATAACAATGATCTAAATTATAAAAGCATTAATTTTTTTTCTTTTTCTTATATAACATAGGAAAAAAAACATATTATGACACAGACTGCACACTCACAGTCCACAGGTTTAGAACACAGGCTGGTGAAGTATTTAAATGCAGGTTTTGGCTTAAATGGGATACTTCAACCTATCCATACCCTGAAAAGCAATTTGGAGCATCTTAAAGGCTTTGCTGAGAGACCCAGTTTCAGCTGGGGAAGACCATGTCAAAATCTTCCAGAACTGTGTGTGTTTAGGACACTTAGACTAGCCCCAATGTGCCTAAAAGACACCTCAGAGGAAAAGCATGTACAGGAAAACTGGAAGTATCCCTTCTGGAGTTTCACAGTCCCACTTGGAAGCAGCTCTCCACCTCCACAGCAATTCTGCCTGACCTTGGACAGGACTTTCAGAAAGGAATCACTTGGAACTGGAGAAAGTTGGAGTAAACTAGGGGAGAGGGGCATCTCATAGCTTAAAAGAACTTGCAAAAGAAAGTTAACACATTAAACAGTCATTGAACAGCCCAGGCCAGAAAGGACTTCAAAAGATCGTGGGGTTCAAGTCCAACCTTTTGTGGGAGAAGCCTAGATGTGATCCCCAGCTGTCCTTTGGGGTTGGTGTGAATTATAGGCTTTCTAGTGCCATGAGGAGATCATCAAAATGATGGAGCCACATGCTTTATAGAATTTCATGGAGGGAGGATGAGAGAAAAGAGGAACAAGAGGAGACAAGATAGACTGGAAACGATCAGGAACTTTTTCACAGAGACAGTCAAGCGGGGGAGCAGTTACCCAGGGAGGATGTACCTCCATCCTTTGAGGTTTTCAAAGCAAGACTGGATAAAGCTGTGAGCAAACTGGCCAGATATGTTCTTGCTTTGATCAGGAGGTAGGACTAGAGACTTCCCTGGGTCTCTTCCAACCTGAATTATCCTATAAGCCTACATTTTGGATGCACAGTTCTACTCTACAAGCCACAGTTCCCAATACTGTCCTCCAAATTAAACCTGACAGTGCATTTTTAAAATCCGAATTTACTTGGAGCTGAATGACAAAATTCATCTCTGAAAGCCAGAAGACAAACCCATCTGCCCTAGCAGAGCTGCCCAGGTGTAACTGAGAAGAGAGGCTGGCCCCGAGTGTGTTTCTTAAATCCAATTAAATGTCCTCAATGCTGTTAATAACGTCAGGGCTTTGATTTAAGTTACACCACCACTAAATATAGATGCAGCCCGCAGTTCAGCGGCTTGCTAAAAAATAACAGTGGGCTATTAATGACATTCCAGTTCTTCAGGGCTGGGAGAGCCTCCGGGAACAGGACACCAGCACCTACAGCTACTCTCACTGTGCGCTGCAAGACTGTGGTTTTGACAGACATTGCGAAGTCAGCAGCTCTTGGCTGTGTAAGGCTCCCCAAAAGGAGAGTTAAAACCTTTCTTGAACTCTTTAGTGGCTCCTGCATAGGAGAGTATTCTCACACAGCCATGGGGGTGAGGTAAGAGTGCCTGGAACAAACACAGGACTCAAAGGGTCTGAGGAGCTGAGGAAAACTTGTAAAGCCAAGGTCATCTACGCAGCTGATCCATCACTACAGCCATGGCTCTCTGTGCCCCTCTTCAAACTCACCATGTCCAGTCCCAGGAGAGTCTCCTTGAATGTGGCCCTGAGTAGTTCAAGAAGACATATTTGCAAATGCATGACATAAAACTGTGAAGAAAAATAGTAATTTCCCATCCAACATGCCAAATAGCTGCTTTGATGCCTTTATTCTGTGAATGTGAGCATGAGAAGATCTGTACTTTTAATAGGCTTAATTAGTGTCTGAAAAAATTACTATTGCCTTAGAAATACAGTTCTGTGCTTCAGTTCTGCCATATGTATGCAGTAATGAGTATAAATGCAAATGATTAAACATAGAAGCCTGCAAAATTACCTTTGTAGCTACTTGTATATAACATAAAAGCAGCTTTCAGTCTCTGAGATATCAGTTTATAATTACGTTCATAAAAATAAATTAAAAACATCAATTAATTCTGCAATAGTTACATAAAAGAGACCAGACTTCCCTTTCACAATCACATTCTCCACTTTTTAGCCTGGACTCAAACACGGGAAGTTATAAGTTTGTACATGAGCTTTTCTAACAGCAAACTCTCAGCCTGACCCCTTGCAAGGAAGTCAATGAGAAAATTCTCCAGTTCTGAGGTCAAGGCTGAAATGTAGGAAGTGAAGGTGGGAACTATGTGTTATTAACTGATTAACACACATGTTGTGAGTCACACCTTACAAGTGCTTTGGTTCAAATTGAACATTTCATTGTATTTTCCCATTTTTATTGTATATAATATGATACCAGCTTCTCAAAATGAAAACTCATTTCAAAAGTAAACTTACAAATCAAAAGGTTCTGTACAGGGATGGTACATTTCATCCTTGCCAAGACATGGCTATCAGGAGATAACTCATACTGATACTGTTTTGGAAAGTAGTCTAGTGGCAGTCAGCAACCTTCATCAGCAGAAAAATGGATGTTTCCCTTACCTCTGCAATATTTGCCTTTCAACACACCGATTAGCCTGTGGATCAGCCTACTCCCAAATGAATAATATGGTACTCAGCTGGTTTTTTTAATTTTCACTTCTAAGATGTTCGGCAGTTCTTGAGCATCCTTCCAGTACAGATCCAGGCACTGCTGACAGCCCAGGGAGTTTGCTTCAAGGGCAGGAGAGGTGCATCTGAAGTGTCCACACTGAGCCAAGGGAAGGAAAAGCCCAGGATACAGGTCCCTGTGATGGGACCCTGTCATACATCACCCAGCGTGGCTCACTGGCCACAGTCTATTCAGATTACAGAAAGGCAGACCCTCATTCCAGACCATGGCACTAAATAAGGTCAAAAATCTCCCTTTCTAATCTGAGGCCATGCCGGAGCAGCAATTGTGTGCAACTGTGTGATGCTGGACAACTGAGTCACACCTGTATTTACCCAAGGGTGCAAGCCTGTGTGCTGTGGGTGCTGCTGGGGGAGCACAGCATGCACTGGCCTGAGCTGTCCATAAAGGACATTTGCCACCACATCATTCCCAAAGGAAGAGAGAGACTCTTCCACGTGTATATACACAGTCCAAGCGGCCTTTTCTATTCCAATGTCGAGGTTTAGTCAACTTAAGGTACCTGGGGCAGATAGGAGAAATTGGTCTTAATTAGCTAAACACACTATATGTGCTATTGCTCCACATTTATGTGGTTAAGGGAACATATGTCCAAGGAAACAATTTTGTTGTCACTTCCTTTGCACGTTGGTTTCTAAACAAGTGAGTTATTGTTTTATTAAGGCAGCGAATTCCCTGATTGATGGCTGCATTCACGGGATGACCTTGTCATTGTTTTCTCAAGTACTTGTAATTGTTACAGTGGAGAACACTGGGCTTTAATTATCTGTGCAAAAAAATTCATACACTCTGGTTACACTCTGCTGATTGTATTGGATACACTACGATATTTATTTGCTGAAGAGGGAAAAATGGCAACGGCAAGTCAGTCTAAGGACTCTCACCAGAGAAAGTAATGGTGGATATTACAGGTTCCTAAAATACTGTAATAGCATATAGTAATTCAGGCAAGCCTGGTAATCAGTTGATGCTCAGGTTCAGTACAGATTACCTGCTATTACATCAGGCAGTCTCTCAATCTTGAGAAAATATCTGTTAAGGTATAAGCATTTAAGCGAAAGAGGTACCGAATGTAAATACTGTGGATTGGCAAACAGTGCCTGCTGCACAAACATCATGACTTTTTCCCCTTACTTGAATAAAATGCATTCATTTCACACCCCCAGCCAGTGGTTAGCATTACCTAATTGCCAGATATGCTCATTATAAATAATTTAATTCAGATAGCCTTTCAACAAAGTTCAGTCCCCTTGAGGGTTTCCCACCAGCAGCCTGAGCACAAACTTCTGAACCAAAGTGTGTCAGCAGCTACAGTAGGGGCAAGACAAAGAGCAGGGCTATGAATCTGGGCTCAAAGATGCTAAAAACTTAGAAATATACATTAAAAAATGTCATATTGTCACAGAAAGGCTTTGAAGTAATAAAAGTGTATATGTATATATGGGTGTAGATTGGAGAGGTCAATGCCACGCCAGGTCACCATTATAATAACAATACTAAAGCATTGGAGTTTCTGTCATCAAATTACTGTAGAAAACAGTCAGATAGTATACAGAAACAATAATTCTATCTAAAGTATGCCATGAAAGTAAAGTTGAAGGAAAACTGTCAGATGCCAAAGATCCGTTTATTCTAATGGCAAAAAATAAAACCTGCGGTGTTAGCTGGAACTGAGGCAAAAAAAAAATCTCAGGTTAGAGATAAGGTGGACTTTCCCTGCTCTTCTTCCAACAGAGGGTTGGTAACTCTTGGAAGGCACTGTTACTTTAAGGAAGAACTCAGATGCCATTCTCAGGGACAGGGTTTAATCAAACCCTAAAATCTGTTGTTTGTTCAGGGACCATTTTTCACAGAAAATGGCATACAAAAGACTTAAAAAAAAAAAAAAAAAAAGTGGTCTGATAACTGTCTTGCTTTCATGACTTTGAAATAAAGAGGATGAGTTTCTTAAGAGTAGTGGGCTGTGGCTGAGAGCTAGTGGCTATCTTTTAGAAAACCTGTATTTGTAACACCAGAACATAGCTTTTTCCTTTAAATCCAAAGCAATAAAACCTGTAAATCCAAAGAAATATAATAGCCAGAACCAGCTAAAGAACCCAGAGTTGTTATTACTGAATTAGGGTGAAGTACAGAAATATTTCCACACAGAGATACAGAATATGGAAAGATATGGAGCCTGTTAAAAAATACACCAGCTCACAGTCAAGCTCTGAAGAAGCTACAGTAAAACATCTCATGAAGGCGAGTCACTGCACAAAAAGACAAATGCTATGGGTGCATGTTCCCTCCCTGATAAGTCATTATAGGGATAGTCACTACCATAATATTACTGGTGCTCTTCTCTGCTATTTTAATATAACTTTGAAGTCCATTCTTGCCATTTTCTGCTGCTTTTCATTACAGTTGTCAGTGTTTTGAGCCATAGTATGGTTTGGGTTGGAAGGGACATTTAATGATCACCTAGTTCCAACCCCCTGCGGTGGGCAGGGACACCTCCACCAGACCGGGTTGCTCCAAGCCCCATCCAGCCTGGCCTTGAACGCATCCAGGGATGGGGCATCCACAGCTTCTCTGAGCAACCAGTTCCTGTGTTTCACCACCCTCAAGGTAAGAATTTTTTCCTCATATCTAATCAAAACCTACTCTCTTTCAGCTGCAAGCCATTCCTCCTTGTCCTGTCACTACCTGCTCTTATAAAAAGTCCCACTCCATCTTTCTTGTAGGCTTTCTTCAAGTACTGGAAGGCCACAGTGAGGTCACCCTGAAGCTTCTCTTGTCCAGGCTGAACAACCCAATTCTCTCAGCCTTTCCTCACAGGAGAGGTGCTCCATCCCTCTGATCCCCTTGGTGATCTCCTCTGGACTGGCTCCAACAGGCTGATCTCATTCTGTGTTGGGGAGCCCAGAGCTGGCTGCAGCTCTGCAGGTGGGATGTCACAAAGCGGGAGAAGGGGGCAGAATCCCCTCCCTTGCCCTGCTGCCCACAGTGGTTTGGGTGCAGCCCAGGGGCTTCCAGGGCTGCCAGTGCACCTGGCTAATTTAACAGCAAGTGCTGCAGGGGTGTCATGTGCAAGCAGGAAATAGGTGCCGTGCTTTGGAGGAACCTAACTCCTGTTTGGATTTTATTATTGAGTTCATTCCTATCCTAATTCCTACATGTCTCCTATGACTAGGCCTTTTTCAAGTTCATCTCCCAAATACACGTATTAAATAAAAGCTTGTTATTGTTTACAGTGTAAACATCGTATTTTTTATAAAAAATTATTTCACAAGCCCATTTTAAAGTTGCTTCAATCCTCAACCAATCCAGCTAAAGTTGCATATATCTACTAGAAATTCCTTACAAGCCGTCATTTCAGCATTGTGGTAGAGAGAGAAATGTTTGACATACAAAAACACTGATGCAAAGTGACTTCCTAGTCAATTCATTTCAGTTCACAAAACACACATTCAATAGTGAGAAGTGATTTGGGAATAATTTCGTTTGTTATTAGGTTTAACATATTTTGGCAGTATTAAATAAAGCAAACATATTCAAGCTAATTCTTTTCATTTTAATTCTTTCAATTAAACTGAGGCTGTATTACAGCAGGAACTGAGCAAAGCCACTTGTGCCAAATTCTCACCCAAAGCCCACAAAAAGATGATGCTTTCATTTTGCAGCCCTACCTATACCAGCCTACCACCTCCAACTGTGGAAAGGAAAAAATAGCTGAAAGTTATTTAAAATGAAAAATGGGCATGGTCACTGCCAGTGTACACACTTCAGAGTGATCTGTATTTTTCTACTAATGTGACAGACACTTAAATGAAAGAAGTGAATTCACAGCTACAATAAAACAGTAGCCAAGTCTCCCCATCCTTATTTTATTTCTCGCAACAGTAATAAAATGGCTGTTTATTGAGCTTTTCTTCACTCTTTCTTTTCTCTCTGTTTCACAATCAAACAAAAATGTTATTTTTTGAGAAAATAAAGTAACTTGTTTTATTAAATTATTTTACTTGTGGCTCCACAGTAAAAGATGGCAAGATTTTATATATTAACTGGTGCTGACAACAACATTCTCTGCTTTGAGAAATGCTTGGATTCACCCAAAGGGCTGAGGTTTTGCTCAGGCATTAAGGATGAAAAGTAACACTGTAGAAGCACCATAATCACTGAGCACTTGTTAATGATGACAAGGCTATGCTAGTTAGTTTAAAATACCCATGAAATCTGAAACACTAACCAAATAAATTCAGCATGTGCCCATGCATGGGGTATGGGTTTAACAGTGTTTCTCCATCCTTGTGAAGCCATGCAGACAGTTTTTCAAATGCAAGATCAGAATAGGTACATACAGAATATGTTTGTACACATCTAACTCCCCAGGGGCTGCCAGAACTTGTGTGTCACCGAGAACCCACAACCCCTCCCCAAAATCAGGGATGGAAACAGATGATCAACACTTTGCCTTGAAAGCCAGCCCAGAGCAGGCAGTGCCCCTCAGAGCTCCCAGCCACTGCAAACACACACTGGCAGCCCCTCGGTGCAGCTGATGGAGTTATTCAAGGACCAGGGGAGGAACAGAGTGTCATTGGCAGTGTCATTGCAGCAGGTACATCCTGGTCCCTCAGACCTCTGTGTGTGTCCTTTGGCTGGGCTGCACAGCCTTGTGGAGCCCAGCACACCCTGATGTTGGACCAAACATTGCTTCTCTGCTTCCCTCCCTCACATGTGAATTCCCATTAATCTGACTGAATTCCCACATGCATCAGCCATGCACAACTTGACCCATTTCCACAACAGCCCTCCTCATTTAATCCTTCTGCAGAAAGTGTCGGCTCAGATATTTGTTTCAATAAAGTTATTGATTTCATATCTTCACCACTTTTGCTACAGTATTTTAGGTCAGTAGGCCATGTGGCCCTGCCTCATCCAATAGCTGTCTGGTCGATAACTTAAAAAACCTCGGTATTGACTTCTCGAAGAATGATCATACAAAGAAATGGACCTGACATCAGTCAAACAGATTGTGTTTGGCAACCCAAGGGGGTGCAAAGTGAACCTATACTGATAACTGGGTCAGTCTAATAAAGTTACATATGTCATCGGCTTTACAGCAATTGATTCACTTAAAAATTAAATGGAGATGTGACTGAAACAGTCTTTGAACTGAGCCTGTGTCCAGTAACACCAAGATTCCCCTCTGTTTCAGTGAGTCTTAAAATCAGGGTGTAGGACACAACTGATGGTTCACTAAGAGGCACATGTAGCTGGTACAAACTCATCATCTTTGCAGTTTGGAAATAAAAAATAGGACTAAGGCAGAAAGAAAATGTCAGAAACATCAATTTCAAAAAGACTTTTGCCCTTCACTCAGTCTCACAAAACACTTTGGGAATGTTTATGTGTACTTGTGTGTTTAGACAAGTTGCAAGCAGGAACCTGGACTGGTTTCTCTGCCTGAAAAAGCAGAAGAAATGGTGCTTGTTATCACCTGCATGATTTTTCTGTGTGCCTTGGATCGTAAGGAATCTGAGACAGGTGGAATGAAATGCCCCACGGAAACACTTTCTTCTATCCAATAATTAAGGTGCCAGCCTAGACAACTAATGTGGAATAGACAATTAACTTTCGGACAGCAGAATTGAAAGATAAAACTTGTAATTTGGGGAATCTTTCCCATCCCTATTCTGATCTGCTTTCCATGCTAAATTCATTATGAGAATCTGACAGCTGGGAATTTTGTTCCCATTCCTTGTTCAACTGCAGGTACAGATTATTCTTCCTGTCTGTACCTGCAGTTGTTTCTATAGCCAGAAAATGGGAGTTACATCATTTATGGGAAAGAACCATCGTTACAGACAAACTTGTATATATATTTATGATTTCTTCTCCTTCAATTTATGATATGCTTATCAAAGCAACGTTATATATACAGCTGTAGTTATATTCCCATCATCTAGTAATAAAAACACATGAGTAAATGCTGCTTTCCCTGAACAGATGTTAAGCTGGAGCAAGGACTCCAGGTCTGACACACAGCTCTGCTTAGTGGAGAATGATATCATTTACAGAATGATACTATTTTCAAAGCAAAGCCCAGTACAGTTCAGTTATAAATAGCTAAGGGTATCGTTCTGTTTGTTATTTCTGTAACTGCAATTACTGTACTGGCTGACACTTGTTTTTAGTGTTCTGGGTATTGTTAATTCACAACAAAGTACAATAAATATTACTCTTTTAACTGCTCTCTTTTTTCTACATGTAGGGACAGCACAGGATTCTTTGCTACTTTAGACTTCAAGCTGTTATTTTCACATCTTATCTGCAAATCTTTTCCCTGGTTTTCCCTAATCTTCACAAACTGATGTCCCACTGATATCAAAAAGGGTGCACTTCCCAATGTCACATTATTATCAGACACTGACTCACCACACTTTATGATGTTTTCCTTCACATTTAGGATTCCTGGCCAATAGGGTCCACAAACTCTTCATCCTGTAGGAGTGACCATGTAGATACCATGTGTCAGGTGTCCAGTAGTTTTCCCAGCACATACACATCAGCCAACATTGTTTGGATCTTCTCCAGCAATCAATCCAACTGCTTGATGAATATTACAGCTTGTAATTTAAATAATTAATAAACTATAAATCAATCTGACTCGCAATCCAAGGTACCTGGCTGAGAGTTCAGGTCTAAATTTTCATGTTGAATATACAGCTAAAATGGGAGTCCTAACCTGCATTTGGCATCCAAATGCCTAAATTAAGAAACCTTTCTGTGTAGCACAGCAGTTCTACTGCTTCTTACCTAATGCAGTTTTTTTGCATCTGTTCTAAATGTAGAGAAAATGGGTTGCAAAATGCTTCAGTATACCCACTTGGTTTGGCTATAAATAAGAGGACATGCTTTCCATCTGCATTTAGGCAGCCTAAAAAATTACCTTCCCTCCTCCCCAGTCTGGAACTGAATAGTGAATTACCACCTCTCACCTGGGACCATGGTGGTAAGAGAGAAGTAACTGCATGCCAGGCATGCTTTAAACCACTCCAACCCAGTTACAAAAGCACTTTGGGTAGTGCCTTCAACACTCTTACTTGAATACGCAGGAAGTTTCTCAATACTGACAGGAGCAGGATTTCAAATATTAATGAGGTATCTCAATAAAAGCAACAGGCAATTTTGCATTCAATCCCCTCCTGTGTAAATCAGCTGACAGAGCCGGCCTAATCTGCACCAGTTTGTAGAGCTGCCCCTTGACTTAACTCTCTAGATTAGAACTAAAAGGGTAATCTTTTTATTCTCAGTGTGTCTCACATCTTTGTCACCTGCATTTCTAAATGCTTTAATAACAAAATCACAAGAGATGAGTGCTGCTCACCCATCTGAGGTTTTCTTTGACAAGAGGGATTCATAAGTACGTGCACAACCTGTGGGCCTGCTGTGTCCCTTCCAAAACAAACTTCACCACAAGTAGTGTTGTGGGGACATCAGTGAAGTTCTGCAGCAGAGGGCAGAATCCTGGGATGTTGTAGAACTTGGTCAGAAAACTGGGATCTGACTACAGAAAGACCCAGGCACCATTTTCTGTAGCTCAGGGTATCGGCAGCACAAGCAACCTGTCAATATGGGCAAATTAGGGATGTGGCAGTCCTCATTGAATTCACCAGGTTTATCCCACTGAGCAATTAAGTTGTTAGGCTCCTGGTTTGGCTTCATGTTCTGCTCCTGACCTGAAACACCTGGGGACTCAGTTCCAGCTCCCTCCAACTGTGCCATGCATGCTCACACTTCCCGAGCTCTGGCAGTGTTTGAAAATCACACAACCATCAACAAGAGCTGGAGACATTTCCACAAACCCCTCACAACCACTAAGTCCTGGCAGCATTGCTAACCTCCTGTAGAAATATTAGGAGTAAAGCATTTAGGTATTGTTGTTAATTTACTCCTATACATAAGAAATAATGAAAGAAGCAGAAGGATCTCTTTTTCTCCCTTCCTCCTCATCTGCTGGGTAAGGACCTTCATTTGCTCTCAGGGCTGCTCCTGTCTGAGAAGGTGCTGTGAGCAGTGCCTGAAGAAGTTGTTTTCCATGTCCGTCCAGCAGCTTCTTGCCTTTGATTCTTGCCTCATCACTGTATAACAGCCTTGGTTAGGCACTGGCTGGGGAAAAAGAGGGAAATATCCATGCTGGATGCAAAGGAGACATGGGGCAGGGCATCTTCTGCAGACTTGGCTTTGGGTTTCAATTAACAACAGAGATAATTGGGGAACGAATGAATCCTGTGGAACTCTATCAAACAGTTGTCCCAGAAAGATGCCTGTCACTGCAAGAGGTTTGTTTAATACTTCAGTGGTTTCCAGTTCTTGACAAGGACCATCTTATAAATAGAGTGCTGAGAAAAGTATGACCAAGAGAGGCCTATTGAAAATTATGGAATTAAGATGTTACTTGGGAAAAAAAGGATTAGTACCCTGGCTAATCTAAGCATAACTAGAAAATGTGGTTTTCATCATTCTGTACAAAAGGATGTTGTTCAACACACCCTCCTGTAACTAATAAGGGTAGAACTAATATGAAAAATAATATACCCCTAGAAAAAGGATTATCGTAGCAGTAGAAGGAGCGACTTTTGTAATCGATGTAAAATAGGTAAAGCCCTGAGTGTCACACCTAGAATATTGGTTAGTAACGCTGAGCAAGGAGTGAGTTTATAATGCACAGGGTCTGGCTTGAAGTTCATTTGCAGAGAACTGAATAAAGCCATTTTATGTTCCCGATACATGCAACACACATTAACACCTTGAGATAAATAAACAGATTCATTTATATATGTGCATTACAATGCACTTAGTTTTTATTCTTTCTCATGTGTATTTTGTGAACATTCCTTATATATCTACAGAAAAAAGCATCCACATGTTATATTATATATCCCTATACTTTACGTTCATATACATTGATGTTTTCACACACATGCATGTGCCATTAGTGCATGGATGTAGAGACACATCTGAAGCCATTGCTTGAAGGCTGTTTAGATGCCAGGGACAATGTCAGACACTACCTGTGAGCAGGGGCTGAGCAGTATTTGGAAGGAGAGTTGAGCTTCATGAACCGCCTGTGGTGTCCCCACATCTCAATAATAAGAAGAATTTGCTGCTAGGGCCAGGGGCAGGATGGATACAGACTTGCTAGGGTTTATGTGGGATGTTTTTTCTTTTTTCCAGTGTTAATTCCTTAATACATATCCAATCTTTCCCCTTCTCTAGCTTCCCTGGGACTGTAGCATCCCAGTGAGAGCCAGGCCTCTTCCACAGGCAGTGGGTACCTGCATAAAGGAGCAGGGAGAGATGCTATCACAGACAACACCTCTGGCTGGGAGATGAGTAGAGCAGGGGTGTGTGCACTGAGTCTGCAATAGCCCTTCTCCTTCCCTCTCACTCTATCTGAAGTCTGTTGTATATTTGTTCCTTCACGGCTCCTCGTCCTTAGATTAGATTTCTCCTTTCTCATTACCAACCTTAATAGACCCTTCAGACCTCATTCCAGCCCCAGATATTATCTGACCCGTATAATTAATTAATTATAGCCCAAATATTATAGATTATTAAAAATAGCATAACTAATAGTGTAATATCTCAAGCTGTCGGCTTTAATAGTCAACATTGTCTTGGTCTCTCTTATCAGGCTGGGACACCCGGTGAGAATATTGATTTCTGGTAATTTTAACCATCATCTGCCATCCTGATGGGTAATTGTCAGATTTTCACCAGAGTCAGAGCTCATTTGAAATCGTTAAACCGTCGGCAAGGCTCACAGTTGATCTTAATGTTTCCTTTTTCTCCCCCTTCAATATGTTTCAGCAACAGAGAGGAAAATAAATAGAAAGAGAAAGAGAGAGCAAGAGAGAGCTGCTTGCGTGCCGGCCATCTGATTTCTCTTTTATTTTATTTTTCCCTTTACACGTACAGCCCCCACAATGCAGAGAGGCTGTGTGTGTGCCCCCTCCACCACTGCTTCCCCCCTCTTTCAATCTTTCCTTAGAAATAACAGTAATAATAATAATAATAATAATAATAATAATAATAATTTTTAAAAAGAATAATAATAATGATAATGATAATCGAGCCGCTTGTCCTTGCACACGTGTGGGTCCCTGGTGCTGCAGCACCCGGCTCGGGAGATGGGGGGGCCGGATCGGGGGCGCTCCCCCAGCTCGGAAGAGAACCCCCTTCCTCGGCTGCGTCCCACGCGTGTCGCGGCCGTGCCGGGGGCTGCAGCCGCGGGAATGGGAGCTGGGATTAGTACCCGGGCAAGACGTGGGGATCTCCCCGCTCGTCCCCCCTCCCTGCCCCGCATCCCGGCGGGCGGCCCGGGGATGCTCTCGGCGGCACCTCCAGCCTCCTGCCAGCAAAGCGGATCGCCTTTCGCGAGGTGCGTCAAAAAGCCCCTGCAGAGCCGATCCCAGCCGCGATAAGTGACAACAAGGCACTTTATTAGTATTTTATATAAACTCCCGGGTGCCGGGAGATAAGCTCCCAAATTAGGAGGCCGCGGGCTGGGAAGAGCGGCTGGTTGAACGGGGATCCACCGGGCTGAGGCTTGAAGGGCGAGGAGGGACCGTGAGTGCGCTGCCCCTCTCTCTGCCCCCGCGGTGACACTCGGGGGCATCTGTCCCTCCGCCCCCCTCCAGCAGCGCCCATCTTCAGCCGCCTCCGGGGCTGCCCTCGGGCTGCCGCGGAGCAGGGAGGGAGCCGGAGAGAGGGAAAGGAACTGTTTAATAGATCCTCCGAGGATTCCCCTAGAGCATTATTTAAACTTCTAATTATGATTCATGTGTGTGATAATATTAATTTAATAATCAAGGAGCTGTGCAGGAAGCATTAACCTCAATTAAGCTCATTACTACTCTAACCTGGAATCCCCAGGGCTTTTAAATCTTCTACTATGAGGACCTGACACCGCACTGATAGAGGGCGAGATCTGCTTCAGAATCTTTTTTTCTTCCTAAATCATTTGCCTTCGTGGGTAGAGTTAATTAATTCCCCGATTTTAGCTTGAGGGTGTGTGTGGATGGATCCCCATTTTCCCGAGGAGAGATGGGCATCCCGAGGTGACCACTGGTCCTCAATTCCGCCCTGCACAGGGAGACACTCTCGGGGCACAAAATCAAGATGAGATCAAGAGCCACGTGAGAGGCTCAGGGGCTGATCCCACTCTTGCTTGCGCCCTCAGGAGCCGGGGCGTTAGTGGTAGTAGTAGTAATAATAATAATAATAATAATAATAATAATAATAATAATAATAATAATAATAATAATAATAATAATAGTACTACGAGAGTAACCCGTTCATAACGAGATGAGTCTTGGAGCCCGATTGCATTTGGAAAAAATATGGGGAAGCCCAGAAGTCCAAGGGAGGTCTCGGTCCCCCCCAGCCGGGCAGACACGGCCGTGGAAATCCCCCCGCCCGCGGGACTCCGCTGTACTGGGGCTGCGGGCAGTGCCGACCGCGGAGGGACACGGAGCCTCCGCGCATGGTGCAGCCACCGGAGTGACCTCGGCGCACTGAGGGCTGCTAAATTGTTTTACCGCGGCGATAAATGCCCTTAATTACCCGAAGCTCCAGATCCCCAGGGACGGGGAGAGGGATTGCTGGAGAACAGTCAAAAAAAGGAAAGAAAAGAAAAAAAAGGTTGTTCGTTGATCTGGAGGTCGCTGAAATATGATTTGAAAATTGGTAGTAACTAATTGAGTTAAAACCCCCTGGTAACCGTGGGAGCGAGCGGCACCCCCTCGCTGGAGCCCAGCACCCCCCGGACCTCAGGGAGCCCCAGAACCCGCAGAGTGCCCGGCCTGGCTCCCTCCTGGGGTGAAGGGTGACCGGGCACCGAGGGGAGCCGGGACAGAGCCCTCTGCGAGGTCCCACCTGCCCTGCCCTGGCAGAACCAAGTCGTCGGGTCCCGTCCTCAAATGCGACACCCCGGGGGCACACGGGGCTCGGCGTGGCCGAGGGACTGGCGGCTCCCGGGAGATGCTCTGGCCACCGGTGCCTTCAGGGTCTGGAAATATCACCTCCCCGCAGGTATAATTCAGCCTAACTACAGAGATAACCATCGCTGCGGCGGGGAGGCTCGTAAAAACGCGAGGGTGTTCCGTGTGATTCCCTATTTATTTCGGAGAAGGAAACGTTTCCGTGGGAGCTTTTCTCAGCAGGGCAAGGGATCCGGGCCCAAAATACGAGGACCTGGCTCTGCACGGTGCCGATGCCGCCTGTCTGGGGGTGCCCTGCCAGCCCCTCACCCCCAGCACCCTTCCAGCTGGTCCCGCAGGACAGCGTCGCCTGGACGAGTGAGTCAGGAGAGGCTGTTGCTCGTCCATCCTGCAAGGAAAATGGAAAGAGAGGAAGACGGGACCGGTCACCCGGCCCGACCACTGGCGAGATATTACATGTCACAACTCATCTAGGGCCCCATAATCAGCGCTAACTTTCTGGTGAACAGATAACCAGAGATGGCAGATGGATGGAGATTGCACAAATGAGGCTCTAATTGACAATCAATTGTGATTAGGAGCAATAGAACATCTTTATAACACTCGTTTTAAACCGCCAACAAACAAAAGCGCTGTGTGGGCTGGGGGTCCCGGTGGGACGGGGCCCGGCAGCGCCTGCCCAGCATCGCTGCGCACCCCCTCGGCTCCCGGCGAGGGGGGGTTGTGTCTGTCGGTGCCCGGTGGCTCCTGAGAGCCATCGGGGCGAACAAGAGGTGCCTCTGTTTTGGGGGTGCTCCCTAGGGATGGGGGTCCTTCTGCTCCCAACACCCAGCGCTCACCCGTGAATTTGTGCTGATGTCGCCGCTCTGGTTCCGCGCGCCTGGGAACCGTCCCTGCCCGGGCACAGGAGTCAATTACGATTAGGATAATTTTTTTTTCCTAAGACGCAGTGACCTAGGGAATAAAAAATACTCCTACCACCGCTAGCCCCAAATAAACCTCATTCTCTCTGGAAAAAAAAAAAAAAAAAAAAGTACAAATAGTACAAATACAGGCAAGTACGACAGCGAATCTGATACAGCCGGGTCACTGGCATCTACCTAAAACACAATCTATTTTTCATAAACAATATCCCAGCGCTGCGGGCAGGAGTAATGGGAGGAATATTTGTCCGAAAGAAAAGATGGGATCAGAGGTAGGGCCGGAGGAGGAGAAGGAAGGAAAGAGGAGCTGTTAACAAACAAATAAACAAACCAACAAACCCCTGGGTGTGGGTTCGTATGAGTGTGTGCACACGCAGATTAAAACTTCGCTCTCGCTGTGTGTTCGTGGCAGCCCCGTCGGTGAGGTCAGGACAAGGGGGAGAGGTAATTACCTACACATGATCAGAGATTATACATACCATTTCCACCCAGGAGGTGATTTATAATTTAAAGATAAAGCATAATAAAGTCATAAAAGAGAAAGGACACTGTTGTGGTGTCTGATTAAAATCTAAGGGCTGGTGTATAATATATGAGCGGGGGCTGTTGTGGGCTCCGGCTCAGCGGGACTCCCCTGGGCCCAGCCCGCTGATGGACTAATCATGTCCAAGACCTACCAAAATTACAAGCTGATTGTTTTACCCATTATTTCTCCCAACTTTTAATTTCTGCTTTCTAAAGGATCATTGCCCGCGGTAATTGCAAAGGACCTGTCCTTGTATGTGTCACCAGCCTCAAAGACAAAAAAAAATCTAATTTTCCTTTTATGCTTTCTCTATTTTCCTACCGCCCCCCCCTTTTTTTTTTTTTCTGGCAGCTAATTCAAACTGAGTAGCGACTGGAGCGTCCAAAACAAGAATGAAATTGATATGATCAAAGAACACACGACTATACACGAAAGGGAAGGAAATTGGGGGGGGGGGGGGGGGGGGGGGCACAGGTTGTATAGTTCACAGACAATTTTATTCCTATGTCTTAATTTTCTACAATTAAAACTACTTTTAATGAGAGAGTATTTTTCGAAAGTGGAAGTTAGGTCTGGTTATACCTTTACTCCTGCATGAGAGGGAATAGACCTTTTCTCCCAGTTACTCAGGATTTATTGATCGTCGTGTTTTGTCTTGTGCCGTTTAAATGTATTAATTTTCTTCTGGCACTTTCCTGGCACTTACATTTGAGATTTAATTTTAATTAATTAGCTAAGGAAGAGAGAGAAGGGTGTGAGGGTGTGTATGTCCGCGGACACGAGCTTCGCTACAACCGCTAAACCTCCGTCCATAATTTTCTCCTTTTGTTCTAATTTAATAAACCCAGCAGGGAAGGGAAACAGGTGCTGGGGGCTGCCACCTCTGAGCCCACACAAACACACATACACATAATCCCCTTTTGATCATCTAACTCCACTATTAGGGATGGAAGACCTTAAGTTCCCATTTTCTGTGTATAATATCTTCTTTATATTGATCCCGCAATTATTTAAAAGAAAGCGTCATCTCCTCCCACTTCTCCAAATAAGGCTATTTAGATGCTTTCCAGATGAGTGGAGGTGTGCTGAAACAGAGCTGACAGCCAAGTATATCACAGCCAACACCATCCTTCATTCGCTCTCTCCCTCTCTGCCCCCCTCCCCCCGGCGCACACTTTCACCGTGTCTCTCTTCCAGTGATGAAGATTACAGACTATTATGGGCAAGGGATTAATTTGTAGCCAATTACAATCCAGTGCTAAATATGAATGCATAAATAAGATACAGCCTTGCCTCTGTGTGTGTGAGCGAGAGAGAAGGGGAGGGGGGGCAGGAGCGCCTGGGCAGCCTGGCGAGGATGATGAGAAGGAAGAAGGAGCAGCTGAGTGGAGGCTCTGAGCCGAGCATCGCCTTGTGACTCCCTGCCTCCCCCGGAGGCTCCCGGCGGCTGGACCCAGCGCAGCCCCGGGGAGCTGAAGGCAGCGGCTCGTCCTGAGCAGGAGCGGAGCCGGAGAGGAGTTTCCAGATCAACTTCGCCGGAGGGAGGAGGGGGAGAGCAAGAGGGGAGGGTAGGGGGGAGAAGTTGCAACGGAGAGGGGCTCTGCAAAGAGTCATGAATGTGAGCAGAGACAAGGTCGGTGACATCTCCATCCCGGCAGCGGCAGCCGCGGCGGTGACAGCCCCCGCGGCCGCGGCCGGCATCGGCGGAGAGCCCCGCGGTTGCCACGGGGAAGGGATGGACAGCCGCGGGGAGCAGCGGCTCTCGGCCGGCGGCGAGCTGCCGCTCTACTGCCCTGCCAACCGGGACAGGCAAGGGGACAGCCAGAGCAACACCCCCGGACAAGAGGGGGCAGTGGCCGCGCTGCCCATGGTGCACAGAACCACCTCCTTCTCCGTGCTCGACATCCTGGACCCTAACAAGTTCAACAGCAAGCGGCGGCAGTGCGCGGGCTTGTACAAATCGGCGGGGACCGAGTTCACGCTGGGGGCGGAGGATAAGCCCGAGGACTCAGGGACGGAGCTGGCCGAGCAAAAGGCTCTCGCCGAAGATTTCGACGCGTGCAAGAAGTCCGCAGAGCTGATCAGTAAGTAGTTCTGGGGGCTCGAAGCCCCTCCGAGCCGGGGGCTGCCCCGAGTTCCCCCAACGAGGGTCTCGCATGCTTTGACATCTCATCCTTCCCCCGCTGGCAGCCTCGGGAGCCGGGGGACTGGGGGCAGCCGGCTCCGGGGAAGGACACACCCGCCCTGCACTGCTGCTGCTGGATGTAGAGAGGTGGGGGTTCTGTGTTAGCCGGAGGGATGGCAAGGGGGGAGCCTGGCGCATCCTCCCGGGACAGGCCGGAGCTGGCGGCGGGTCCCGGGGCTCGGCACTGGCCGGGCTCCGCTCCCCGCGTGGCCGAGGATCTCGGCGGGACACCAGGGGCTGTTCGTGCCGTGCACCCCCGGGAGCGGCAGGATCAGCCCCAGGGATGCCGGCCTGGCTGGCGTGGGGACAAACCGGGCCATCCTCCTCCTCCTCCTCCTCGCAGGGTCGGCCAGCGCTGCCTGTGAGCTCCGGCTCAGGCAAACTTAGCAGCGGCTTCTCCGGCTTCAGAGAGCCGGAGCCCCGGCCCCGAGGGTGCCAAAACCCTCCCTTGGTACCCCCACCTCGCCTGGGCCCCCCAGGCGTTTATGACTTTGTGTCTCTCTCCCCAGCCCCGGACCCCTCTCCGGTCCTCCCCCCGCCGCTGCCGCCCGTTGCTCTGGGCGACAGATTCAATTTTCTCTCTCCCCTTGGCTTTTTTAGGACAAATCAGACTAATTGTGACAAAATGCTGGTTATCTCTGGAAAAACAATTAAATTCCTTCGATTACATTTAAGGTAAAATGTGCTTAGCAGCGTAAAGAGGCTGGATAATGGGGAAAATCGCCCCAGAGTGGCATGTAGGACTGCTTGGATCGATATCCTATTATCGAATTGTGCATATCTCTTTCAAGCACCTTGCAAACTCTTCCCTAACATCTAAATTATAGGGTCAAAATTCGGATAATTACTCGATTAAAACCTATTACACTTATTAGGGCTCGCTATTGATCGGGAATTGCATTCGACCCAAGCTCTAGATTGCTTTTTCTTTCTGGGTCCAAATATCCCAACTTTCTCACCTCTAAACACCGCGACTCTGGGGATCGCGGAGGGTTTCCGGGAAAAGATGGTCGTTGTGGAAAATATCTATAGTTATTCCATGTCCAGAGAGGGGGAAACAAGAGGGAGCGAGCGGCAGGGGATACACTTCTCGGTTTAGGAAAAATAATTTCTCTGTTTCTGGGGGGATAGAGGAGGACTCGGAGGTTTCCAGCCCCGCCATAGCGGGACTCTGTCAATTAAAATTAGGCAGCGAAAGAGGTCTGAAATCTGCTCCAGCCCCAGCCTTGACTCATTTTTCATCTGTAAAGCAAAAGCAGAAACGGGGCACTAATAGAATTCAAAAGATATTTTTAAAAGCAGCGCGGAGCTGGGGTAATTATTTCTCTAAACTCATCTGACTTTTGTCATATTAAATAGATCTGGGCAATCAGAAAGACTGACGAGGTTAATTTATCGCTAATCTCACATTTTTATCTCCAGACAAGGAGAGAAATGCATCTCTTCTCTCAAAATAAATATGTTTGGAGGCATCAGCCGAGGTGCGCTTCGCCCGCTGACAAGTTCCCCGGACAGTCCACACATGGACTCCTTCGGTTACATCGCCTTAATGTTATGGCAGTGGTCAGGAATAGATTTGGGACTGCTCGAAAATCACGAAATTTAATTATTCTCTTTCCCCATCGTAATTAATACTAGTTCAAGTGGTGGCTTAATCTAGGAGAAGTGTTCCGAAGAGAAGCTCTGTCCAGAAAAGTACCAACCCCTCCGAAAAATGCAAAGGCTTTCTGGACAAAGGAGAGTGAAAAAAGAGCTCGTCACTTGAAGCTCGTAAAACTATTTTCATGTTAAAAGCAACAGTTAAAACTCCCCATTAAATTACCATTTAACTTATTCCAGAAGCAAAATAACAAGCCCGGTGTCCGTCTCCGTCCCCAGTTCTATTCGCGTTGCATTGTTTTGCCTTAAAAAATTTTAGTTGAGCAACGGCTGGGACTCCCTAGACGGAAAATTAAACTCGAAAACTGCCAGCTGCAGGTTCGCGGTCCGGTTCGTGTGTGGATTCTGAGGCTGCACTCAGCCCCCGGGTCTGCCCCTCAGGCGCAGCTAAAAGCACTTTTTATAAATTGTTGCTGCGAAAAATTACTCCCCGCAATTTCTAACAGGTCCTACAGGTTGCAGGACGCTTGTCTGCACTCGCGGGGTCGGGTTGGGAGAAAAGTGACCCGGTTCTCGTCTGTGCGGCGGCGATCGCCCGCGTTTTCCATGCTCCGACCTGAACAGAAAGCTGCAAAGGGTTCTTAATGAACCCTGAGTTTTTAAGGAATATTTTCGGGGTGAAAAGGATTACAATACTCTGCCCTTATTTCTCCTACTGAACCAGCCATATCTGAAGTCAGTGCGTTGAACAAAACACACTTTTAGAACCACCCTTAATTTTACACACGGGAGTTAGGGGGTCCGGCGTGAGGATACGGAGCAAATTTGAGGTGTGTTCAGGTTTTATGGGGATTAAAAACAACTAAACTACAGACGGGATAAGGGTGACAGACCAGCGATTCACCTCCTATTTGCGTATCTCGGTTAACCAAGTTAAAGGAGTCCTTGATTAGGGATTCCCGGAGCTACAGCCCGGTTGCAGAATTGAGAGAAGGGAAGTTTAGGAGTGTCTGAAAACACCGGCGAAAAAGGACGGTACTCACGGGCCTCTGCCCCTCTGCCCGCGGGGCTTCCCCCAGCCCCGTCCCGTGGAGCGGATTCGCCCCCAGCTCCCCCGAAGAAGCCCGGGCCTGACCAGGGTGAGGAGGAGTCGGTTCTCCGGAAAACGCGATTTGCTTTCAGGCTTCATAATGACAGAATCGTCAGCAGGAGTCCAATAGCCTTAAATATCGGATAATTACCCTGTTCTCCGATGGAGACCCGTTAATTGGAGCGTAATATAAACCCAAATAAATTAAATGCCGTTAACTAGTTTGTACATTGCACAAAATGAGTTTAATTAAGTTTGTATCTGCTCTGTTAATCAATACAAGTATTTACTCCACTTTAATACTTCCATCTCGGGAAGTGACAAGAGGTCAAACCAGATGCAGGAAGGGTTAAAAATGCCAGAGCAAAACCCAGCAAATCGCCCATCGATTCGGAGATTTCCGTCACTAAAATTGTTAGAGGCGCTTTGACATCCCTGCTGCCCGTTCCCCAGGCACGGCTGGCTCGGCCCGGGCGGGGGCTTCTCTCCGGCCTCTCCTCGGCCCTGCCAGAGCCCCGCTGTCCCTCCGGGCACCCGGTGGCTCCAGCCCTACTGCCTTCCCCAAGGCCTTTCCCGCCGTCGGGTATTTGGTGGGTGTGCTGGCGGCGGTGGGAAGGGGGTTGCATCCTCTGTCCCGGCCACGTCTCGGTACCGGCTCTTGCCGAAGGTGGGTGGCTCGGAAGGGGCAGCGCTGGCAAAGCCTCCCCGGGCTGGACAGCCCCTTCCCGGCCCGAGGGCTGCAGTTCTGAGTCCCATCCCCACCCCTTCTGCCCAGCTTCTCGCCCTGTCCCCTCAGCCCACCCCTGGCTCAGGGCGGCCGGAGCAGCCCCGCACCCGAGGGGCCCGGACCGGTCGCATCCCCACGGCGGGCGGAGGGGCCGAGGAGGCCGTGCCGGGCGGGGCGGGGCGGCCCCCTGCCCTGGCACCCCTGTCCCAACAGCAGCGGGGACACCGGGTGGGCGATTCCCCTTGCCAGACGGGTTCTCCTGGCTGCCCTCGTCCCGGGGGCCGCACCGGCGGGGCTGGGGGCGGGCG
>VZRV01002442.1:64616-125209 GCA_013398115.1 Falcunculus frontatus | reverse complement strand
CGGCGGGCGCGGACAGCCTTCACCTACGAGCAGCTGGTGGCGCTGGAAAACAAGTTCAAATCCACGCGGTACCTGTCGGTCTGCGAGCGCCTCAACCTGGCGCTGTCCCTCAGCCTCACCGAGACGCAGGTGAAGATCTGGTTCCAGAACCGCCGCACCAAGTGGAAGAAGCAGAACCCGGGCGCCGACACCAGCGCACCCACGGGTGGGGGCGGCGGCGGCGGGGCCGGGGCCGGGCTGGGTGGCGGGGCGCTGCCGGGGGGGCTCAGCCCCCTCAGCCACTCGCCGCCCATGGGCACCCCGCTCTCCATGCACGGCCCCGGCAGCTACGCCGGGCACCCGGCCGGAGGGCTGGTCTGCGCTGCCCAGCTGCCCTTCCTGCCCAGCCCCGCCGTCCTCTCGCCCTTCGTCCTGGGCTCCCAGACTTACGGCGCTCCGGCTTTCTACACCCCACACCTATAAGCCCGATGCTCCCTCCTCCTCCTCCTCACTCCCGGCTTCTTACCGCTGCGCCCGCCGCCCTCCGAGGACCAGCCGGCCGGGCCCCGGGAGGCCGCTCACCGCACGGCCCCCCACACCCGAGAGGTGAAACCAAGAATCGATCGGCAGCGACACCGGGGGAAAGGGGCAGCCCCGTGTTCCTGCCTCCCTCCGGCTGCGACCCACCCCGGGGGGATGAAAGGAGCGGCCAGAGGCTCCCGGGACCCCGCGGGCGGCTCCCCCGCCCTCGGTCCTTTCTACGACCCTTTTTGTACGCGATGTGTCCGGACTGCGCTGCTGAGGGAAGGAGGAGGAGAAACCTCCCTCCCCCGTGTACATACAAGTAGATGTAAATCATCGTTACCTGTATTTTTATTTTCACCGTCCCTCGTTGCTATGTGGGTTTGATTAATTTAATAATTATTATTAATATTATTTGCCTTTGTTTTTATTCTGGCCTGGCAACTCGCAAAAGACTTTAAAAGAAAGAAAAAAGATTATGTACCCATTTGACTCTCAGGGTAAAACAAGAGAACTATCGGTCCTGTCCCTCGACCTTGCAGAGGCAAAGACGCGCCGCTCCCTCCCATGACCTCACGGTGACGAGGGATATTTTTTACAAACGTCACAGTCCATCGACCCCCGAGCGCGGCCGAGACGCTGCGGACGCGCGGGGGCGAGGGGCGGCTCCTGGGGCGCAGGGCTGGTTTTTTACGTTAATCATTTCTGTATATTTCTGGTTGTTACAAAAAAAAAAAAAAGTTTTAACTTTATAATTAATGTATAAGATGAGGGAATAATGAGCAAGAGGTGATAAAGAGAGCACTTTGTTTGCTAAACACTTTAAATCAATCAATAAACTCTAAAGAAATGGCGCTTTCCGTGGTGGCGAGTCCCTGGTTTTCGGGTGAATCTTTGTAAGACAAGTTTCCTCTGGAAAACGCCTGCCTCATGAGAGGCTCGGAGGGAGGTCTTGCATCATCCTTTTTTTTTCGTTTACTCTGAAAGCGTATTTCTTATACGCAAATAAACTTTATTCTTCTTGTACGAGGGAGGGTATTCCCCTTCTCAGTTTCCTTGTTTGCGTTTTCTTAATTGGCTTTGCCGATTTGTGCAATATTAAGAACAAAAAAAATTATACAGAGAGCGAATCCGACAACTCTGCCATGTTTCCGCTGACGGGGAGTCCGATATTTTGGATTTATGTAAATTTAATAAATCGGCTCTTTCATTCAGATTCCACAACTTTAAAAATAAAATAATCTTTTCATCGCTGTTCCGCTGATTACTTTTAAACTCGTATCAAAGTTGGTCTTTTAACATCCATAATTCTTTTTCTTTAATTTCAAAGAAAATATTTATAACCGCAGTGAGCACCCCGAGGTGGCTCCGCTGGCCCAGCAGCTCCCAGCCCGCTGCCTCAGGGACGCTGTTTCCCCGTTTCCCCACTCCCTGCGTGACCCCAAAGCTCACGCCGGGGGAGAGTTTTCATTTTCCACTAAATTTTGGTGTTTGTGGGTTTGTTTTCTTTCTTTTTCCTTTTTCTTTTTCTTTTTCTTTTTCTTTTTCTTTTTCTTTTTCTTTTTCTTTTTCTTTTTCTTTTTCTTTTCTTTCTAAGAAACTGGTGTTTTCCGGAGCGATTTTTGCGTAGCAGAGCATCCCCTTCCTCTCGGGACCGGCTGCGGCACCCGCCTCCACATCGCTGCCCGGGCGGGTCCCCGGGGTCCCCGGGGTGTCCGGGCTTCGCTCCCCGCTCAGCTGCTTTCCCTTGCTCCCTCCCGGTCCCCCCCAGCACGGCTCCGATCTGGGATTGTGCAGGGCCGGGCGCTCCACAGCCGCATCCCACACCCGCACATCCGCTCTAGAATGGAATTAAATGTTTCAGCCCTCCCGTGGAAATAAAATCTGCCGCCACCGCCGGTATTAGAGACAAGGGGGAAGAGGAGCCGGTTCCACGCTGCAGACCCCGCAGGGTCCGTGGTTTCCACTGGGCGGTGGGTGCGGGGTCCAGCAGCCTGCTGGAGCCGCGGGGAGGATGCGGGATGCTCCGGGTAATTCAGGATGCTCCGGGTAACGCGGGATGCTCCGGGTTCTCATTTCCCCGCCTGCAGATGCGTACAAGCACCAGAAGTCTCTGATCAGACTCATTTGCATTTGTGAAGATAAGAACTTTTACAGTGAAAGGTGTTCTGAAGTAAATTTTCAAGGAAAACATGACAAGCGGTAATGCTTGGAGTACTGCTCTGCACGGGTCTTACTGGTAGGAGAAAACCAGCTAAACTGGGAAACAGACACTCAGGAGATTCTCCCACACTGCACAACCCTGCTGTTGTGCACCAGGTTTGAGTAAGTGCCGCTAGCAGCCAAACTGTTAGCTCAGGTGAGGCATGACACAGCTGAATAAAGAGATAATTCAGCTCCTGTCTGCACTTCGGGAGCTCCAAGCAGTTCCCTGCCAGTGAGAAATAATTTGGCTCCAACAGAAGCTGCCCAGAGCTTCAGAGTACATGATTTCCCTGCTCCAGGCCGGTTAGTGTCCTGCCAGTGAAACCTGTTCATGTGAGTATTATTACCCACAGCTGCTGGATGAAGGAGTCAGTTAGCCTGAGATTCCCAGTCATTAAATGAGATTTAACAAGGCTTCTCACATTTTATGGCAGTGCTGGAAACAGAGCCGCAGGTATCTTTCTCAGCATAGTTTAGGAAGTTATTGATAACCCTTGCTCCAATGCCTCATCCAGAGGTCTGAGCTCATAAAACTCTAGAGCAAAAACTGCAGAGCCTCAGCTCTAGTGTGTGTCTTCCCTAGCATGCAGCACCTGCAGTGGTGTAGGGTGCATTTTACACTCTGCTTACAGGTACTGTCTGTGTCCAGAGGGCATTTGGAACACCAACACCAAAGAGACAATTCAAACAATGTTCCCCGGACCAAAACTCTGCAGCTGACTCTGCAGCAGTTGGATCAGTGTGTGTGGTTGCAGACTTCAGTGAGAAGTATGATGGTGTCGACACAGGGCAGCTGTTGAGAAACATCTCAGGTGTGAATGCTCAGTCCTCACTGTGCTAAAACAAAATGCTCTCACCTGCCTGAATCTCCCGACTCCATCAGCCGTGTTCCTGCCCGCTGACACTGGCTCTGCAGGAGAGTCAATCAGGTCTGGATGCAGCATTTGAGGTTGTCCCACTAGAGAGTCACAGAAAGCCCTCAAACTCCCACAGTGATGCCCCCAGCAAGGCCCAAAAGCCAATTCCCACGAGGTGCCTGTCTGATGTCCCTGCTGCCCTGCACACCATGCTTGGTGCTCCTGCACAGAGCTTGTTTTCAGTGAGCCATCAGCGAGCCACAGACACCCTGGGTCAGTGCAAGTAGAACACAGTGACTGAGGGGGCGATGGTTATGACACAAGCAGGAGCTGTTTGGCTCAGTCTGTCAGTCAAAATTTCTTTAATTACTTTATTAGCCATTCATAAAATTTAGCACTAGGGGATTCAGAACACGGAACACATCCAAGGGGACACTGAGCAAAGCATTTGCCAGAGGACAGAGTCTCAGCTCTGACAGACTGAGCAGCGCATTCAGAGACTGATTCAGTGTGTTCAAGTGATGTCTTTGGCACGTACCAGAGATGATCTGGGGCATCAGCATATTTTTGGACTAATTCCCATGAAGTCAATGTTAAATCCAAGGGTGCAAACTTGTACTAGTAAGAAAAGATTCAGATATTAATTGCATCTTACTATTGTTCACTCTGTGAATGGATGAGGTTAAAAAAGGAAACTATGACTGTTTTACTTCATATATTTCAGCTTATACTGAACAAGTCGTAATCGTTCAGTAAAATGTCTTATAATCAGAACAACAGAAGAAAGCACATAAATACAGACAGATACATTCCAAACAATTGAGAGAGAACTGAAAATATTTTGAAATATTTTGTGTCATTGATCACACTCAGCAGTCAATGATGTTACACTAAGTCATTGGAAACCAGTTCTGCATTATCACCTGCAAAAATTCCTTGTGTTATTTCCACTGAAGCAGGGAATGTAGGTGCAGTGAATTACCTTTTTTAATTCTTAGAGGTTTTTGACGTGTATTTCAGACCTTCTGTTTCAGGCTGAACACACAGTCATGTTACATGTTTCTAGTCTGACACTACACAAGTGAAATGCTAAAAATAAAGCTTTGTCTGTATGAACTTCAATCCATTTTCCAAAAATACACCATGATGTCTGCTTGTAGACCGCCATATAAACAAATATCCATTAACTCATGTATCCCATGATAAAATAATTCTGCTCAAACACAGATGAACTTAAATACTCGAAGGAACATTATTTTACAATGTCTGGGCAGGTCTGGTTGTCAGGTTTGTCTCAAAGATAAACAAGAAAATATGGTTGTTTTAGAGCCTTTGTTAAGGGCAAATAAAAGAAAGATTTTTTTTTTTTTCTGATATTGGAAGGTTTTCCAGACTCTGGGAGGTAAACCAAGGCAGAGAACAGAGGGACACTTGGGGTGAAGGGGACAGGCAAGTAAGCAAAGAGGATCCTAATCAGTTTGTCTCCCAAATTGGGCTTACATAAATGGTTTACATAAACCACATTCTTCTCTATCTGGTGGGGATTTTTACTTCTTTCCCTCTTGCTCACACACTCGTGTTCTGTGCCACATGCTCACGTTAAAAAGACATCTCAGGTGGACAGAATGGGGGCTGTCACAGTGAAAATAACCCTGACCGTAAGAGCTCTTTCTCCTTTCCTGATGCTGTCTGGCAGAGATGTGAATCATACAGAATAAGCTTTGAAACAGGTTATCACAGCCTTGGAAACCTACAGCTGCTATGTGCCCATTCAGGAGAAATCCTGTTGATGCTGGAAATCCTACGGATGCACCCTGAGTCAATAGAGAGGCACCCAGAACACAGAGCATGGCCAGAACACAGAAGTCTGGACACGCAGGGTCAGGCAATACCTGTATATGATTTACTAATTTATTCTTACTATGTGACACATGTTCAGGTAGCTAAAACTAGCCAGGCCCATCCAAAGTGATAGTTTAGAATACATCTTCTAAATTTTCTTCTCTGCAATGACACAAATCAGAAACATTTCATAGTGACAATGCAGGAAAGATGACACCACAGCAAAGAACTGAAATATCGTCACAGAAACACTTACGTGGAGTGATGGTTTCCACAGTAAATATTCACCCCCTTCACTAAACTGCTGCTTTTTCAAGAGAAGGAAAATAATTCTACTAAACTTAGTACAAATAAATCAATTATTGCTCTTTTTCTTTCTCCGTTGTTTTTTTTTTTTTTCTCCATAACCACACACATCCATTACAAGAACTTATCCTGCACATACAGGGACTCCTTCCTGCCTTTTCACACAGGTAGGGTGACAAGTTTTTTTCCTGTTCCTTGGACCCCAGAGTCTGCAGGAGGGGAGGAGGAGAGCAGGAAGAGAGCATTTGAATGAGCTGCTGGTTGGGGTCCTCCAACTCCTTGTGTTGACCGGGACTTCATAGCACCAAGCTGCACTCTCTGTGACCTGTTAAATGTTTTGAGAGTCGTGATTAAGGATGCTGTTTGAGACTTCAGGCACCAGCACTATGCCTTGTGGGGGTGATTTGGAGTGAAATACTGTGTTTGCCTTGAGCATGCTCTGCAGCACACCTGACCACACTCACCTTTGCTGCTTCTGCTTCAGCACTGAAGAAAATAAACACTCATGCACATGTGGAAGCAACATTTAATTTCTGCCCTAGTGAAGCCATGTGGCAGACTCTCCTCGTGGTGCTGCTAGCCTTCAGCTGCCAAAAATACTATTACAAAAATTCAAAGATATCCAAAAGCAATTTCCAAACAAGCAGGATCATATATTATATTTCCATATACCTTCTACAGCGCATGAGGATAAGAGTGGCTCCATAATGGCATTATAAATACAGCAAATTAATGGTGGATGCAATGCCAACACCTTGTCATTATGCAAATTGGAATGTCGGCAGAAATGGTTATTCAACAACCCCTTTCAAAGCAACCAGGAGCCTAATGCTGCACATTACATCTAAAGTAATTAGCACCACATTTAAAAAATTTTAATAAGATTTTCCTTAACCCCTCAACAGAGGGGATTCCTGATGATAATGGAAAAACAAACGAGCTCTTGGCACAGGAGAGCTGGGGTTTTTCTTAGGGCACTGACAGTCAGAAAAGCAAGGGGGAGTCTGCCCAGAAAGCCAAATGATGATATTTAAGTCACAGACATTTAGAGATGGAGAAACAGATTGTGCTGACATAAGGGTAGCTGAGTTTGCCCAGGCTCTGGTGCAGCCTGTCACTAGCACAAGCACCCTGTGCCCTCCTCCCAGCGTGGCAGAGGCACGGCTTTTAGGCTCTGTACTACACAGACCCAACTGATAGGAAAGGCTCAGCAAGGACATGAATCCTTTTCTTTCTCCACTCAATCAGCTTTGAAGAAGAGGAGGGAAAGCATCAACTCAGAAATATGAGTAATTAACAGATCTTTCTCCTTCCTTTCCTTCAGAGGCAGCATCCGACTCCCACATCTGGAAGAAAGATAACTTTATCCTACAGGTCACAGTTTGTCCAGCTGCGAGGCAGCACCAGCTCTCATCCACATGCATTTTCTAGGGGATGTGCTAAGTTTTGGGATCCTTATCATCTCTCCCAGCTGAAGGGGTGGGGAGGTGCTGCTGGGTGGGGAGGGTTCAGACTGGTCTGAACTACACTGCTGCTTTGAGGCTTTTCCCATCCTCTTAATTCCTTCAGTTTCTGGAGAGGATTTTGTAGTAGGACCATTACCACATCCACTAAGAGAGATGCCCCTAGGGCTCTGAATGTACCAGCAGGATCTAATTTCTCTCATTAGCCTCTCACCACCTTTCTCTGTAATCCTCCCGATGTCCCCATCCCACACCCCAGCAGCTGCCCGAGCTCTGCCCTGATGTGGCACAGCTGCAGCTCCTTGGCTCAGGCTGCCATGAAAACAACTAAGCCGGGAGAGATCTACGAGGAGCCTCCCCCTTAAACCCTCCAGCTGGTTGCAGGGGAACTGCATTTCAGTGGGGTCTCCTGCCTGAGCTGTGGTGCTGGTGCTGTGCTTGGCTTTGTAGCTGACTCTCACCCTGATCTCTCCTTGCTGATTTGGTTCCACACCTGCCTTTTACCTTGGTGGCAGATAACTTCAGGTAACTGCTGACTGACTCTGTTCCTATTAACCAAGACTGTTTTCTTGTTTGGGGGTGTGTGATGGTGCCCTTGTCAGGAAGGATATTGCCCCTCTCTTTTTGGTAATGGTCCTCTCTGTTTTCACCTTCAGCTCCTGGCACCTCGAGCCTCTCCTCTGTTTTTTTCTTCCTCACCTGGCTATGGATTAACTTCCCCCTGCTCTCCCAGCACTGTCGACTTTTCCTTGGGCACTGCTTGAGGCAGAACTTGCATGTTTGCAGATGCAAATTCAAGTGTTATTTTCACCTAGGAGCAGAATGCTGTTACCTGTTTTAGGTATATTTAAATGCAGCTGTCCCAGATGGAGAAATTGCTCTGCAGAAGTTACCAGAGTAACACCCTTCTCTCAGGCTTTGGAGTCCAAAGGGTCCTGAGGGTTGATCTAGCTGGTGACAGTATCGATGAGGAAGCTCTCTCCTGAATCCATGAAGTTCAATATTTTTCCCGGCAAAAGTCTAGAGAATAAGGATTCAGATCTAGCCCTCCCTTGCCCTAGGCTGGGGACTATAATCTGCAGGGATCTCATTTACTCTCCATCTTGTTTCCTACATGAAGCAGTTTTAGCTCCATGGCGGTTCAATTCCAGCTCCCACAGGGGAACAGGTGATGTGAGCTGTCTCCCACCAGCTCTCCTGCATTTAAGTTGCCGGTGGCTCGGGCCATCCCCTGAGCCGGGACATGGGACTGTCACCTCTGAGGCTGAGAAGGGACCTGAACTCCACCTCCTGAACGTGTGCTCCAGCGGGAGAGCTGTTAAGTGCATCACGATTGCTGCTGCCTATTTAAAACCAGTGACTTTGCTAAAGGTGTGAGTTTGGGGGGTGAGGCATTCCGAAAGGCGTGGCTTTAATTGGCCGATTCTCATCACTTAAGTACTGCTGTAACATTCCAGATGTCCTTACCTTTTCTGGTGCATAACCTACAGAGACACTTACAGCAGCTCCGACTAAAAGCATTAATGTGTTTCACAGCACTGGATAAGCCCCACACGCAGCTGCACCACAGCCAGGCACCTGCAGAGCGTGGGACACCACCAGATGGCCATCTGCCTCTGCTGGGTGCTGGGACACACCTGAACTGGGTTTGTGCTGGCTGGGCTCCTGAGATTCAACACATCTTACTTCTGGCTAGAGGCTCCTTAGAACTAGTTACACCCTTATCATCCATTTCAGCAGCCACTTTAAATGGAACAGGTTTACTTTTTGTTTTCCACAAAACAAAGCTGGTTTCTTCATTCTTTTTTTCAATAATGTCAGCTTAGTTTAACTGAAGCCTTTCCTCAGTGTGCAAACTGTTGTGTGTGGCACAATCTAGCATCCATGCAGAACTGCTTACAAGCCCCATTTGTATGTTTTGCTTACCAATAAAAAAATGACAAATATTTTAACCACGATTTTTAGGAACTTTTTAGTGTTACAGTTTTCTAATAGAAACTTTCAGCCATACCCAGGTTGATAAAGCCAGGCCTCAAGAAAGTTTAGAGAAAATGAAGTCATAAGTGCAAAAGAGGAGTACGAGCCCATTATGCTGCCTCAGAAACCTCCGAGGGGATGTGCTGAAGGATGGCTTTTATTCAGGAGATCATCTCACAAGCTCCATACCAAGCTCATTTATGCCATTAAATGCTTTGTATTCGAGTGCCATACCATACATGCTGCAGTCGTTTTTCCTTCCAGGCTTTACTCCCCAGGTGCAACCACGTGCTCAGGTAAGAATAACCACGGAGAAGTCTTTGCTTACAGTTCTCCTTTTCCCACTGGCACAACCTTAGCTAAAAAAGGATGATTTAGATGCACCAGCACAGCTCACTTCAGCTCAGAGTCCCTTCAGACACCCAATATTCAACCTGTATTACAACTACTCACAACACTCTGAAGGTCCAAATCACTCCAAGGTGTTCAGGTACCTGGAAATCATCCACAGCATCCCCAGTACGCAGAAGTACAATTTCAAAGGTGTTGGAGGTGTTGTTTCAAAACCACATAAACCAGAGATAATGCGAATGATACTTGTATTTATTTTTTTTTTTTCCAGAAGCCCTGAGGACAGGAATAGAAAATGTCACAGGGACATTTGAGCAACATTTGAACCGGTGAGCCCGGGAACCCCAAATTCATAAACTGCTTTAAGTAAACTGACACACAAAAAGCATGATGTATCTAAAAGGCAGATTGATCTATTTTGAATTTTTGAACTTAAAAGGACTTCTATTTAGTGAAGGTATACTGGGTCTTTGGAGAAAGATGCCTTTTCAATTTTTTTCCTCCAGCACAGCTATAAGTAAACTCAGGAAAAGGAGAAAGCTCCCCCAAACCCTCTGAATTATGTCTGACTAGGTCTAATGAGAATGCTTAAGTGACAACATTCAAGACCTGTTGCATGTGTACATGCTGAGTGGCCCTTGTAGAGAAATAATTGGATAAAAAGGGGCAATAATTTACATGGGTTAAGGGAAGGGTTTGTCCAACTGGACCGGGGAACACAAACGCAGTGCTACAGGGGATGTGCAATCTACACATTCCCTTATGAAAGGTCTTGCCTTGAGGCAGAAAGAGGAAGAAAAAATTCAGAAGAAAAAAAAGGAGAAGAGCTTTAAAAAAGGTCATTACTGGCCATCAACCGGGGCCAAAATCCAGGCACTTGTGTCTGAGTTGGCCATCTCTGAGTCAGTTGCCAGGGAACCTTAACTCTGAAATGAAAGAGGAGCTCTAGGAAGACATTTTTTTTCCAAGCATGTGTGCCTTTAATAAAGGAAGGGGGAGAGCACAGAGATCATGTGATAAAATCAGGTTTAAATGGTAGATCAGACAATTGGGTCCAGATAGGAAGTTTTAGCCGACACTTCTGGAACTGATGTGACTGAGTAACATCATTAGAATCACAGCATGTTTTGGGTTAGAAGAGACCTTAAAGACCATCTCGTTCCAGCCCCCCTACCAGGGGCAGGGACACCTTCCACTAGACCAGGTTGCTCATAGTGGAGCATTACTGACTAATCAAACTTTTTTTCCCCCCTCAGATTTCTACCATTTCCATTCCTAATCACAGTCTTTGGGCTCTTTATTAAAAGCCCACAAGGGGAACTCTGCGGGGTAAAGTGCTCCTACTGTTCGCTGGGGACTTTCTAGTGCTGACATTTCGTGTCCCTAGCGAAGGGCTGTGTCACTGCACAATATAAATTCCCTATTCTGCTTACAGGGAGAAGAGAAAACATGTTTTATAAATGAACACCTTCTGCCTGTGCAGGCTCAAGAGTCTCTGGAATAGTGGCACAATGACCTTTGTGGCTCTCTGAACATTAATCACCAAGTGTCAGTTAAGTTTGGGGATCCCAGCACCCAGTGATCACTATCACATTCTAACGTGTGAGGTGGTAGAGTTGTTGGTTTTGTGTGTTTTCTAATTTTTTTGTGTTTCTGACTTTGTCCTTAAGAAGAAATCAAATCAGTTCAGCAGTTGATTCAACTGACTTGGTGATGAACCTGGTTGTCCTTATTTACATTTTCACCTCAAATCTTCACTGCCCCATAAGCAAGACTGATAGTAGAAGTGGCTTTACTTTCCAGTGCAGTCAGTAGATATTATTTGAAATTCTGGCTTCTTTATTGTTTTATTTTCAGTATTTCAGAAGTACATCAACCTGTGTTGAAGAAGAAAATGTCTTCCAAATTACAGAGTTCTTGCAAGATAAATCGTCAAAAGTCAGCATTAATTGCTTTCTATGCAGTACTCGTGCAAGTCAAAGTATTTGGCAGAACTGTAAACTAGCTTTTGTCCGAGGTGGTCAGAAGCTACACTGAGTTGTTAAAATTTTCCCAATTTTTAGTTCTTAGAGTCTCCTTACACATGAGGAAACGCCTCCAACACATGAGTGACTAAGCCCGTGCTATAGAGAATCCATTCTAATTTGTAATGAGTATTTTATTGAAGACTTTTGCAGGTCATTTTGAAATTGATTTTCAAACACCATCCTCATGATTCTCTGGATCTTCTTTACCCATAAAGCTGTATGAAATGTTGCAGGAGCACTACTGGTCATCGTTTCATTCACTCTCCTTAAGCTTGACTATAGCCAGCAAACAAGTTTGGGAGATTTGTTTAAGTACCCAGCCAAGAACTACAACCCACACTGGATCCACCTGCACATTAACTCCCTAGAGTCAGAGGAGTCCAAATGCCTGTGTTTGTATCTGGGTCCTTAGACACACTCTCGGGCTTCAGCCAGATGTAATTTTATCTGATCCAAGCCAGGCAGTTCACTACTGCCACTAGATCAGTGTGCCACTTGAATGATTTTTTTAAACCTCTTATTTTCACTTCATCCTGGAGCTTTTTTGACAGCAGTTAAACTGGAGCACATTCTGTGTACATCTACAGACCTTCACAATGTGCTTTCCAGCAGTAGTTCTGAAAGATAGTGGGCTACCATCTCGGGAAGACAAAAAGCAGGCCAGGATGATCTTTGCCATTTCAGCTTCTCCATCTGTGCCACAGCTACCAGGACTCACTTAGCCCCTGGAATTCAGTTTACAGAAATCAAACTCTACTCCATTCATTTTTATGAAGGCATCAGTTGATTTGGATTTTTTTTTTTTTGTGTACCAAGATATTTGTAGAGGTACTGCAGGAGCTGCTGTGCTGCTTGATGTGGCTCACTTTGTACAGCAGCAGGCTGAGCAAATGCTCTGTGCATTGCCATCCCTGGCAGCAATCAAATTGTTTTTAAGGTATCTTTCTTTATGAAGGCATGAAAGTGGAAAATTAAACACACGTGTTGGCAAAGGAGGTATAAATTACATGAGTCCTTTAGGAAGGAAAATAATCAACCCCCAAAACCTGAACAGTTTACCCCAATTATGTACAAGTCATAAAACACCTCTATTTCATGTATATTTCAAATAACTATAAACTTTTTACATGCATTCCATTCTACACCCCCACATATTTTCCAAAATTAATATTCATTATCAAATAAGTTAAACTTGGAAAAAAATGCCACCCGTAAAAACGTGCCTAGTAAAGTATTGTAGTGTAAATACAAATATCTTTGATTGAGGGTTTTGCAATTGCACTCTTCTAATAAAAGAAGGGCAGAGGTGATTAACAACTTAATTCAGTGCATAGTTAAATTGGTTGGCAAACTTCTCGTGCTTCCTTTGGTCCACCCGGTTCATGGCTTTCACGACCCGTTTCACGGCACCTCTGAAAGAGAAACAGAACAGTAACAGTTATGTTGAGTCTACTCAATCTCAGAGAATGTTTATGAATGCTGGGGAATTTGATTAATCACTACCAGACTTCTTAGCATGGCACTGATGAGGCTGAATAAATTTGTCTTGTTAACTAAATTAGCTGCAGCAATATAAATAGTTTAATTCAGCAATGATTTTATTAACAGGAGTAAACAAATTTAAGTCTTTCAGTTTAATGGCTGTGTATTCCACCCTCCCAGCATTATTTCTTAGAGCCACACAAGAGCAAGTTTGATTTTCAAAAGCACCTAAGTGCTCTCAGGGAAAAAAATAACTAAAAGTATCTAACAAGATCTTAAAAAATTAACACTCAGAAACCCTTATGAAATCTAACTCTCAATCTAGAATGTTTTTGTGAGGGAAGGGTTTGTTGTTCACTTCATGTGAACTCATTTAGCAACTTCCACAGGTTACTAAAATCCTGTTTCATCAGATGTGGGCTGAGTTAGATTCTTGCTCACACCAGCAGAACTCCCATTCCTGAGCAGCAGCTTTTAATCCACAAGAACAACACCATTTAGGAAGGCACCAGAGATGATTGTGTATCTCTCTACAGAGATACACACTACTGCTGCAGAAGTGCTTAGAGTTTAGCACAGGCAGGACAGTATGTCCAATACTTCATTCATATATAAAGATCTCTGCTGCCTCGGGATGGGCAAGCACTTGAACCCTCTGTATCTCCTGCTGTGCTTGAAGAAGGCTCTGGAACATTCTTCAGACTCAAAAAGGAAGTGAAGGAATAAAGTGCAGAGCTGCTAAGCTTTCTGGTGCTCCTCAATCCAGTGAAGGCCTGTCTGTCTCTCTGTTCCTGCTCTATTGGCTGCCATTGTTTCCTCCCAGTAAAGATGTGCCCAGAGATTTCTTTTGGGAGGGACTGCAATACTTCTGAGCTGGTAGGTGAAGACACCTGAACTTTTTTCCTCTCCACCAACTTTTGAGTGAAGATCCCACAGCTGAGATGTTGAGGGTGAGGAAAATGATGCCTAGACAGCATGAACAGGAGTAGGAGATTGTCATAGAAGGCAGAGAGAGAGCAGGTCCCTATATCCTCTAACTGGTAAGGCAGAGGAATGGGTTCATGAATCCAGAGGGGTAAGAAAGCAAAAGACAGGCAGCAGAAGTAGTCAGGAAAATGTTCTGTTGTGAACATCTGCCCCCTCAGAAACTCGGAGCAGCTGTTGCACAGAGCTGAGGGCACCTTGACTCGAGATTTTTGTTCCTCACTGGATTCTGAAGTTCTAATTTTCACGGGTTACTTTAGATGCCTCTGGCATAAAAGCTCAGCTATCTGAGGCTGATGTTTGCAGGTGTTCTCAGCTGTCACCCTGCCTATGAAGGATGTTATCTCCTAACATATCTCCAGGTAAAGACCTGGCTGCTCTGCTGACATGGGAGGGAGAGCAGCTACAGGCTGGGTTTGAAGGACTGTGCCCCATTCAAAAATAGGGCACTGACTGATGTCTCGTTTGACTTCTACAAGTCTGGCAAGTTCCATCACACAAGTGGATGGTTTCAAGGCCAGTGCTGCTAAGACTCTACGTTGTCACAGCCTGCCTTTATCACTTCTGAGGATGTTGCAAGCTGTGCAGGAAAATGAAGATAAGTCATGCACCTGGGTAATGCTCCCCAGCCTCTTTCAGGATCAGCCCCTACACACTATTCCAGCTCTGCTCCCAGGGTTATCACCAAGAAACAAGCTGACTTCTGGTTTGGTAACTGTTCTCTGTAATGGCTTCATTTCCAAAGCCATTTTGAAACATTGGAAAACAGAGGTTTCTTCTTAATAACGCTCTAAACGGTGGGATTAAAGATTTTCTCAGCAGCAACTGCAATGAAAACCAACATTCTGAAAAAACACCCTGGACGAAGTATAGTTTTAACAAAATTCTGCCAATAAAGTTACCAGAGTAAGGAAAATGTGGTCATGGTTTTGCACTTCAAATATTACCTAATTGGTAGGAGAAAAGCAAGCCTTTAGCAGTGCAGAGTGGCCTTGACACTTTCATGTCATGTAGGTTTTACATTAGCACCAGTGGATTGTGCGATACTGTAAATGAAATGAGATCCCACTTTGATGATCTGTGTGCAATTTCACTTAGCTTTATTGGCAGACTAGAGCCCAGGTTTATCACCTATACATTTCAAGTAATTTGGGGTTGTTATAAGGAGCCAAGGTTATCATCTTGTTTAGTGCTGCAAAGCATGAAACCTATTAAAAACATGACAGGTTTGATTCCCTCTGCCTGGCACTAACACGCACTCAAAATCCTTAACGCAAACCACAGTAAACCATGATATGAAATTCTCATCATTAGAACTGTATATCTCTGACTTCTAACCAAGACCAGGTGACATGAGAATTTCACAAAAAACGTGCTATTTCTGTAACTAAAAGCAATGTGGATTTGGCTTTGTTTTTATAACTATTACATCAGAGAAGGGAAAATTGAGTTTAAACAAATATTGTGTCCTGGATGCTGTTCAACTCATCCAGGATGTTTAGGGAATAACCTACCATTAATGATTTTATAATAATAATTTTGCTCTTTTTGATTTGACAACTTTACACTTCACTTTCTTTTGACTACTTCATTTTTGACATGTGAAACTCTTTAAATAGCTGCAGCTGCTTCTCATTTGATAAAGACCAGAGCATGCTTAGGCAAATTTATGTTGTAGCCACATCTCAGCAAGAACAGGCATCAGAAATGGTGTTAATAGTGGACAGATCGAGCTACTGTATGTTCTAAAGTCCATTCAGGAGTGGCTGGCAGGTTCCCACATCCACCTGAGCTGCTGTGCCTAATAAATGATCATCCAGAGAAGCCAACCCAGCAATTAAAGGGTTTTAAAAAAATAGAGACAGGATGAAAAAAGTCTTTCATAGGGAAATTATGCAAATTAGTTGAAAATTACTCTCAAATAACCTTGGGCTCAGTACCTGCTATTTTTTACCCTCCAGACATATGGAAGACATTCTTGCCTGCAGTTAGCCAAGAAAGCCATTTAGTAAGTTAATGTAGAAACAGAAAGTACTGTTGAATCAAACAGAAAGAGTCATTTAACAGGCTTTAGAGAATGGAAGTATCTTACTTATTGAAGACTTTCTTCTCAAGCCGGGAACGAGAAGTGTTAGCTTGTTGCTTCAGGTCTGTCAGATTTGGATATTTTTGCTTCTTCCCCTTCTTTTTCTGTCCTTTTCCATCACTTTTAGACGAACCAAGATCCAGTCCCGTAGCAGCTTCAACTTCTCTCATGAATTCTGGATCTCGCCACTCTGTTTAAAAGACAAAAGATGGACTTTGAAACTCCAAACCCAGGGAGGATTTGCAGCCTCCTAAGGAACAGGTTCTTGTCACCGATGGGCAAGGGCAGAGTCACTGTGATCTAAGTTGCATACACAAAGGAAAGGGAGGATAAAGCAGTTTCCCAAAATGACAGATCTTGATGAAAAAGTCCTGCCAGTCTGGGGTTACTATGTATTAGTAGCTGCTGTGGATAAAACTGTTCTGTAGGAGGACTTAAGTTTTTGCAGTAGCACAGTAGCAAAGTTCCAAGGAAACTATTCCATGTAGGAGAGGTGAATAAACACAGTGATTATTATTTAGAAATTTAAAGAGTGCCAACAACATACCTGAGGAACTTATCTGCAGAAATAAATTCTGAATAAGCTTAAAAATAAACCTAAAAAAATGGAATATATCAACTTTTGAGCAGAACAGGGGTGACAACATTGTGACTTCTTTTAATCAAAAGTATTTACTTTAAAACATGAATGGGTATCTGACATCTGCATAAAATTCTTGAGTAGAACAATGTGACCCTGTTGCCATGAGCCTCATTTTACATCTGAAAAAGACATTACTTGCTAAATATCCCACATTGGCTCAGTTTAGTTATCTAAATCAAGTTTCTTCTCTTGACAATGGCAAAAGTTAATTTATCTAAACAAAATCTTGTTTTACATTTTATCAAAACCTTAATGCTTCAGAATCCAACCATACACTGTAAGTGGATTCTGATCCTAGATGCCACCAGAGGAAGAAGCATGAACAATTTAGACTGTGGACTGTTTAAGGAAGCCATAGTCTTTCACCTTCAGTTTGGTGTCTTGTGTATCAGAACAAGGTAGCACAGTACAAAGTAAAAATGTGGCTGGAGGATGGACATCTGCCAAGGGGAAATTTAGAAACATTTCATTGCATTGTAAAGACTTTAAGCATATGGGTTGGAAAAAAATGTAGGAAGTACTACTTCAAAAAGAACATGGTCGAAACTCAGCATAAATGCCAGACTTCTGCAGTTTAACAACAGTCATTGCCAGTCATTTGTCATAGTTTCCCTTATGTCAGTCAGCTCTTCTTGCCTGCAGAAATTGTACCACCAAATGTCTACTACTCTTACTTAACATCGTTGTAGATATAGAAAAATAAACAGTCCTAAAGGACTATACAACTTCATTTATACACCAAGATTGTCACTGAGTGTGACAAACACTGCTAACAACATTTCAGGAAGGTCAGAGGCAATGTCCTCACTTAAGAACATGGTATTAAGGAATGCCAGAGCAATTTTCCAAGGAAAGGTTAGATCTAAACTACCATCATACATGAAAGCAAGGACTGATTAAAATCCAACATGCCAAAAAGCATGAGCAAAACGAAGCTGTTCAAGAGCTGCACAGGAGAGTTACAAAGGGAGAAAATAGAACACATATACTTGATAGATCATAAAACCTCACAGACTTTTTTTTTTTTTTTGAAGTGAGGGAATACAGAACAGCACAATTCAGATACAGGAACGATTAATCCAAGATTAAGGAAAACTGTCTAAACAGTTTATCTCCCAGTAATAAGAAGGCGTCACAGTTTAGGAACCCCGTGAATGGAGCAATTGTTTAAACACAACGAAAAAATGCTAGCATCCAGTAGAGATGAAATGAGCATTTGAGTAAAATGAAGGAGCAATTTAAAAGCTTTTGAGAAAAATCAATAGAATGCCAGGGAAGAGCAGGCTTTTTGAGCATTGATGGGCCCCTAAAGCTCTTCATACATTGTTACTGAGTTTAGCAGCAGGGAAAAGAAAATTACACAGTTTGCAAGGGTAGGCGGGAATCAATACTGTAGTTAGTAAAGAGATGCTATTTCACATCTGAGTGGCCAGCGGCCTGCCTTCACCAGCCTGTCCTGATACCTGTTTGTTAACAAGTCACTAAGGGCTGAAAAACCAGATACTCTTCAGGGTTGACACAAAAAAATAGGCACTTAATTTGCTCCTGTGTGCGAACTATTGGAAAAGGATGAACGCTGCAGATTAGCGGGTCAGCGTAATCCCACCTGATTCACTGTTTCAAGACTGAAGAGCCCAAAGCACCTTTTTGTGGACATTAGCTAGAGTTTAAAATTTTGTACTAAGATAATAAATGCTCCATAATAACACTGACAGTGTTGTCAAAACACAGTCATTAGCACACAAACCATATTACTTTTATATAACTGTTTCCCCCTTTAATCACACAAAGATAGAAATAAACCTACCATCCAGTAGAAAGGAGATGCAAGAAGAATTTTCGTGCAATTTAACCATACAGCTGATCCCCAAATTTAATGGTTTTTTCCGAATTTTTCAAACTGCCATCATTAATGATGTTGTCAATCAAACAGTTCCTGACTGTCCAGTGGCTTCCCAGTTGTGTATTTCTCATAGCAGCACTGCTTAGATTTGCTTCAAGACCTTTGTAACCAAAAAAAACCCCAAAACCAAAGACCACTGAAAACCAAGCAAACACACCCCTCTAAACCACAAGCCTCAAAACAAGAAAAAAAATTAAAAAGTTGATGAAAATAATCTTATGCAAATATAAAAACAGTGAGGCACAGGAAAAAAGCAACAAAAACAAGCGTATAGAAGTATTTAGTGACATCTGGTATACGTATGGCTTTAGAAACATGGAAGGTTTTGAAAAATAAATTAAGTGCCACAGCTTGTGCAGTACGTCCCCAGCCAGATGGGATGGACCTTTGTGTGACATCTCAGCTTAACAACCACACTCAATAACACAAGGAGCAATGCCAACACTGGTTTGGGACTAACATACACATCCTCGTGGACCAGAGGTGAGAAGCCTCTAACAACACTGAGCTGACACTGTAATAAAAATAAATACTATGTCTAGCCTCAAGCAATGGCAATTTCACAGAAAAAAAAAATCAATATTTTTCAGTCCAAGTGATTTTTATACCACAATGTTAGTTTCTAGTTTGAGATTTCAAGAACACCTATCATTTTAATTTGCTAGTTTTAGTTTGTCATAACTAAGCTGGGAACTTTCTTTTTTAACACAACATCCACACCCCTGTCCTGTTTCCCTGTGACAGTCCAACAGTGTCTGTGCTGCTGCCTGGATGACAGTTTAGAGCACTTTCTCTGCCTGGACAGGGATGGCAACTATCTCCAAATGGAATACTTGGACACCTGCAAATACCAGAAGGTGTCCAGTCATTGCTGCACTGGTGTGGTGCTGTAATCACCAATCCCAGTCCTCAAAGATGGTCCAACAAGTATTAAAGGACACGGGGTGGGTCAGCTGCATGTTCAAATGTACATTCATTCTACATAGACCTTTCTGAATATAGATCAACAACTGTTCCTTAGGCTCTCAAGAGGTTTTATGGAAGGTTCAGCAGCTTCATGAATAATATGCATAACTGTGAAACACCAAGTCTGTCAGACCTTAAGAGAGAATTCCTTCAAGGGAGTATAGTGCAGGATATCAAAATGCTAATGCTTATGGGTGAGTTTAATTAGAATGGAGAATACTCACCTAGAATAAATAGCTCAAACCAGAGAAAACTTAGACCTGCTGGAGAAAGGTATATTAAAGAAAAGCTGTACCCTCCAATTATACACTGTGTCGTTACCAGATAGATCCCTCTCTCCCATCTTTCTTTGCAGTCCATCAACTTCCAGTAGCTTCCTGGTTGCAGTCCCCCAGGTATCTTCTGTCCATCATTAATGAAGTTTAGTTGTGCTATTGCAAGAAAGTCTCTTATTCCCCTTGGAAGTCTTCCTGCCTGTGTACTCACTGCCTCCTGTTTTTCTCATTGCCTGCGTTCCTCACCTACCAGTCCAGAGCTGCACCCTGACTAAAAATGCCCAAATAATCCTGGGGAAGAAGGAGCCTTCCCCTCCACACCTGAAGGCAGCAGCTAGGATGCAAGAAGGTCAACAGTTTTGTTGCCCATTCCCAATTGTTTAAAAACAAAACCCAGAATTCCCTCCCAATACTGGTGGTAACACAGTGATCCTAATAGCATTATCCTTATATTGCATAAATCATAACTGTGAGAGACCAGCAAGATTAGATAACTTCTTTGCAGAAGGACAGGAACAGTTACTGTCAAGCATTTCCCAGGGAAGAGGTCTAATCACCCTTGATAAACATATTCCTTAAGACAAAGGCTATGACTTGTCTGTCTGAGCAGTTTTGGGAACATTACAAAAGCCACTGGAAATAAAGCACAAACGCAATGTTAACCTTATTCTGTCTACACAGAAATCCATATTTATCACATAAGCAAGAACCACTGCAGATGTGCTGCAAATTAAAATCAATAGGAATGCAAATGGGAGAATGTGGTTAGGAGCCACACAGGTAACAGGTATCTTCCACCTCTGCCTAGTATTTTTTTAAAATTTTTTTTAAGATGCTATGCAGATACAGACCTGGCTGGGCCGCTTGCTTCTCAAACTTCATCTTCTCTTCTCTAGCTCTGTCCTCTGCATTTACAGGAATCCCAGAGTCGTCCCGAGGTATTATCTTTCCATGGAAAGGGCACTTGAGAAAGAAAGGGGGAGAAAAAAAAACCTCACTATTTTTGAATGAAAAGAAAATGTTTGCACTTTATTCAACACAGTTTAAAGCTGGACACTGCAATCGAGCAACAAAATTACATTTGATTTTCAATCCTCTTCAGAAAGCATCAGAATCCCATAAACATCATGTGCTTAATATATTCAGAATCTCAAAGAAGTAAGCTCTTTTTGATACAAATATCCAATTTCAAGAGACCAGGTAGCACATGCTGTCAAGTCTGGAATTAGGGCACTGATGCTGCATCACATGTTGTTGTTTATGCTGTACCCCTATCCTGTAACAATCCCATTAAAAGTATTGAAGTGCATTCAGATCCCTCAATCTCAGATAACACAAAAAGAACAGGGATACTAGAACAAAGTATTTAAGCAAAGTAGTTCTGCTCAATAGTGCTGATAATTTGAGGCTGTGCAGAATTTAGCTTTCATAAAACTTAATTTGTAAACAAAATTTCTTTGCCTCTAAAACATACAAGTTTCTAGAAACAGTTAATATCAACTAGGCCTCTGAGTGAGGAAAAAATTCCAGCAAAGCACTAACTACCCTGCCTTACTGACAGGCACTCACACATCACAGTAATAAATAAAATCCAAATAACCTACAATGAATGCCAAGAACGTTTGAGAGTTCTTTAAATGTTTACAGCTTCTTTACCTAAAGGATGTTTCCCATATGAAGCACATATTAACAACGAACTTCTCCAACACAGTGTTCTTCCACTCCCTTGAGCTATACTTACAATGGGAAATAAACTTATGGATGTTTTAAGATCTTCTCCATATAGCACAGATCTTGGAAGTTATGTAACTTGGTACCTACCTTAATCCGATCTTGTCTTTCACACAGACTTCCATCAGGCATTGGTGCTCGACATTTATGTTTTACTGGTTCAAACTTGCCAGCAAATGTTATATACCTGGTTTTTAACATTTCTGTTATTTCTTTATTTTCCACTTCTTCCTCTACTTCACAGGGTGCCCAAAATCGATGCTCAGAGGTAAATCTGGGAAAAAAACAAATGAAAATAATTCACAGACAAATTGTAAGAAAACACACAGAGATGCCATTATCAACCTGTGCTAAACTCACATGTGAAAGGAAGAGAAGCATTACTAGTGAATTAAAAAAACCCTAGGAATCTACCAGTCTTTCTTATGGCTTCTGTATTATGAAGATATTTTCAAAATATCACCAAAGCCAGCCTAGTATTGATTTCCTGTTTAACCTGCTAAGCTATTACAAGTCTTAGCTTTAGTTCACGATCTGACATCCAGAGTCAGTTATCCAATTTCCACATTCAGTGAATAACTTTGTAATTCTGTACTTAACATTCTTCATAACAAAATAGTTCTATGATTAAGCACAGAAGACAGATCAAGGAGGAAACAGTTTGATCTTAACCTGTCTGATCTTATTCCTGATAGCTGGACTCCTGCAGCAGTAGAGAAGCAGAAGCTGAAACCAGAGGATGTTGCAATGTACTGAGACCAAGGGAAACAGCAAACAATCAGCCGAGCCTTATACAGATTCTTTCTTCCAGATTCTCCTATACAGTGTCTATAAATCTGAGAAATTATCAGGTGTTCCTCTAGGAAATTAAGCTAATCCAGTGAAAATCTATTTTAAAATTAAAGACCTTACCTACATTTACAGACACATATAGGCAAATAAAAATTTTCTCAACAGCATTCATACAATTTCATTTTAGCCACCCTAAGCTGCCAGTAGACTGTAGTGAAAAAGAGGCAACCCCAGAGAGCAATTATCTGACTAATTTTAGAAGCTAACCTTAGGAGGCAATGACTATCCCTCTGATGGTAAATGTTTCTTTCTCCTACTCATGAAAAGAAATCAGGGTGACCAGCTTAAGCTTAGGTATCTAATTTTTAAATATCTGAAGTTAACAAGAACAATTCCACCCCAAATTTAAGGAAATACGAAGTTAAAGGGGAAAAAAATACATCTAAATTAGGGAAAAAAACCCTGCAGCCTGCATGTCTGCTGCTCATTACCAGCAAGATGGAGATACCTAGATGACAGATGTCTTGATAAGGACACAAAATTCCTAAAGGACACCTTCCAATCCCTTTCTTCCACACAGTTCTTCGACCCAATCAGTTACAGAGTTATTTGAGAGGATTTTCTCTATCCATATCCAATTCCTCTCACTCACTAATATCCTTGGGTGTCATTCCTACTTCTGAGACTTTGCCTTCTGTAGACTGCAGAGCCATATATACATGAACACTGGCTTCACTCATCACACTGGTCTCAATTTGGCAAAGCACATAAGCCAATACCTGAAAGAATTACTTTAGATGGCCTGAAAAGTTTTGATTAATTTTATCTAACCAAGTTTTCAGCAGATGACAAGGGAAAAAAAAAAACTAGAGGAAAATTTCTGACCATAGCAACCTACAACGTATATAGGTGCTAGTTTTAATGCAATAGTTGAGCATATAAAACTATATAAAGAGATTAGAACTAGGTTTAAAAGGGGTTAATGAAATTTTTTGAGCAGTTCTATGATTTGCCAAGTCATCAGAAAAATGTTCCAACAAAATTCTTGTTAAACAAATTGATTCTATCCAGTAATTTCTCCATCAAATACACCTCGTTAGTGCCAGATAAATACTAGCCTGCCATACAGTACAAATAAGTTTCTTCCAGTAAATTAGGAGAAAAAGGCAAAAGATTTCCAGTGGAGGCTAGTTCAGCAACAAACACAGCAATATATTTCAACTGCTTTTGGTTAAACAAAATGTTTTTAATTACACACTTCTGCAAACTGTAGCAAAAAACCCCAAAAGCCCTGAGAGTCTTTCCAAAATACCCATATGACTTTAGCCTACTATTTGAATGGTACAGTATTTTAGGTTCAGAACATATGTGGCAAGATTGTACAACAGCCAGTAAAAAATAGAATGACATAAATTTCTTATTTGCTTAGTTTAATGTAATGCTGAAAGCAAGACTGACTGGCAGCTCTGTGTCACTAATCCTGCAGCCACACAGAGGGAAAAGCATTCCTAGAAAAGGCACCATACAGGATTTTTAAACGCATGGTAATCTTACAGAATGTCTTAGTAAAATTCCAGTGTCCTTTGGTGGTCTGAACTCCCCTCTCCCTCTAAATTATCAAATTACAGTTACATGAGAATGAAGAAGCATTTAACTGTCATGCACGTCAACCCTTCCAATTAGGAAATAGTTCTATTTAATAATTTCTCTCTCTCCCTTCTCCTAAATATGCATCCAACAATTTTCAAGAATATTAAAATTATGTTTCGCCCTATGTATCATTGGTCAGTACTTGGGAACTGAACTTTAAAAAGACTGGTTAATACAAATGTTTAAGAAATACTATTGTTTACTACAAGCATATAACTTATTTTCTCCCAACGTGACTTACAAGCAGCTGAGAGAAGAACAAAGCAGTGGCAATCCCCAAAGTTTTCTGATTTCTTGTTGTAAGTTAAGCAACATTTTAAACAGGCAGATACTTGTTTGAAAAAATGATGCATGTGACAAGTAAAAACCTATTTGCAAGATGGATCAGAAGAGGAACAGATAATCAACTAAAAGATGAAAAAGATCAACACCTCACTCACATTTAGAGTGCTCCTGATCCAGATAAATAACAGAGGCTTTAATGGCAATGACACAGCAATACATGAGGAGGAGGAGGAGGAATAAAAGACAAGTAATGGCTAACTGAAATCTAAGAGAAAGACCAGCTCTTGGAGAACTGCTGCACACTTTCAATGAATTTATATCATCTTAATTTCTAATCTGAGAAGATTATAAAAACATTGAATAAATATAATTTCTAATTCCAGATTCCTAAAGAGATCCTGAAGCAAGTGCAAAATGGGCTAATTCAAACATCCTAGTCACAGTCAGTGCTGCACTAGCCTTTTTACTCTGCTCCTCAGAGTAAGCTGATTTAATTCAAGGAGGAGGGTAGATAAGTTTGGAAAGTCCATGCTATCCAAAATAAATCTGTTAAGCTGACATATCAGACTCTACACAATACAATACTGTACAGCATACACTACCTTCAGCCCCGCCTCAAAAAAACAACAAAACTTCTTTAGAAAATCATCTTCCTCGCAGCTACATTCTCACTCTCAAAATCTTAGTTAATGTAAATGCTGTGATTAAGTAAGTACACTGCTAAATGAAACAGAAAGACTTTTCCCCTTTAGATTTTAAAAATTCAAATTCCATACGCATCCCATATGTGTTGTCTATTTTTCCGTTTCCTTTTTTTCCCTAAGAATCTTATAGAGCCAGTATGGATGCATATAGAACAGTTAAAGGAGTTGGCCAATAACTACCTTAATTTTTCAATAAGTCTATTTTATGCCCGGGGTCAATGGTATTGTGTGTGCAGAGTTACTTAAATTATCTTTAGTTAGATTGGCATATCTGTAGTTATAGACTATACGGTTCAGAAGTGTGCCCTCTATTTTATTGGGAAGCATAAAAATAAAACAGTACAGCACAAGGCAGACAGGCAGTGAAATATGCTTCTGATTTCACTTATGACTTGAATAATTCATTTGCAATGTAAAATAAGGCCTAACTACCTTTTTGGCATTATCACAGACAAATGCTTCTCAAAGCCCTGCTGAAAATCTTTTCATAGGCTTTGAAGAGCCTACACCACATGAGATGGAATCCAAAACTTGGAGTGACTGTGGTAAAGCACTTTTATGCATCAAATTGCACCAGTTTTCAGTAATTTAAAAGATATCCAGCATTTTACGAAATCAGGTGCAGGGACAAAGATTTCCTCTAGTTCCTTTCTGTCAACACTGTTTTAGCACTGTGATTACAGGTTGGGGTTTTTTTGTTTGTTTTGGTAAGAAAACAAACTAAGTTGAAGTAATATTCTACTGCTAAGAATATAACAGCTTAATTTGCAACCCAGCCAGTCAATGATTTTTGCCTTTTTCAAGCCAGGTATGGTGCACATTGATACCAAAGTTCTAGTGGACTTAAAAGAAATTTATACATACAGGGAGGACTTTGCAACCCAACTTCCATTAAAAAATACTAAAAGGGGTTTTAAAAACTGACTGCTGGAAATAAATTCTGATGTGTACCTACCACCTTTTCTCCCCAGTGCTAAAGCTTTCCCTATGTCAGCAATGCTTCGTGAAACACAAAACCTCCCAGACAGCAATGGAAAGTGAAAGATCCAAATCCAAATCCTGTAACTGCCACCTTTTTCTTGTGTGACTGAATAAGCATATCCGTTTCCTCAGTTACCACTCTGTGAAGCCAGGAAAAACACTCCCCCAGCCTTTCTCCTACCTTGCCTGCTACTCATGTAGATCTTAAAGTCTCCAGCTGAGGGAATGTCTATCACACACTTGGCAGAGCCCTTTGCATAATGAGGTACCAACTTAAATTAGAGTAACTGATGCTATGCTGCAAACATAAAAAGAGCAGAAAAAATGTGCTTTGAGGCATCAAAGGATATTTAATTAGTATCACATCTTCTCAAATAACATTTAAAGGTAGAATTTCTGACTTTGTTTATGGGTCCTACAACACTAAGCAAAGAAGAAAAGTAATTATCAAAAGAAATAGCAGTCACCCCACTGCATGACCTCTGAGTACAAGTAAATCTATTTATTTGTTTAATTTGTATTAAAAGAAAAAGAGCATTACTTGAGAATCTTCCCAGCACTTGGCTGATCCTCTCCCCAGTAGTGAAGATCTAATCCAAAAGGCATGAGGGGAGCTTTAGCTCTTTCTTCTAGTTTTCTTCTTTTACTGTCAGGATCTTCCATGTTTGCTGTCCCAGTAGTTGCAGATTCACTGGAAAAAATTGAAGAGAAGTCAATACAGAACAGCAGTGACCACAACTTTTTTCTGTTTTCATTAGATTTTTTTAGACCAACACTAATATTACCTTAGATCTATGATTACAACTACTTTTACAAGGTTGTCCTTTTTTTTTTTTTAAAGGAAGACCATATGAAATAACACCACACACTCTCTATACAGCTCACTGCACATTCAGCTAGTGCTGGCTAACACCTATCACACTATCAGGACAGAAGCCCAGAGATTTGATGGGGGCAGTAGTGGATCACGCATGTTGTACTCCCACAGGAGCTACAGATGTGGTAGTGGAAATCTCAGATTAATTCCAGTTTGTTAGGTTTTGGGGGCTTTCCTGGCCAACGCAGAAGTGTCTTTCGAGGAACATGTCACTAAGCAGATGACTCCAGTTTTATCCTCAAATCACAGCTAAATGCTAGGAAAGGTTGGAGTTTCATCAAACTTTCAACAGGATTGATAACAAATATGTCTTTGGAAGCAATATAACATCTCCAGGCAGCGCTGACAGCTTCAGTCACTGGGAACAAAGAGATGGCTGAAACTACTTGGTAATAGAACATTAGGATACATTTTGTTTATCTGCAAACAGAATGTACACAAATAAATGGGATGGGGGGAGTTGTTAGCAAAGAAGGGAACAGTGTATTTTCATAAAGGTCATTTACAGCAAATAAGATGTGTATTAACTGAACAGTAAAAGATCCCTTAAGATCCTAGTGCAATCAACAACAAAATCCCAAATATTAAGCAATTAAAGTAACTTCAGAATGAGACCAAGTCAGCCTTGTCAGCTTGCCTGGTTCATGAATGCTTTTCTATGCGCTGTCATGACTAATAAACACAAGAGCAAGAGGTTTGTACAAGAATTAAACAAAGATAACCTGGCATGAGGAGGTGGTAGCTTTGGTAGCTTGTCTCTAATAAGTTTCAGAGTGGCAGCTGCACAGGTTGGATCGAGTTCATCCTCATTCCCTTTGAGCTGAGTGCGGGAGCTCAGTGGAGCAGCTCCTGTCAATGCCTTTGCCACCGGGGCTTTTGGAGGTGATTTGGGTTCAAGCCCTGAGAAAAAAACGTGATGTTTAGGAGTTTTTCACTTCTCCCACCCTCACAGTCCCACCCTCACAGCTCAGAGTGCTGACTACGTCTTCCTGCTTTCAGTTTGCTATAGACATCAATCCCACTCAGAGTGAAACAGAATTATTTAGAGAACATTTGTCTTTCACAGATACTAAACCACACAATTTGACAGGAGAAAATATCTAACTGCTGGCAGAAGCAGGAACTACACCCAGAGAGTCTGTCCAAGAGACAGGAAATGCCTGAGCTACACCTGAGGAACCACCCATCTGCAAGGTGGTACCAGGCACTCACGTTCAGCACCAGTAGCTCAGCAGTGGGGTAACTTTAATTACTTTTACAGCCAGAGTAGAGACTCAGCATGGACTGTAAGGATGCAATTAGACAGGCTGAGCAGTTAGACAGCACCTGCCTCTACTTGCTGAGCTGGAGGAGCAACTCCATTAGCTAGAAGTAGCAACAAGAACTTTTCAGCCAATGTCAGCTAAAATTGGAAAGACATGATCCCTCACACTAATGTGATGTGTCCCCTCAGAAAGTATTTTTATAAAATAATTTACTGAAATGCAAGGTCTCATCCCTCAAAAAAGATCCCTAAATTTTATACAAAAAAGTCATAGTTTCACAAAACTAAAAATTACAGCAAATTATCTGAGCCTTCTTATGAAAAGTAACTGAAGTTTGTCTAATACGTTTTAGCCATTATTTAATTGTAACTTTTAATCTTTTGCCCAATTCTAACCAGCCCTGAAGCTGCATCCAGAAGCATTCTTGCCTTGCTAGTCATTAAATGTATCACAATATATTAAGTAGAAAAGGAAAAGTTAATGTTGTATCAGTGACAAGCCATCTGCGTAGGAAATTGCAAGACCCACAGTGGCAGGTAGGCTTGGTACATAAGATACTTTCATTTCAGAGAATAATGTATTTTCCACAAACAAAATCAGAATAATTTGCTGTGACCCATCTGTTCACCTTATAATGTCTCCCAGTAATTAATCCTGACTTTGATTCATCTGCATCACTCATTCCCTTTAACCCACGGGGTGCAACTGCACGGATGGCACTGCCTAACACCAGCCACAGGCCAAGACGCTGAGAGGGCAGCCTTTGATATCCACCCCCTAGGAACACATTTTCCAAGTACCTAGATCAGGAGCTGAGTCCTTGTGCAGGGAATGACCTCCAAACTTGTTTTCCAAAGCTCCAAGCTCAGGGCACTGAGAAGGACACCTGTTCAATCTATTTCCTGGACAGCCTCTCCCCAGAGACAGCGACAACCCTAATTCAAAATCCAGAGTCCATCCTGCTGTTGGCTGCTGCTGAGCACACCTGGCACTGCCGCTCCTTTACTCACTCCTGCCCACACTAGTGAAAGCTATGAACACTCCACATTCTCCAAAGTCAACAAGGCTTTAAAGAACATTGTCCAAAAAATCCACCATTTAAAGGACCAGTCTCAAAGTTAGCAGAAAAACCAGGAATAAGGGAAATGATAATTAAATATAATAGGATGGATCTAAGCAGAGAAATATCTAGGTTAAATAGCAAAATAAATTATTTCATTACACTCACTAGACTGTGGACTTGCTGTTCAAGAGGGATAGTGGTGCCTCCCCAGAAATGAGCTTTTAAACTGCACTTCAGTGAAATAATAATGCAGGAATTTTGAATTTATGTCTCTGGAAAGGGGGCAGGACAGGTCTTCATCTCAGCTCATGTCACAGGCTTCTCAGGTGCTTTTATCAAAGTGAAGCCATATTAACCCAAAACCTTGTAGTAACCACACTTCAGAATCATTAGTATCTAGAGAAGTAAACTTCCTTTAATGACAGAGACGGTTACAAACAGGGCCCTTGGCATGAACAAGGTCAGCTGAGAAGAATATGTCATAGGCTCTATCTGTAAAGTAGAATTGTTTAGACTGTATTTAGCATTTAAACTGCTTTCTTTTTCTTTTTTTTTAGGGACCCTTTCTGAAAAGCATTGTTTAAAGCAAATGTTTTGAGAGCACTTGTACGTGTACTCTTTAGAAATAGTAAAAAAAAAGTCAGAAGATAGCAGGTTTGTGTCACTCACCACACCTCTTCTCTCATCTTCAGAGAAAATATGTGCATATGATTTAAAAGTTCTCAGAAAAACCTATTTTTTTCCAATTTTTTCCCTATGATGTTTACAGGAAGCATGATTGCTTCTTCACCACACTGGTTTTGTTGAGGAGGAGGGGAACAGCAGAGACAAGCAGTCAGCAACACACAGAAAAGGCAAGAGATAAATAGACAATGTGACATCTAGACAGATAAAAATCACATCTGGAAGATCAATATTGGAATTCTTAAGAGTTACAAGAACAAAATATTTTCTCATTGATTTCTTATTTCAAATCATTAACAGAAAACCAGCTAAAAGTAAGTACACTAGGGCATCAGTAACACCACCTCCACTTTGGAGTTTTTAAGAAGTATTTATGTATGAAAGTAGTTTTTGCTAACAAGATAAAGACAAGAGTCACCAGGCAGACAGCCCCAGTCAAAGGGTGCCCAATGTCAGGGGAGGTTGCTTTGTTTTAGTTTTAAAACATAGATGGGGTTAAGCACAGTTTTAAAAGTAAAATTCCTCTTCAGAATTCTGCTGTTCTGTGTGGTTTTTTTAACAAGTACAGTACCTGGGTTCAAATTGTTCCAATAGCAGCTTTGAGAAAGAATCATAAAAGTGTTTAAATCCCCCTTTTTGTTTAAATTGACCAAATGGCACCTATTGCCTGAAGCAATAAAGTAGCCCGTGTTCACAAGATAAATCGATGGAAGGAAAGAGAGAGGCTGGGGTTTCAGCTGAAGTTAGGCTGCTGAATGCTGACATTATTGATTTTAGCTAGCTCAGCTGGCCTTGTAATTAAAATGTAAATTTGAGAAAGAGATTATGTCCTGACAGAAATGGTGGGATTAGGGGGAGATAAAAGCCCCTCAGTGAAAATTCAGAGAAAAAGCAAGCACAGGTTTCCTCAGCTGTGTGGATTTAGACGAAATCAAGCTACTTCAGATTCACTGAAGTTTAATTGAAAAAACGGAGATAGAATATAAACAAGTATTACAGACTTCACCTTTCCCGAAAAAAAATTAATAGTTTCTGCTTCCCATTTGTTGAATCTTAGTCAAGCCAAGCATTTGTGATTTACATTAGTACAGACGCTGTCCCAGATTGTAAGGAAAATCCAGCAGTTCAGGTACAATATTTCCCCACTTACTCTGCTGTGCTCACAATGAAATTGCCTGCCAGTATTTCACCCAGGAAGCATGATAAGCTTCGGACTTTGCAAAGCTTCCCAGTGCTTCTGAATGCAGCTATGCTCATTTATGTGAAATCTTGGAATTCTACTGTAGAAATTCAAATTAAAGAAAAAAAAGGTAACTATGGTAGCTAATGAGAAGAGTTCACTAACATTACATAAACACTTGGTTTGCCTTACTGGAATTACAGAATATGTTAATTTGTTATACTGTTACCTCTCATTAATTAACCCTATTTATTACTGCTTTACAGTCATAGTTAAGAACCAGAAAAAAATCAAATACACAGCATTTATATCAAGCCCTTTCTATACCTTACACCCTGATCTTTTAAGCTTCTTCCTTATGATTTTGCATCCTGTGGCCATTGCACAGATCCTCTGAGGGATACTGCTGTGGCAAACTACTCAAAAGTGTACCAATATCTTGTGCAGTGAGTACTAATTTCTAAGAACTTTAGTAGAGCTCAAGTACATCCCATCTCCTGCTAGATTTTCTGGGAATCTTATTTATATAGAAGGACCTCTCCCGAGAATGAGGAAAGTTTCCATGATCAGCTGATCAGGATGAACAGAAGAAATATCTACAGTCAAAACTTCTACATGGATGTTGAAGTATTTTGTTGGAAGTGATAATCATGTTTTTTTGTAAATGTGAAAAGTTAACCTTCATTCCAAATACTGCATTACAAACAGTTTTACTCATTTATTGTCTTAAGTGTTGCTAGGCCTCTGTAGGGCTCAAGCTGTGCCAAAGGAGGTTCAGGTTGGATATTGGGAAATACTTCTTCAGTGAAAGAGCAGTTAAGCATTGGAACAGGCTCCGTGGGGAAGTGGTGGAGTCACCATCCCTGGAAGTGCTCAAAAAATGAATAGATGTGGAACTTCAGTGGGCATGGTGGTACTCAGCCAGAGGTTGGACTTGATGATTTTAGAGGTGTTTTCCAATCTTAATGAGGATTCTGTGATTCCATATAGGACTTGTGTTTGGCAGGTACATTGAAAACACACTAATATAACGAGGCAATCTCACTTGTAAACTTACAATTAAATACTTCTAAAGTTTTTTATGCTAAGAGAAATGGAGACCACACACACATTTGATAACAAATTCTGGACTGGGGTTTTAACTTCAGTGCTGAATATCTGTTTTCAATACAATTAGGATAAATCAATACATACTATTTACATCACATAACAACTATGGCAGTTTTTTCAAAGGATTCATAGTAATATTAATAGAAACCTTATTCTAGATACTAGACTATTTTCTAGGCTGAGAAACATAACTGTGTGTTACTTGCATTTTCCAAATTTAGGAAAAATGAACCAAATTTCAAAGAGGTAAATAGGTAATTCTGTCTATCCTTCCCCCTGAAAAACATGATGTGCTTTTCCCCCTAAAAGAAGTCAGTTAAGAGCCTTATTTAGCTTAGACAGTGTAATTCTAAGTCTCAAATTCAGCCCCTGACAATGATACTTCATACACTCTGTAATCTGCAGGTTTGTTTCTGCTGTGGTCTCCACTGAGCTGTTTCTCCACGTAAAACTGTTTTGCACACCCTTCACATGCAGGAAGAATTCCCTCAGAAGTTCCTGAGGTATGAACACCAGACAAATCAAACCTGACTGAAAAGCTAGACCCAGACAAACCAAGAAATCACTGCAGTAAGGAAGGAAAAAGCTTAGGTATCATTTTCATTTAGCCAGCACATGTGTGTCTGTTTAAGGGTTCAACAGTCAGTAGAACCTCAGCAACTTCTTTCCCAAATAACAATATCATCAGAAACATTTGTTTTCATTACAACTAAGTAGGGCAGCATTATTTGGTTAATCATGGTGAGGTACATTTTTATGGCCCATAGCTGATGAAAGCAATTGGCCTGAGTGCTCTTCAGACCTACATTTCCCCCCAAATAACCCACCTTACCTTTTGTATGAAACCTGTTAGAAACAGAAGCTGCTCTACCAACCCCACACTTGTGTTCTCCTATGTGCAGTCAGCCTTAAGTCAAATCTACTTCATGATCACTGCCATGACAATCACCCTCTCCCCTGCGGAAGCCTAAACTCCCTCCCATTTTAAAAGCTATTACAAAATGGATTTTAGGAAGTTTTTCAAATACACCTACCACTGGCAAATTTAATAAATCCCAGTAACAGAAAACCAAACCAAGTATTTCCCTAAAAGACTAAGTACTGAAAACAAGTTTTTCACTGAGTATGTCAGAGATGCCTACATGTTACAGAAAAAGTAACACTTAGGATTTGTGCTTTTGCCTTGTGATTTCCAGAAGATGTTCACATGCACTATTAAAATAAAAAAAAAAAACCAACAAAAATGCCACTATGGAACAGAGGAAAACATAACTGTAAAATCAGAGAAAATAATTCTGTATAACTAAATCTGTTAGATGTTTCTATGAAGGAAAAAAAGAGCAGTTTAAAAGCTATCAATTTTTCACAGGAGATCTGTTTTGCTTCATCAGCACTTGCCTACATGCTCTTTGCCATGTGTAGATTTAAATCCACTGTATAAAACATCAGAACTTTTTTTTAACGGGAGAAATGTCACTTAGATGAAGGATAAAAGAGCACATTACTATGGCATGGAGTAACTATTTCTGCATCAAAAATGAAGGAAACAAACAGAGCTAAGATGGAGCCAGCACAGTGCCGCTCACAGGGATACATGTGTATGTGAGATAACATGCTTAGCTTTTTTAAAATTTGTAATGAGTCTCTGATGTTTCACATTTCTGAGACCATTTTGCTTTAACCACTGAGTCCCCTGTACGTCTTGGGGGATGTCTGTCAAGAGCCTGAAGCACTCCCAATTCTATGTAAAGAACCAGACGACAACTTCTCTGCTAAGGAAATAATGGGTTTTTACATCTTATTGCTCAGCTGGGGTAAATGCCTTCACATTGTTACGACTTTTCATAGTAACAACAACAAAAAGCAGCTACTTAACACACAGAAAAGTATCACTCAGATACCATCAGATTAGCAAAGGCAGTCTGGGGACATCTAACCCAAAAAAAGCACATCACACTGCGATGAGAAGAGGGAAAAATTTCTGAAATGGATAGAACTAAGCCTTGGGATTTTAGAACTGTAGCTTTGATCCCCATATGAAAGAACTCTCAAGCAGACTTTAAGATGTAATGCGAACCACTAAAGTAGTTATTAGGGACCTAAAAACATTCTGGCTTAAGGCTCAAATACAAGAGAAATAATCTTACTAACGAGAGTTGAAATAATGGTTTGTGACTGCACAGTCGTTCCTAATATAATTCCGGATAAAGATGAAACTTGATAACCAATAGACTGCTTCCATGCTAATAGTCCCAAGTCAGATGGTTTTCCTCATGTCACCTCTTGTAAAACAGAAATAGCACTTCACTGTCCTCAAAGCAGTATTGCATGGGTAAGTAATGCCTGCATTGAGACATAGACAAGAACTATCATCCAAAGTGGGTGCTTTGGACTAGACCAAGAATTGTTCCATTTTTACGTGGAAAAGCACATCCCTCAAAATAGATCACTTCCCAGCTGCAAGCCAAGCCAAGACCACCAAGGGCAGGAAGGAATCTCTCATCCTTTGGCATCAGCCAAAAATTCTGTTCTATGGCACAAGAACAATGTCAGAAGCTGCACAGTTCCATCTCTTACCTCATCCACCCTAAGGCTTTACGCCAATGGAACCAACAGCTGACCAGCAAAGGCCGAAATGTGGAAAATCTGAAGTGGAAACAATATTTTATTTCTCCTTAAAGTTCTCCTTTAAATGAATAATGGCTCCATTTTCCAGGGCTTAGCAATACCAGCCTTACAAGGGCAGGTCACTCACTGAGAACCAGAGCAACCGTATGAAAATTATTTTCAGTGCTGTTTCTTCTTCAGCCCAATATTCCTCTTTAGCACCACAGTGTATCTAAAATGGCCCTGTGGTCCCACAGGAGGGCTGGCCTCTTGTCAGCTGCAGACATCAGATGCAAGTGTAAATAAGGATTATACAAATGGGAGGTCATTAAAATTCTGGTAATGCTAATTTGGCATGACACCTCTAATGGCTTATATCGTCACACTTCAATTATCTAATCACTTAAATTCTTTTAACAAATTTACATTTCATTTTATACATCAAGATTCAAATAGACTTGTACAATTCTACCTCCACCCAAACTGCACCCATGCTCAATTCAATTTCCGTATTTAATATCATCACCAATTTTGAGATTGTAATCATTAACCACATATACACACAGATAATACAACTGCATGTGTCTATATACTTATGCATAGAACTTCCCTTGTCTCTAAATATATTTTCATTTTTTACAAGTTTTTCAGATCTCAGGAGAACCACAAAATTTACCTTGTTGGTAGGATATACTTTTGTGAGAGAAGTAAAAGGGAATAAAATGACTTTTAAATCAATAATTTACATGTCACGTTTCAATCCATTTCCACAGTCATGTTTTCCAACTTTGTTTTCCGGTTTAATGTAACAAGTTAATCTGGCTTGTTCAGGAAAAGTAACAACAAAAGGAAAAAAAGTTTTAACCATTCACACCTTCCATGTAACGCTGGAGTTTTATTTTACAGGGAAGGTTTAATGTCCCAGTTGGAACATTCCACTTGTGCAGACTTTCATTTTCTAAACTGCGATTTTCAGGAATTCTGAGTTATTTTAAGACCATTTCCTAAACTGGGAACTCACATAATAACTTTAAATGGCAGCAAGTAAAGCTGAATGTCTTCAGAAGCATCGGGAATGATTAATTACTTTCAAAGTGTTATTTTTAAAGAACACGTCAGATAAAGAACAGCCAAGTGTGACCATTAGCTCCGACATAACCTCAGGTATACAAAATGAGAAAGAAGTTTTGTTTTCTGATTGATTGACTTCTTCACTATAATGTATTTTCCTATCAGCAATAGTTTAAATACAAATTGGGAATTTCTTAATTTATTTTATGTAGATTTTTAAAATATCCCTGAGTGGATAGTAGGCTTCTTCTTTTATCCTTCCCTAGAAGAAGGAATTCTAATAGCAGCCAAGTATTTTGTTAGTGTGATACAAAGGGTGGTAAGGTACTTTATTTTTAAAAAATGTGCGTCCATGAGGAAGATGGGATAAAAAGGAAGAGGTGAATACATTTCACTTACAGTGGAAGCTGGCAAGTATAAACAGAACTTTTGCATGTTAGGATTACTTAGGCTGCTGCCAAAGATATGGAAAATGAGTTCCAGGTGGTAGCTGCAGCCTGACTTTTATGAGGTAAACTGCAGAAAAGGGAAAAATAAGCATCAACAGGCTTGAAAAAGGCACAGCACAGCACCAGTCTTATACAAATTCTCATGGATAAACATAGGAGCAAGACACTTCCTACAGGTTTTTTACTTAAAGCTTTGGAATGGCAGCTACCCTTCTCTACAATGTACTGAAATCTTGGGAGTCCTCAAATATACCGAGTTACACAGAGGTAAAGCTGCAGACTCACTAAGCAAGATGTACAAAGGACAAGAAGAAATGCACTGAAATTGAATTGAGATAAATTTTCCCAGTAAAACCCCTCTCAATTTCACAAAAAAAACACATAGTAAGTATAACTTTATTTAAAAATCATCTCCTTTTAATAAGAAGGCAAAATTATAGTTCGTCATCTGGTATGTGCTGAGCGGCTGTAATTCTGCACTTGAAGGCTGAGCTGCATTTAACATCTTCTGACAGCAATACCCAAATAAAAAGAGCCACCTTGCAGAGCTCTAAGTTGGCCATTCTATGAGACGAAGTGGCTGTGCATCTCCAGCTGCTAATAATGCAGGTGATGGAACAGCACCTTATACCCTCTCACCAGACTGTCACCAATATTTCTAACATTCAGGCTCACTGCCAACTTTACTTTGCAATCCCCTCACTCCCAGTATGAGTTTGGCACACTTACAAGCACACAGGTGCCGCTTCTGGCTCTGAACTCCAGTGGAAGATGATGGAATGAAATAAGCTGCTCATCTCAGTTGCTCTTGCTCCTAAAAAGTATTTGTTTATCTAGAGCCAATCGCTGCTCCGGTGTCCATGTAATGACTTCCTCAGAGCAGGCAGAGATTACCCACACCGTTGGTCACTTTATTACTTCAGAATGGCTGTTTATTTACCTTACTGCAGCAGTAACATGCAGGGATAAAGCTTGTCACAGCTGGGCAAACTCACCATATTCCTCACGCAGGTGGTCTGGAATGTGAGGCTCATAACCTTCCTTCTCAGGAACCTCCACAAATTCATCTTCATCCTCATCGTCGTCATCATCATCCGAGGCTTTCATCTACAAAGATATTTTTGTTGGGGTTGTTTTCTTTTTATTTTAATGTGAAGACTGTTTTTCATTTCCCTTCACATTGAAAATATTTTGCAGACATCCTGATAGCCCTACTGAGACTTCTCTATGTCAAAAGTATTTCCCTAATTATGTATTTAATCTTTATCTAAGATTAGGCCTTTGCTTAACATTTTATCTCTAAAGCCATACTCTATCCTAAGGGCTTCTTTAAAGCCCCTTTTATCCATTAGAACACATGCAGTTGGTGAAGTCTGAGAAAGTGTGAAGCTATAAAATAAGACCAAAAAAATCTTAAAATAACATCAAGATTTTGACTTAATGAGCAAATTACAGCCTTACCTCTTCTCATTTGGATGATTTTACCCATTTAGCAGCACCCAAGTCGTCTGTGGCATGTTAAATGGTATCACAAATCGTTTAAGAGCTCAAAACCAGAGCAGGCAAACAGGAGGGGAAGCCGATGAATGGGCAAGCTAATAGTGACCCAAATAAGAATATTCAGATCTGTATACTACAGTGGTTCACTGTGTTTCTTCACAACAGCACTAAGAATAATTTGATACATTCATTTCTTAACTAACTCGGTACATCCCAACCATTCATACCACCAGACAGCACACACTACTCTGGTTAAGACCAACAAAACAGGATTTTCTTAAATGTGCACTTGGTCTGTCTTGCTGTCTGAAATTGAGGATCTATAAGTGGGTGAAAAAAAAAAAATTGGAGTTCCAACTAACCAGTGTAATTCGTCCACATAAGTGGCTTCCAAATATAATTTTAGCTAGCAACTTCTGTATATGTGCCATCAAATCTATACCTTTTCTAAGCTTGTTCCATACCTGAAAATGATTTTTAGTTCTCAATTACACATAAGCTAAAAGAATCTCTATCACCAGACATGGCCTGTACTATCAGAGCTTTAAAAAAGCAAATGCCAACTACCCTGAAAAGGCAACAACAATGCAGACTTTAAGTTTATTTCCTTTGCCCACGTTCAGAGACACCTCATTCCCAACAACATAATTACATTACTGTATGTTTGCCATGTGCTTTTACAAGGAAATAGTAAGGGGTATTCACTAAATCCAACCTTAGCACAGGCTATCACTTTTTCCACTTCATTGCAGCAACCCAAAGCAGTAGATAAGGAATACCATAATTTTCACTATTTTCAACTGTGTTCTTTACTTCTATTAGTGCACCTGGCTTCTGTTAATATTCATACCAACTACTCATTGTTACAAGCACCAGAGGATATAGCAGGTTTTGCCCGCAGCAGAATTTTCCCAATTTAATTCACTACTCTAATCTTGTGTCACAGCTGAGTTCCTTTAAATCATACATATACTCTGAAACCAAAAATCTAGCAGCTTATCTTGGTTTATTATATGTAGTTAAAAAATTAAAACAAATAATAACTTTTTAAAAAAAAATCAGTATTTCTTTTTGGCCAGTATTAACTGTAATCTGGACTGAATTAATTTCTAATAAAGGATGTTAATTGATATTAATACACAGATACACAATAACACATAATGAATGGGTGGTACAAGTTAGAAGTAAGATTCTTCCATTTGTTTCAAAAGTTACTTTGTTTTAAGAAAGCTGCAGTTTCAGTGAAGAAGTAGAGAAAAAACCCAATTTATCGTCCAGATGATGAGAGTTGATTTACTATTGCATTCTTACCAGAGAACATCTAATTAGTCTTCATTTTAAAATAAAGTCTCAGTATAATATTGTTTGAGAACACCCTGCTGCCAAAGACAGGTAAGAACCCCAATGCAGTCTCAGCCCAATTATCCCCACCTCGAGAGCTGCCAATGTTCAGGCTCTGCTGGTGGATCCTGCACTCTTGGTTTACTTTTTGCTTCCCACTGCAATAATTTTTCCCAATCTAAAGAAAAGCAGCAGTTCAGGCCATACCTGGCCCAGCCAAGACAGATGCAGACTGAGCCTGACCTCAGCAGAACTCAAAATAGAGCTCTAATCAAAGAAAGGATCAAATGTTCCAACACTAATCACAAACTCACAAAGCCACTAGATTTGAAAGAAGAACATCTGTCTGAAACTACAACTTTTAGAAGACATTCCTAATGGCCTTTAGAAAGAAAAAAATCATCATATTTTATACTGCACATTTGAAGAGGGCTAGAGATTGAAGAGAAGTTAGTTGGTTTGTATTTTGGTTTTGAAATTCTGCTGGTGTTGTCATTCTCTTTTAATCTATTAGGGACAATTTAAATTTGGAAGTAACCTCCAGCAAATAACCTCCAGTATTTATCCAGCTACAAGAAGGACATCATCATAATTCTCATACTCAGGTTCCATTTCTTATCTAGCTATTAAAAAAAGATTTCACCAAGATAAAACTTGTCATAGATGATCTCAGTCTACAACTTTGTGCCATAATGTACAAACTGACTTTCATATCATAAAACAGGGAAAGTAAATTCAGTGTATTTCCTTAGTTCTTACTCAGTCTGTAAACAAATAAATAGCAACAGGTTTAAGGAACAAAGAAATAGTGTCAAACTAGTATGAGGAAAAAACTCAGTTCAGCCTGATCATTTAACTTAAGTTGCCAGATTATACCTAAAATAGCAGGGATATAACACCAGTACTTCCTTGCATGTCATATCTGAGAGGAGTAGAGGGAAAGCAGGGTACTATCTTTAATTGAAATTTCACCTAATTTGTTCATATCACTGGAGGCACATATCTCTCTGTATGGTAATATACTAAAATTCAGTGGACTCCACTAATCCTCCACTTGAAAACTGCACTGGAAGCAACTTTGCTGTATTACCTGCATGATCTAAAACTTTAAAGCACGTGAAAAGCCTGACAGAGAAAAGGCATAATCAGATGCAAATTCACTTTGTTTAGGTACAATCCATGAACTGTGCATTCAAGTACTATAGAAAACATTAATCATAGGAAACTGTAATTTTTGTTATCAGTCTAACACTAATCAAAAGGGAAACCTGTCACTACCGCTGACCTGTGAAACGTCCCAATTATACTCTTCAGAAATGACAGGAGCACTTAACTTCCTCACTGAGTAAATGACGACAATCAATCAAGTTTGAATAACAATGAGCCACGGAGCTGAAAATTATTTTTTGTATAGAATCTACCCAGGAATTTATGAAAGGTGAAAAGCAACCCAAGGTTTTAGGGGCATTATGGCTTTCAGCTAGTGCAGCACATATCAAACACTAAACAGAATTTATGTGTTTTAATTTTCTAAAAGGTAGATGTGGACTTGGTGCTACAATGCATAACATATAATGCCAGATTTTAAATATGGGGGTCATTTTCATAAAATATTATGCGTATTGTTCACACCCTTGAATTTCCCTGGGGTATTCTATTAAATTTAGATTTCCTGTAAAAAAAATTACCTGCTTAGCTAACTATCAGGAATTAAGCCCTCTTTTCCCTTCAAAGAGACATAAGGTCTTTATCTTGATAAAATCCTTAACAAGATAAATAAGTTATCTTTTTACTTTAAAATATTAAAGTTGTCACCGTTGGAAATTCAAGAAGTTGCACAGTAATAGCAGGTAGTTATATCTCAATTTACTTCATTCCAGTGGTACTTTATCAGAACCATCCTATTTATGCTGGTTTGTTCCATTTCCTTTCTAGAGAAAGCAGGAGAGCTCATGGGCAACATTATTGATTAGAAAAGTATCTTTTTTTTTTTAAGTTCCACTTTTCAAGCATGAAGAAAGCTCCAAAAGCAACTTCTACAGATGTAATAGGAAAGCTCAACCACCTCCTATGTTTCCACTATAGGTAAACTTCTTCAGTCAATTAAAAAAAAGAAATAGACAATCCACCATTAAATCAGAAGAAATAAATATTTAAGACAATAGTTTTAAGTGGCTGAATTAGTAAATTATAATCCTTTTAGGAATGAGTGGTTAGGGTACTTGCAAACATGAAAAAGGAGACTAAGATACAAACAAGCAATATGACATTTCTAGTGTGCCATGCCTGAAGTGAATTAAAAGAGCAAGTGATAAATACCACAACATAAAGCTTTTCTTGTAGTGTACAAGATTAAATACCTCGAAGATAGGTAGTCACACAACTGCTTGTTTCTCAATCACCTGTCAAAGAACATGAGAAAAAAGCTCCTGGTTTCAAATCCATTCTAATTAGCAGGTGATATGAGGAAACTCACTAACACAGGCCACCAGTCTTATCAGAGATGGAAGGTGAATGACCTCCTCCCTGTCACTGGAGAATGGTCCACCCAAAGGGAGACCAGAATCCTAGACATCAGAGGCTGCTTGCACCACCCTTGCTCTTCAAGTTCCATGGGAAAGGGAATTTTTCCCTTGTCAATCTGCTCTAAAATGCTGACATTTGGTTATTTATTTATTTACCTAAGTCACAGAATGATGCATTTGCAAAACTATGTGTTGGTTGTCAGTTTTTTTAATGTGGTAGTACTAGCTATCTATATTCCTGTGAGAAGAAATGGGACTTATTTAGCTAGGCAATTTCCAGGTTCCTGAGTCGGACTTATTAACATATGAGAATATGGTTTAGACAAAGACCGAAAACACACATGCATTATTTTCACTGTAATCATTTAGAACACCTCAATTCTCCTAATTTTCACTAAAAACTTAAAATAGTGCTGACTGTTCCAACTAGACAAATGCAATCAGTTTCCCCCCAAACTCATTAAAAAAACTTGAAAAAACAGATGTTTCCTTATTACTCTGCATTATTAAAAATACTGGAAACAAACACTGGATGCCAGTAGAAATGCAATTGTTTCTCCTACTCTGAAGTGAACGCTCCAACAGCCTCCATCTGTTAGTGCAGCTCAGTGCAACCAGAGCCCCAGTTAAAGGCCTTCTTCATCCATCCCAACCAGTAATAAATGTGAAAAAAGCCTCCACCCACCACACAACACTTGGAAAGATGGGAAGAAAAGCCTTTGATCCTTTTCTCACTTTTATACAAATTGATGACTACATTCTGTTAAGAGGATTAAAAACCCGAGTCTCTGCAATCATAATTAAAGCAAGCAATAAAATTACTGAAATATACAATGCAATCATTTTATAGGACTAGATGTATAGCCTCTACTAATTATTTTAGAAAAAGAAGGAACAGAAAAGATAGCACATGAAGAAGTCATATCTACTCACTAAAACACCACTTGCAAACTACAGCTGGGACCATTAAATAAATTTTGCATGGTCTAATTAACTTGGTTTGCAATCTCAATTACTTTTCACCCAAGAAATCACTTTTGTTCAGTTTTATGTGTGCCTGTTTCCCTTTTCAAAAAAAAAATGATGTAAGGCATCCTCAGACAAGTGAACTCTAAACTTCATTTGTCTTTCAGCAGGCTTGATGGCTATGCATTTAAAAACCCATTCTATCTTATAAACTAAAAATTAAATGTACTCAGCTGTGATGGTCGTCATTGCATCTGCTATTTATATGCTAATACCCTCACTGAAAGATCTTGCAAATTATTCCACCATGCCAATATCTCATGTGCATCTACTCAAAGCCAACTAAATATTTTTCTAGAAGATTTTGGTTAGGGAACCAGAATATTTATTGCTGTAGAACCTAGTTAGAAGGGCAACCTTAAGCACAAGCATTTTTTATTCAACCGCAACACAAAACATACTTCAGTCATGTTAAATTACATTTGGGGATATTCTATGTAAGAAAACAGTGACTGGGGTAAAAATAATTTCTTCAGTGTGAGTAATAGAAACTGAGTAGTCAAACAGTGTATCTTAAACGTAAAGACAAGCTCCTCCTTTTCCATTCTTTTATAGCATCCAACACAGAATGACATGGAAAAAAATGCTGGCAGTTGGACAAATTTTAGAACCATGCTTGAGTTTTCCCATGTGCAACAGAAGGAAAACACAAACTATTAACAGAGCTGTATTTATAAGGACCTCCCACACACCCTCCCTCCCCTTCACTTTGTGATATGAACATAAATTCAACCCCCGATGACTGCAAATTAGATATGTGGTCCAGGCAAAGCACATTTTATGTTCAACCATAAAAGTATCACCATCCATTCTATGTGTAGTTGCTCAACAGCACATAAGCATCTTGGCCAGGCTGACTTTTATTTAGGAATACACTTTTCACATTATTTCCTAATTTCCAGGAGTTAGTAAAAATGCTTAAAGGCATTTAAGCCCAACACTTAGACAAAGCACAACACTGGAGAATGAGCACACCTTGCTCCAAAGTGCTTTAGCAATATAACAACTACCTGATGAACCAGTTTTTCTCTAAAGCAAGAGTCTGTGAGGATTCCTGCAGTCTTGGAGGGGCAAGCTCAAAAAACAGTTCAAAAGACCCTGGATCTTCATGAATCCTTTCAGAAAAAAACCAGTATGTCCAATAGACCCAGTGGACCAGCGTGTGCCTTTACACTTTCAGAGGACAGCAAATGAAGGCAGTCTAGAAAACTGGTACACTGGACAAAATTACTACCCGAGGAAGATACTGCAAGGCAAGTTTAGTATTTCTTTAGTAATAACCACCCAAGATGTGTCCTCAGATGTATTTTCTTACCTCACTACTTGGGCTCCCACCATCCACCAAAATCAATAAATTGCATAGATCATCTTAATCCTTAAGTAGGTACATCAAAAAGGCCAAGTTCTCCTGCATAATCCACAGTTTTCATAAAATAAGAATCAAATTCAGGGGAGATGCAGCAGTTTTATTTAAACTAGTGAAGGTTTCCAAGTCTAACAATGCTGTTCCATTCCATGCATCCCAGGGAGCTAAAACAGAAGTCTGCTACCCTTCATTATTCAAGTTAATGAAGTCCCCCAACATAGAAGAGAATTGGTTCCTACAAAATTTATGCTGATCACCTACATTTGATACCTATATTTGTTTTATCCAAAGTGATTAAAGTGTCAGCCTCTTAAATGTCATTGTGTAATACTTATACAAAAATAAAGGTTACATCTTACTTTTAGAAGTACAGCAATGTACTTGTCCCATGCAGTTGCTGTACCTACTTCAGGCACAACAGCTTATTACACAGTGAAAAACAATATACTTAACAGTAGTATCTGATGTTATTTTTATCACGTTTCATTCACACTGGGAGATGAGCTAATCATATATCACTTTGTCAATCTGAATTCTCTGATTAAGTAAAGACTGACCTTTATAATAAGATCTGCATTACCTGAGTTTATGCAGCTTCTGAAAGGGACAGTCTCACTTATCTGAGCTCACTGCTGCTACAGAAATCTTCTCTGGATTAGGTTCCAGCCAGTCCAGGTCCTTGCAGCAACAGGAGCTCAGCTGCGGATACCAGGGAGGCACTGGGAATCATCAGGGAAGGAAATAGAGCAGGACTATCCCTTTTCATTTCTGCTCATGTTTAGATCATATTTAAGCCAACCATAAAATTATTACCAAGATATGTAAGCTGCTGTTCCCTATAGAACAGCAACGTGTACAAAAAACACCACCTGCTTCGAAGCAGATCTGGCAGCAACATAACACACGAAGAAATACCCAGTAGAACTTCATTTTAACATTTCAGGAATTGTAGAAATGGATGAAATAATTTTATCAAAAGAAGAGGCAAGCATAAAACAGCATTGCACATATTATCTGTGCCTTGAAAACCAGACTTGTTTTCTTAACTCATGGGTAACTGTGATACGGAAACTTTGTCAAGTCCTACTCAGTTTTTCCTTCCTTAAGGCAAAAGGAAAGGTTTGCACAGTCAAAGACTGTGGTGTGATGAAGACAACAAAGGTAAAAGCTGAGTGACATGAAATCATGCTTAGAGTTCACACTTAGCCTGTACCCAGAGCAGAGTCCCCAAGATGTCTCCCCTTTGTACAATCAGTATGAAATCCCTAATTTTGTCACTGAAGAAAGCAGCTCTTGGATAGCCAATGTCAAGGTCACAAGTGCTACCCTGAACATGTGAACTACCCTTCCCTTCCCTTCTTCTTTCCAGACTACCCATTTTCCTGCACACCAGCCCAGATGGAGTTGTTTAAAGCCACTGGTAAGGCTGTAGTGAGATTCAGGACAAAAAAAATCGGACCAAAAAAATTCTGGACCAAAAAATTGGTTTATGGTCTGATAATGCAAAGGTTAACCAAAAATACCTCTTTCTTCACGCCTCCCTAGAGAAGGCTTTACATTTTCCAGTGCTTTTCAGCTAGTCCAGGTCATCTAAGAGATGATGAACTGTACACCTGTGATTCCTTGAAATACTCTGGGCAACACTGAGCTATTTAATTTCTTTATTATTCAGAGGCCTATACATGATAAAAGCTAAATTTTAGAGCTGAGGAGGGGAAAAACATCATTTTCATCTATATGTGGTATAACAAGGTTCCCATTAGTACCCATCCATGCAAAAACAGAAGTTCTACTGCATTTGATGGATTACCACTTCTCACTTAGACCACAGCAAACTCAAGCTGCTAAAACTTTGCATCCACCACCAGTGCACATATGCTCCTGTCTCATGAGTCAGTCTGCACATACAGGCACTCTAAAAACAAACTGCAGCTGACTTCAAGGATCACATTTATAAATTCACCTGAACTGCATATTCAGATGCTGTATTTTTAACAGGTAAATATACATCTCAACGACATAAACTTAATTTATTACAGACAGGTTAACAAATTATTCTATGCAAGATATACATAACCTTAAATGTATTTCTGATTGTGGATTTCGGGTACAAAAATACTTTAAATGCGAATATATTTAGTTTAATATTGCTGCATCAGCTAAATTAAAATGCATTAGTATGTGTTTCAAGCCTAAAAATTTTCTTCCTTTTCCATTTTTATAAATACACATTAAGCAATGTACCTCTATGAACCTCACAAATAAATTCACTTCAATATACTGTTTCCCCTTGTAAGGTAGGATGGATAAAAAGCTGGAAGCAAATTTGTATCTCCTACTTACAGAGTACACACTGCTCAGTATTCATAGATGAATCAAGGGAGATGACCCTTCAGCCTGAAAAACTTAAATACTTAACATAAGGGTTAACTTGATGATGGAGACATCCTACTTTATTTTACACTCTATTAGAAGAGCTCCAAATTGCATTGTGCGACCTGCGAATCAGATAGGGATCAGAGGTCGTCACAGTGACAACCCTAAGAATTCATGGCTAGATCTGCATAACAAGATATTTTTAATAACTTCATAGCAGTGGCAGGCTCCATGGCCAGGGCAAAGCATAAAATATACCACAGCAACATTAAGCTCTAGGGAAGAAACAAAACCAACCAAACCCATCACCCAGCTGATCAGACACTTTAACAAGGGAGTGCTGTTCTGAGGGCTAATTTTACAGTGTTTTGCTTTATATCAGTCCTACATCCTAATAAAACTTAAAAAAATAGAAAGCCCTTTTAGCTGAACAGTGATTACAAAAGAGATGTTTAACAGAAATAAAAACATGACAATAAAAATAACAACAATTAAAATAGGGAGGAGGGAAGAGGGAGCATTAAGTATGTGTATGACCTATTTAATGTTCTGTGTTTACTTTTACAGTTATGGTTGACTGGCTTTTTTGATAAAAAACAACAAAAAAAATTTAAATGTTGCCTGGGCTACCATTTAGACCATACAAACATTAATAAATTTTATTATTTCTTCCCACCACATTACATGCTAACAATATATAGAACCTGGTAAAGAACATCTTTAGGTGTAATGCTGATGTAGTTATCAAATATTCCTATATTTCTCTATAGAAAACATATTAACCATCAACATCAAGTTACCATTCAAATCTGAAATGAAATGCTTCCAGTTTTCAAAAGGCAACTTTTTGTTAAGAGGTAGGGTTTTTGTTAAAAAGAACACCTTTTCTACAAAGGTGTCTCTCTTGCTGCATGGTCTGAGCATGTTTTAGCAAATGTGATTTCAGGCACTGTGAGGGATCACTGAGGACAATTACCTAACCTCCAGAAACAACTTCTCTAAAATGAATAAGAGGAAAAAACTGTAAGGATGTGAGTACAGGAAGCTGTTACTGAAAGCTGTCAGTAGGAGTGGATGCTCTATGACTACAGAAGCAGAAAAAGAAATCTAAAATTCAAGCGCAGCTTTTTTTTTTCCTAAAGCAGGCACTAACTTAACAAAAAGACAGACTTGAAAAGAGCTGGTTATAAAGCTACAAAATGATTAGGTAGAAATAACTCGTTCGAATTGCTAAAATTCCAAACTGTAGTTGAAGACACGGGGAAAAAAAAAAATCAGCAATAGTTTTGTAGCCAAGTAATTGGTAGAACTCTTGGCTTAATTCATAACATATTAAAATTTTAACCTTTTAATGTCTTTTAGGACTAAATAATGAGCAGCAAATATTTAAATTGCAAATTAGTAACAATTTTCTGACATTACTCTTTCTGAAAAAAATCTGACTTGTATTACAGTGAGATTTGAGGATCAGGTTCTGGACAACACAAGGACAGACTCCTCCAAATCTAATTATTAATGGCATTATTGAGTTCAACCAGATGTTTCACATGGATAAAATTAAGTACACAAATAAATCAAGATCCAAGTGCATGCTTAGATTTGACAGAAGACAAGGAAAGGTGAAAAAAAAAGTAATGAACATAGTTAATGAAAAACTATATATCCCTGGTTGTTAATGTAATTTGAAATTTAAAATTCAAGGTGTAACAGGCAGACACAGTAAGTGATCCCTCTGCTGACAGACACATGAATGGGATGTTTCTCAATCATTTTTCCTCCTGGATTCTGTCTGTCCAAGTTTTAGCCAGCCTGAGTACTAAACCTTCCATGGCTTCCCAAGGAACTTACATAAGATTTAAGCATACTTCAAGTGTACAAAATACAGCCAATGAGCTACATTTCTATTAACAATGTCAGGATTTCAAGTATTATCCTAATGAGTAATTTTTTATGGAAAGGATGTAAGTGGAAGGGAGTGTGCATGATTTAAAATACAGTACATACTTGTCCTCTCTAAAACTGCAAGTTCATTTGCATCTAGTCAGCTGCAAATCAGACACCGAACAAGAAAAAAAATTAAAACCCAGTATCATAAGAAAAGGAAGAAGACATGAAACAAATCTATTTCTAACCATCAAGAAAATATTTTAAAGAACAATTTGGTCATAAGTTATTCCTGCAAAAGAATCAGAAGTCTGGAAACAGTAGTGTCTATTTAAACACCAATCTAAGCCAATAATTACAATTGTACTTCTGAAATAAGTCATAGAGTCAGAAATTAACTTGAAGTGTCTCTGGTATGTTGCTGTTGCAGTAAGTTTACTTGAAAAGACAGACTGAGCAGATGGCTGGCTTTGGATCAAGGTGGCACAGAGAAAAATGTGGAGCGTGCAGTTTGCACTCCCTCTACTGGGCACTGGAATTATCCCGAGCAGGCACTCAGAGAGGAAAGGGTCATGGCTGAGCACCCCGCTACCGTGAAATAAAAGCCCTTTTACAGCTCCCACCCTCTTCACCTGGATTCAGCTAAAATCCAGATTCACAGAAAAAAGAATTTCAAAACCCTCAAAATGTCCATACCCTCAAAATGCATTTCCTATCAGAAACTTGACTGACACCCCAAAGAAGGATTTAACTACAATGAACATAACTCGTGTAAGCACACAAAAACTCATTTGCCTTTAACCAACACAGGAAGTCTGTCATTTTTTTGTCCACCCTTCACATATTTGAAAAAGTAACAGCTTGTAAGAAATGCCCTGACTTCTGATCTGCTGGGGGCACAGCAGTGGGAATGGGGAATGTGTAGACTGGGCAACTGGGATGTATTAATAATTATAAAATCTGCTGCAAGGGATTTGTTTCTAGACAGTCAAAGGATAATCTTTGTTTTTCTTTTCCCTCTCCTCCCACAGCTCCTGAGAGGCAAGCACAAAACACAGGCTACTCATGCTGGCAAGGCGTAAGTGTCACATAGAAATGATGGCCCTCCTTGTAATTAAGGCTCTCTGATGGTTTGTGTTCTTCACTCTCACGGAGGAGAAAAGAAATGGTTATAGCTCATGCCACTATAAACCATTTTAAGTTGAAGTGTCTCACTGTATAAAGTTCTGTGCTTTCCTTCAAGTGACTTTGTATATGGGAAGTTCCCTAAACCTACAGAAAGTTCTCCTGTGGTTTGCAAAGCACTGTGACTTTTCCATTTTTCAGTAAAGGTAAAAAAAAAATTCAGAGAAAGTAACTTGTGCTCATTGTCTAACAGGCTCTGTTTGCCAAAGGTTCCCATCCCGGAGGCTTGTGCTCTGTGATATGGAAAATGAAATGAGAAACAATGGAAAGCATGAATGTAATAATAAGGATTGCCAAAAGCACACACCTTATGAACCAAGCAAATACTACTTCTGTGGAATCAGGCCAGGTAACCATCAATTTCTTGCTCTCAGTGTAATTGACATCCAGCTACACTGATGGTATATTCATACTGAACTGCAGCATCAAGAATTACTCCAGATATATACAATTATTTGCATTTCAGCCACATCCATGTATAACTGATCAGCTAAAAAAGAGTAGCAATGACACATGGCAATGGTAATGCACCCCAGGACCTTCCCTCTTTAAAGTGGCAATTTAAATCTCTGTGGGACTGAGAGTTATAGTAGAGTTCACAGTAATAAATCTCCAGTTTCATCGTCTCTCACTAAACCCTTCCCTTTATCAACTTTCTTGATCTCAATTTGAGGATGGGTAAAGCCTTTACTCCCTCTGTTCCCAGACAGAACTGGAACAAAGCATAGAATAGAACAGATGGAAAAGGGGGGAAATCAATGACCACAGAAGCATGGAGATTGAGCACGAAGAAAAGTCCCAGGAAAATGGGCAAGCCCAAGTCCCCAGCCAAGTTGCCAAGTCCTCATCATTCTGTTTTATACCTGCTAATTAAATAAAACCACTCTCTCCCCGAAATAATGGCTTGCTGTGGTGCAGGATCATCATTACAGTTGAAATGAGCAAGTACATAAACAATTCACCTTTATGTTCTCCAGTTAAGGATACAGCTACCTCAGAGTGCATCACCAGAATTGCCATCCCACCCAAACACAGACATGGCACAGACCAGCTACAAACCAATTGACATGAGACCCTCTGCACTCAGCCACTTGATTCCCATTCTCCCTCTCTGCTTACTCACCACTCCCCTTCATTTCCAGGTGTGCTCATGTCCACACACGATCAGATACAGCCTTTGCCGATGCCATGTGCCAACAAATCCCATCCCTAAAGCACCATGCTGTCAGGATAGGGTGGCTGGGAGCCAGGGCTTTGAAGGATAGACAGGCTGTCACTTTTCTTGGCTTCAGAGATACAGAAGACAGCAAAACTTTGGCATGGCAAGAGCTGTAACTCCAAGGACACAAGGACGTCCAGACAAAGCCACAATACCTGACAGAGGCAGCAATGATCAATTTAAGAGGAGATGTGTGCAGTGTTTCACATGCTACATGCAAATATTCGACAGATGGGGATTTAATAATCACGGTCTAAGAGATTCTGTTTATTTTGTTCTACCAGACTCTCTATTTGCCATGTTTTTACATTTCAATAAAGTCATCTGACACATGAATAAAATACAATTTATACAGTTTCCTTCTGCAGTACAAAGCTCTCTATGTTCAGGTTATAAATTTAAAATAACTCAGCACTAACACTAAATTTGGTTATTTTCCACTGGAGAAAAAGCCTAGGAATATTTATATATTGTTTTCAATGCTTAAGTTAACTCAGTCTGCATTGCTACATTTTGGAAGTATTGTGAGCACCAGGTTGTTTGGTTTTTTCTTCCCTTTTAGCAATGGAATTTATGAGCTTTCAAATTAATATACGTATTAGTTATAAACATGCTTTATAAACATATAGATAGCATTGGTCACTCTCGTAAGTGGCAACAGTACCACTCTAAACACACACACATTCACGTTCACACACACACACACACGAAAATCAAGGCTTGAATGTCTTTTATATCTTGCAAGAAATATAGCAACCAATATTCCATGCAGAAGTGCAGCAAATGAAGTCCTGTCAAGCAAATGGCAGGAATGACAGCAGATGTCTGGATTCCTTCATAGCTGGTTGCATAAAGGTAGCACACATATTTCACTGGAGACAAAAGCCTCTGACAAGACAGTGTTTCAGTACTTTTCATTCAGAGTTGGCATTTTTGACTGGTGTGGCACATCAGTAGGTGTTTAGACGATGAACCAGATTAATCTTGATTTAGCTTCATTCGTACAATGAAAAAGCCTACAACACTCAGTCATGGCTAAATGAGGCTACACAATTTAGCTCAAGGTGTAATGTCCAGATCAGATTCTTACAATCCACTAAATCCAAACCAGACTCTAGTCTGGACCCTGACCCAAACCACTTATTTTAATGTTAAGCTACACAGTTACTTCATTTGATCACAGCCAACAGAAATGAGTATCATGCAACTCTGCTTTTTATCTACGTAAACAGGCCATAGACTCTTTTTTGGATCTGAATAATGTATTTGATCTTTCAGTCTCTGTTTATTCACAAGTTCTACCTATTTCACAAGAACTGTCAGAGGTAGTTAATCTCTGTGAAATAGTTTGATGCTCTAAATTCTCCTATGACAACCTTAATCACATCACGTGCTTATGAGAGAGTAAATGCTACAAAGCAAAGAAACTACTTTCCTGGACTGAGAGACTCTCATAGTTTGGCAAGTTGTGAAAGAACATGAGCAGTACAGTGTCTGCTGAGAAATACGCACAAAAGAAGCCAAGGACATAACAGTGCTACACATGAAGCAACTAAGATTAAATAAAATCTGCACTTAACCACTTCTCTATCCTCAACAACAACAGGGATGCTTTAAATGGTTTTGGTCTAATAACCAGGCCCCTGGACTATTATATAAGTGTTTACTGCTCCTTGAGAGAAGCTACAAGCAGCTGAATTAGTATACTTCACAATAAAACTTGTGTTGAAAAGTTTCCCAGGTTAGGGCTTAAGAGAAAGAGCATTTTTCTATATAGAAGCTAAGCTTTACTAATGGTCCTCTCCAGTAAAACAGAATTTTAAGAAACTCACCACTTTTCTTTTTCTTGCTTTAAAGGAAATGTTCATCTCCTTGTATTTCTTCATAGCAGACTCCAATTTATTCTTGAGTTCAATGGCACATCTGAGCCGATCATCATTGATTCCTGCTCTGGTAAGTAGCTGCAAACCAAGAAAACAACATTCTTATTCTCTTCTTCTAGAAAGCCGAACCATAAAAAAAGTTTCCAGTTTTACCTCATGATCAATGAAACAACACTGTCACAAATTCCTTTATTTTACAAGTAACAATCAGTGAAGCCAATTCTTTTCCTGTCTAGAATATAAAAACTAATAGCAACTAGTGAAGCCAAAGAATGAACAGCTATTATAAACATCTTCTGAGAGCATCCTTCTACGGGCCAAATTCCATGCAGAAGGCTCCATGAAATAATGCTAAGCTGACAGAGAGATGTCTAACAAAAACAAGCTGTGTTTTACTTTAAGACTTTGCAAAGAAGCCAAATTTTACCTATCTAAAAAAAAAACCCCAAAGAATTGCCTACAGGTACCACACCCAAGGCTGAGAGCTGTCAAACAAGCCACATAGCTCCTGCAGTCTCCTTTAGTCCACCCTTACTGAAATGGAAATCTTCCCTAATTGTTCTTGTTTCTTCAACATTCACTTCCTTTTGGCTCACTCTCCCTCAAGCTTTACTGTACCTCAGTCTTTGTTTCGCCATCTTTTTATCAAAAAATGAAGAAAAGAACTATCTCTTTATCCCACCTGAATCCAGGACTGCACAGAAGGCCAGAACTTATTTCTGAGAAGTTTGTGAGCATCCATGACACTGTTTATGATGGCAGTATTATCTTCATTCTCTTGCACTTTTATATCTGCTCAAAACAGGGGAAAAGAGTTAGTGCATGACATTTATAGTATCTTCACCACAGGAGCTAAAGAACGAAGATTACTCTTTCTAAGATATTTGATCTCTTCAGGTAAAGTTACAAACATCAGAATGCTTCTCTGTTCAGAACTATTCTCCTACTATCCACACATTCAAATAATCAGAGGAAAAGACGAAAAGTCTTCAGTTCAGCATGCCAGAAAGAGTTGTTAAGACATCACAAGGAATCACCAAATAAACCACAGACAAGTTCAGTCTTCCTATTTGCATAACACCTTGTCCCTAGTTCAAAATGAACTGGGCCTCATCATACCAGTTTCTTCCTATTCAATACAAAATAATTCCTACCCTTGTGGTAACAGGGACTTGACTGTCAAAGAAGCCAAGTATGCCATTATTGAAGTAAAAATTATCCTTTTCACCCACTGTTGTCAGCAAATAGAGAAGCAGATACCCCCTTTACTGTTTGCACATGGAAGTCCCTTAGGACAGGAATTGTAAGAGACTTCTGAAACACAAACCATCCTGATTTTTCTACAGGTAACTCACATCAGCGAAGTTATACAAAAAAGGTGTAATCACTTCCTATCAAAATTACTTACTGCTTCCTGAAAGCTGTCAGTAGCAAGGAGAAAGTTTTAGAAACACTCAGTTGTAAGATTTTTAAACTAGCAGCTTATTCCCCAGCCACAGACAGAAAGAGGTGAGTAGAAAGAAAATTATATATAATAAAAAGATTTTTTTTCAACATAAGAGATTCATCTTATTATATATATTATGAAGTGCTGTGATGGGCTTGCAACAACTAATTAGAAAGTTCAGTCTTAGAAGGTAATTAATGAAATCTGCTAATCACACAAAAGGACACCCAAAACTAAGAATAGTTACTAGAGGAACCAGAAATAGAAAAATAAAAATAAAAAATAAATTTAAAAAAAAATCAAAGTGGTATCCAGGAATCCCAAAGCAAAATGGTGTTCAGTAATCCCAGCATTTAAGTAACAAAACCAAAACCACAAAGCCCTTCAGAGAAAGGCTGCCTCCAGCTATATGTCAAAAGTTTTTCCAGGTACCTGTGGAGATTTCAAGGTCTAGAGTATACTTGTGTGAAATAAGCCCATGGTTCCTAACAAAAGTCTGGTAATCATCGTCATCGAGAGCGGGGCCACTGGATTCAACATCCGAGCATGTGCCTCCATCCAGCTCCTTTTGCTCAGGCTTCTCATCTATCTCTTTGTTTCTATCAGTTGTAACACACTGAGAAACAGGAAGAATGTCCTTGCTGCAGCATGGCTGTTCATCATCCATGCACCCCAAATAGGATGGGTTAACTTCCCCCCGGGAGGACAAGGGGGATGCAGGTCCAGCCTCATTAGCAGACATTTGTTTGCTGAGTTCCGGTTCCATGTCGTTCACCACAAAATTGAAAGGATCTGGCATCAGAAGCTGGAAACAGTTTTCCATCTCTGTCAGTGTATCAGCAATCTCTTGGGATATTTCTATCAAGACACAATTGGTTCATAAAATTGTTAAGACACTGTAAAATGTTAATGTCTCCAGAGCAGACAGAGAGTTACAAAACAAGTATGACTGCCAAAGGAGGAATCCATTTATTCAGTGATAATTGAGCCATACAGATCTTCCCCTTCTGCAGAAATTGTCCTTATAAAAGTGACAATACCTAAGCAGGAAATCTAGAATTCCCTGACCCAGGCATGTAGAATCAGGGCTCCTCCTTTCCTTACCCTCTCCAAAATTTCAGTATGCAAAGATGAGTCAAGTACTTCATAGAACTTGAAGGAAAACAAGGTTCAATGAGGATATTTTTAGCGATGTTGGTGGGTATTCATTCTACAGCCATGAATTTTATAGCTGTGTGTAGGAATAGCCATGAATGTATGTCACTGCTCAAAGACATGCTACTGATACAAATTACTTTAAGAAAGTTAGATCTCTTTAAAATTCCACTCCCGTGCATGAAAGCAATTCCAGCAAGTAGAATAAATGCAGACACAATTGTATGCATTATACACACCAAAGTAATTTAATTAAATAACCCTTTACAACTGCAGCATCATATACTTACTATCTCTGTTGCTCTTTGGGGTGACAGAAATGCGTTTGCTACGCACATATCCCTCAGAGACTCAGGCCCCAGTTACATTTTCTAGCTGCACTATGACACTCCACAGCTATCCTGCACTGCATCCAGGATTCCTGTGCAGACCATTGCCTGTATTTCTGGAACACAATGACTATGTATGTAAGTAATGCCATCGGCCAGCAAGATACTGGGAAGTCTGTGCCTTGTCAATGACACAAAAACGAAGTCACTATCTCCAAAAAGTCTTGTGATATGCTTCTTAGGGGTTAGGCATTCATACTTTACTGAATTAGAGACCAGACCTTTACTTGACAACATTTTCTTTCTATTTCATCTCTTCCTACTAAACTCACAAGACAGACACTTCTTTCCCCCCGATATTATTTAGGTGAGAGAAAGGGAGGATTGAGTTTTAACAAATGCAGTATTCCTGCTTTCTGTGGTCAGCTATTATCTGGATAGCTATTCTCTAAGAATTTGTTTCAAATAAAAAAGTTGCTTTAAAAGCAAACAAAAAACCAAAACAAAAACTCACTAAAGGAAACAAAGCAACCAACCTTCCATTTCTTTTTCAGTTCTTTTGACTTTTTCTTTGTAAATGTTCTCCAGTCGTTTTTGCTTCTCCTCTTCCCTCCTCCTTTCAGCCACAGTTCTGGCATGCACATCTTGAAAATCCACCTAAAGAGGAAATTAAGAAAGAAGTGTAACATTCCTCATAAGAAATATATAGAAAATCCATTTCCTAAGATTCTTATCTGTGGTGAAAAATCCTGCAACTTCAGCGATCAGCCAGAAGCTCAGCAGCATTTCCTTTTATCTCCTCTCCTCCTTGAATCAATAACTACAGCAATTGTGAACGGAGTTTTTACTCCTACTAATAAAGGACTGTTGAGAATCAATGGCTTTCAAAAGGAATCATAAGGCAGAAAAACAAACCCCTTAGATTTTTACATCCAGAGTGCAGGAACGAACTGGGTTTTGGGAGATTTCTGTCACACTGCTGGAGACAAGGCGTTAGGGAGAACGAGCAGGAAGAGACTAAGCAGGGTAGATACTAAGATTACATGAAAACATCACACCAGGTCCACCAGGAAATTTAGGAAAACTTGTAAGTACTATAACAACTAGTATATATATGTATATCAGTTACAAAAGAACCTTGCAAGAAAGGAAAGTAGAAGGGAAGACCTTCAAATTCATGAAAAACAACCAAATTTGTGATTTTACAATTACATTTGCTGGATATCAGTATTGAGGGAAAAGTTAACACTCAGTCTCACTTCCTTATGGCTGAATTATAAACATACATCTGAACAACTCAAAATGCTGTTTCTTAAAATATTAGCAATATTTTGGGGTTTTTTTAGTTTGGTCTTAGACAGGATTGAAAATGCAAAAAAATTTCACTCCCGTTTTAAAGAAGGGAGGCTTGATTGGGTTAATGCCTAAGGAAACCCTTTAGCAAAACAGAATTTCCTTGGATTGCTACCACATAACCTTTATGAACTGCCACATAGACAATGCTGAGTGCTGAGCAAGCCTGCACTTTGCTCTTTCTGAAATCACAGACTCTCTGGTGCAATGTCTCCAGTACAAGCACTCACTGAAGGTTTGTCATTCTCGCTACTGCTAGATGATCAACCATGTCAACATCCAGGAGTGGCTCCCAGATACCAGCAACCTACAACAAAGTTCTGGAGTCACACAAATGTTTTTTATCTAACAGCTGTCACGGAAACTGGCATGGAGAGTCTCCGTAAGTTCAGGAAATAGGCACACTCACCAAGCTGGGTTTTTTTTAGTAGGGAATGGGTGAGCAGAAGGGTGGTAGGGAAAAGAGCTGGTTTCACAACATACAGCATCATGTGGATCACCAGAGTGAGCCTTCTTCATTTTCAGGACCTGATTTTTCTACAGGTTTGCATAGCTCCCCACACAGAACTGGGAGAAACAGATCCTCCCAAAGAGCAACAGTGCCCACAAAAGCAGAACAAAGACACAGAACTCAGGAACTATAGCTACTGTTTGCAGGCAGTCAGATTGGACTGCACGGAAAACCAGACATAGCAAAAGCTTCCTAAAACACAACTTCTGTCTCATGCCAGAGTATCTACAGTGGAGTGATTTTCCCACTCTTTCCCATTCTCCATACCAAAAGGACCATGAAGCCTTTTATTGCTGCTCTGTAATTATGGAACTAAATGTACGAGGACCAAAAAATTGCTCTTGACTGAAAGGATGTTAAGCAGCAGGCTGAGACAACTCCTCCAACTTTTGTGAAAATACCGGAATACAGCAGTACTATACTCTGCATGGATCTGTTTGAAATCCTGTTCACTTTGCAATTCCAGCTCACTCCATAATTCCACCCATACATTCCTCAGATGAAAAGATACTATGAGTCATGTGCTCAAATATGCAAACACTTGGAAATATGTGAAATATTTTTCCCCCTTCTTCTTCTTCTAAACTTTGAGATAGGAGCTTGAAAACAATTACTTTCATGTATACTGAAGCATTATTTTCTCCTGAAGTCAAACATTTATAGAGGCACCTACTCGGTACCTACTACTACTGACCTACTAACATCAAGAGTGGGGAGCTCTCTAGCTTTACACCCTAAAAGGGCAGCAGCTGTCATCTTCTGACTGTTTACAAAGTGATTTTGGTGATCATTAAGGAAAAAAACAACCAAAACCCAACCACAGACCATACACAGAGCAGCATTCCACCCCAGTTGCCCTATACTACTGTGCCAAACCTGTAAAACATTTTACTACAAAATAGTAGCAAATGCCTCCTCAAAACTTTTGGTTGCTTCTCACACTTCAAGTATTAAGCTGGCAAAGGGCCAGCTAGCTCATATCAAGTCTTTAAGTACAAGAGTTACCAAACTACCTGAGATTGCTTCTGTTGATATTAATGCTCGTAGAGGAACTCAAATTCAGCTGCTCTAGAAAACAGCACAGCTTGTATCAAAACATGAAGAGGGATCCCCCAGTTGTCACTGGGAGCACCACAGGAACACAGGCAGACCTGCCAAACTTCAGCAGAGTTGTTGTACACTTGCGTTCCACTGGGTGAAACCGGATTATGTGTTAAAGCCCTCATCTCAGTCCTGTACTTCTCCTCATCACTGTCATTTAGTTTTCTTTATTAAACAAGACAAAAAAGGAGAATTCAAAGATGATCATCTTTTGTGAGCAGATGCCAAAATCTGTATAAAAACCCAGCACAGTACAGTTCAGCAGGGAACATCATAAGCTTAGTATGGAACCAGAACAACAGAAATACATCATGCATCACAAAGGTTTTTAATCTACTGTTAGGAATGCTGAATCTGTCTTTCTGAAAAGAAAGAAAATCCATATATTTAGTGAAAGCCTGTTATTATCATTGTAGATAGTGTGAATGCTAGAATAGTGTTCCAAATTTCACTGCTGCACCTCAGAAGACAGAATAAAGCAGCAGAATGTTCCAAACACAGTAACTTGAAGTGACATCTAAAAGCTAAGGTTTACATACACGAAATTTCTCTTTCATAAAACCTCCTGTAAAGGCACAGTAACACTGCAACTGAGAGTGGCAGGCATCTACACTTGCAAAGTTGTACGGTAAAGGGGAGCTAGAACTAGGCAGTTCAGTATAGAAATCAGGCTAGTTTAAACTGGCATAGAAAGACTTAATAGCTGTTTATCCTCAGTTTAAGGCATGACCATTTTCTCACTTCCAAAAAGGGCTAAACCTTGGGGCTCCAATCAGGAATCAGTGGGTGAAAGCCACCTGGTGAGCAATACTTGCACCCAGAAAAAGGCAGAGCTCAGCTCTGAGTACAAGACCAGGGTTTGTAAAACCTACAGTACTGCAAGATGAACAGAAAACCTGGGGTTTGTTTTCTGAAGACCATGCTCAACAGGACGTCTCCTACACGCAATGTCGTTTCCTACAGCTTTTTATTTTTACATTTATTGGTTTCCTTCCTTTGAACATCTCCTGGTGATAATCACCTAAAAACACACAGTGGAGTAACAGCGCAGAGTACCTTCTTGTTCTGCTTTAGGAAGTGATATCCCAGGGAAAGCTGCTTGTAGGCCTCCCCATACTTCTCGTGCCAGTCTTGCACTGCCTTGATGGCCGCTTTCCTCAGCTTCTGCGCCACCTCTTTGGGCGGGGGAAGGGGCTGCTCGTGATCTATCCCCACCGTGAGCTCCAGGAACTCCTGGAAGTTGGAGATAAGCAGCGTCCTGAACTGGTGGGACCTGGAGAACAGCTCCTGCACGACCTGGAAGGCGGAGAAGCGCATCTCGGCGTGCTCCTCTTGGAGCCGCGTCACCAGCAGGTGGTAGGCGTGGCTGATGTGCTCCTCCGACGACCTGAGTATGGAGAAAAGGAAGAGAAAGGTGGGGTAGATGTTTAAAAGCGGTTCAGCACGTAAACACGTACGTTTCGGGGGAGTTAATTTATTTTAAATTTTAAGTGAGCAGCTTCTGTGCTGGCAGCACCCAGTCCCCACAGCAGGCCCCAGGAACGGCGCTCGGGGCAGCTCTGCCCGGCCCGGGAAGAGCCAGCTTTGTCCCTCCCCCCGGCCGTACTTGCAGATCTTCTTCAGCTCCTTCATCTTGCCGGGCTCCAGCCGCGGCTCCCCCGAGGTGGTGAGCTCCTCCACCAGCTCGGCCAGGCGCTGGTCCATCTCCGTCAGCACCGAGGCCCCGGAGCAGTCGAGACAACCGCCCCGAAAGTCCCTCAAGCCGGGGTAGCCCCGGCCGGGAACCACCACCACCGATGGGGCCGGTCGCGTCTGGGAGGCGCCATCTTCCGGCCCTCAGCGGAGGCCCCGCCCCTGAGGAACCCCCGCCTCTCACACGGCCCCGCCCCTCAGGGCTGACCACGCCCTTTGGGTGCCAACGCCCGTCGGTGGAGCCGCGCCCACAGTGAGGCCCCGCCCCTCGAGTGCTGAAGCCACGCCCATCTCGGGGGACCGCGCCCCTTGAGTGCGCCCGGCCCCTTGGGGTGCTGCTCCCCCCGCCCCGCCGCGGGTGGTACCTTCCTCCTCCCTGCCCC
>VZRV01002442.1:190-64584 GCA_013398115.1 Falcunculus frontatus | reverse complement strand
CCCGCAGCTTGCGCACGGCACCGCCCACGTGACGCGCCGGGACCCGGAAGCGCGGCTGGGGAAGGGCGGGAGAAGCCTTAAAGGAGCCGCGCCTCGGGTTTGTGTGAGGGGATGTTTAACCCTTTGCTGTCCGCAGGGCTGAACCCGCCCGGAGGGGCGAGCAGCCGGCACACAGCGCCCCTGGTTATCACAGAATCGGTCACACCTCCGAGATCGGCGAGTCCGACCTATGACCGAACACCACCGCTCCAGTCTTTCCCTTAACACCTCCAGGGACAGTGACTCCACCACCTCCCTGGGCAGCCCGTTCCAGTGTCTAATCAGCCTTTCTGTGAAGAAATTCCTCCTAACGTCCAACCTGGCGCACCTTGGAAACCGTCCTCTGGTCCTGTCGCTGGTTTCCTGGGAGCAGAGCTCGACCCCCTCCTGGCCACCGCCTCTTGACAGGGAATTGTAGAGAGCGACAAGGTCCCTCCTGAGCCTCCTCTTCTCCAGGCTGAACACCCCCGGCCCCCTCAGCTGCTCCTCACAGGACCTGGGCTCCAGACCCTTCACCAGCTCCATTCCCGTCTCTGGACGCGCTCCAGCATCTCAGGGTCCTTCTTGTCATGAGGGGCCCAACACTGGGCGCTGCTGCACCACCACAGAAGTGTCCCTGTGCAATACCCCCACAGGTCTGGCTCAGTTACGGGACATGGTGAGACTGCCCTGGATTCACTGCTGGCAGAACCGCTTCCACTTCTGGGTGCTCAATTAGAAGTGCTCTGCAGACCCCCGCCTCTGAAAGTGCTGCTTGACCACTGGGAATAAACAACACCTTGCAGGTGCCCGCTTTAAACATCCTAAAGAAGGAAGACATCTAAAATATCTGTTCCCGTTTGAAAATGTTGTCAGCTAATTGACAGGTATTCCCATTAATCCACAGTTAAGGCATGTGTTAGAAGCGGTTTATGTGGATTGGTGTTGCAGCTGTGTCTGCTGGCTCCTGTGATCGGGAAAGATGGCACAGAGCACTTTTCACTAGAAATGGGCTTGCGTCATCAACCAGATTTACTGCAGTAAATGAATACATATATTTTGCAGTGGCTCTGCTATTTCTGACTCAATACATGAAAGCAATGTCATCCTACTTTTTAATAATGTTTCTCCTTTCCCCATCGCCTTTCATCAAGTACAGTGCATTTCCATGTGAAAGTCGCACAGAGTGGCACAGCTCATCTTTAAAGTTTGGATCAGTTTACTCTTTCGCTGTTTATAATTTTTCTATTTCTTTTCTTCATTTGATTGAAAGTGCCTGAACAACTGCTTTCTGTTAGGATATGACTTGCAAAAGGAGCATTGCTGTGCTATCTGGAAATGGAATTTCAAAATGAGCCTCAAGCAACAGACTTACCATCTACAAAGGCACTGATTTCATACTCTTGCATAATGTTTAAAGAAATCCCTGCAAGGAGCCATATGGTTTTGCAAAAAATTGGTTGATGAATGAATGAATGAATGCTGAGTTGCATAACTCATTCATGATAGTCCCTTAGGCAAATCCCAGTGAGAGCTAGGCTATTTATTTATTTATTAAAATCAAAGACAGTTACATAAAATTGTGTTGGCTTAAGTTGCTGAGTCTCTTCTTCCCTTCTATTTTTTAATGAACATGGCAAATACCCACCGTTCAATCATTTCTATACTCTCTTCATCTGGACCAGCCTGATAAAAGGCTGAAGAGAGCCAGAGCACTGAAGAATTCATTCAGCTGCGAAAGTCACAAACCTCTGCACCTGCACTGATTTTCCCCAGCTGGTCTGGGCTGTTCTTGGAGGGGAACACAGGACACTGTGGACTGCAGAGGCAGAGCTGAACACTAGATACCCCTTCAGAGCCTCAGAGTTCAATGCTATTTTTGTTTACACCTGGTTTCAGCAAAGCATGAGTCTGCAGCTTCATGTTATGTGGATTGTTGAATCAAAGAGTTGCATTTCTTATGTCTGTACTGAGACATCAGCAAGAGCAACATGGTGATACTTTGTGAGTTCTCCAAAGCGAGTGACACCTTGCAGGGGCACAGACTCTTCCAGAAACACTGTCCTGTCCCCCACCTCTCCAGGATACCCAACACTATCGTCATTGGCAGGAGGCATTTGCAATGGGAATGTTCTCCTACAAGGAAGGTATCTCCAGACATGACCAGTTGTTCCATCCAGAGGTCATCTTCAGTTGGTCCAGTACCTTTGGCCAAACACGGAGGCAAAGAAAAACTCCAGGATTTTGTCCACTGACAATGATTTGGGTCTGGGTGTTCTTACACTAAAGAAGAACCTTTTGTTCCATCACAAATTTAAAAGGTCAAACTGATGGCTCTAGGAAGGATTATGTCAGACTTTGTGCAATACTAAATTATCTGGTTTAGTCTTTTTATAAAAGAAACGTCTCAGTAGGAGACAGTTCCACCATTTCACTAGATGATTCTTTGCCAAGGGTTGTTTTCCAGCTTTGCAATAAAGGAGAATGTCAGTCAAAAAGAAAACCCCCTGAACTTATAAAATAGCTGTATTCAGCTTAATGACATGAAATTAAAAAGGAGGATTTCTTTTCCTGCCAAAACGGAACTTGGGCAAAAAATGCTTCCCTACAAATAGTTTGGAGTTAAAATAACTTTGATTTCAGGTCTGAAGATACAGAAACACAATAAACACTGATATTAAATTGTCACAGAGTTTGTGCCAATTGGGCTGTAAAGAAAATGACCTTCTATGTGAGTTGCATAGATGCTGAACCACCAGTTTGAGTCGAGCAAAAGGGTGACAGATATTTCAAAGCTCTGAACTACCTTGTAAGGGGCAAAGACTATATTTAAACAGATGTTCTCAAAGGGGAAATAGCCTATTCATTAAACCATCAATAATGCAAGGCCAAAGGTACTTGGTGACCTCCTCTAATTATGTGAAATAGTGACTGTGACAACACTTCAGCCTACTGTAACATTTTATAATTGTCATAGGAGGAGATGAATGAACCTGCTCTGTGTGGCCTAGATCACTAATTAAATACCCACTTGTGAGTTGGATGGAGCAGCAATAGCTGTAGGAGAAACATCACAAATCAAGGAGCACCTTCCTATATGTAGCTTGTATTCACATCTAGAATAATTTTTTAAAATGATCCTCCAGCAATTCCTGAAACTGCACACCGAAGTGGACACACTTTATTAGTGTCAATGAGGGTAAATAGTTTTTTTCTTCACTGGAATATCTGTGCAGAATACTGGAGCTTAATGTACATTTTTCTGTGTTCAACAATATATATCCACGTCAGGAGTTAACATTTCTACATGAATGCACCCGAAGAAGACCAAGGCACACCCCACTGCACTGCACAGGGGTGTCTTTGGGGGTCAGGGGGATACCAGCCTTTAAGGCAGGACTTAGATCAGGTGGTGCAGAAAAGGAGGAGCTTGAAAGTTGTTAACATGTAGGAAAGGAGACAGCAGAGGAAAAAAAGACTCCCAAGGCTACCAAAAGAGGAAATCCAGCCCAAATTCTGCATGAAGACCCTCTGATGCTAAATCATACAGAGACAGAAATGGCACTTTCCTACATGTGTAAATACTGCTTTCAAACATCTGATGTTAGCAGAAACTTCTTAAACAACCTAAAGAGACTGGTTTGGGTGTCCTGTTGACTCACTGATGGTACTGTTTTGAAGATCCTCCTGCCTGAGGGGTGCCTGAGCTGTCCCATCCTTGGAGAGCCACGGGCTGTAGTGGAACTGCAGTCACTCAAGCTGGTTTCTCCAAATGAGAGACTGCATGGAGCTGTGGCTTAGATACCCAAATTAATTCCTTTTTTTCTCTTTTTTTTTTTCCAAGGATGTGGAAAGGAGAGAACTGCTCTGAAGCAGCCGAAAGTTGCGGGTCTGCCTCCAGTTCAATGGGAGTGAAGTCCATGCCCAGTGAGAAACTGCTGTTGCCGTTTCAGACACGGGTGGGTGCCAGGGCTGTGTCTCACAGCCTTCACACACCATTGCACAAGCACTTTCTGATCTGGGGTTTTCCACTGCAGATTCCTCTGTCCTGTTCACGTGCCAGGCAGCTGGGACCCACCGTGACATTGCAATCACTCGCTCACAGGAGCGAGTCCTCAGTCATCCATCTAAATCCACTGCATTCCCTCAGCACCGGGACGGTGCCCACAGGAGCTTGCTCTCAGCCTTCAGCCCTCTTCAGTATTTCCATCATCTTTTATTTGCAGTGAGCAAGAAAGCTTCACGGATCAAAATGAGCTTTTCCAGGGAATTTCTTTTACTGTTATGATAAAAGAACACCTTGTCTCTATGAAGAGATTATTTATACAGGTCAGCTTTTGCAGGCAGGAGGAAAGCCCCTGGCTTGAGGAGATTATGAGGAAGCTGGGACAAAAATAGAGTGCAAAGACCACAGTTTGAGAGGGAAGGAAATATTGAAGTATAACTAAAAGGAAGAAGAAAGTGTCTTGAAAAGAAGGAGGTAGCAAGTCTTGTGAAGTGTCTGTAGCTGTTTATTTATGCTTTTAAGGAGGTGTGTTTTACTTCCATGGCTCAATTTCTAAGCTGGAGCAAAATGGGAAAATATTTATTCATATTTCATGCATTTGGACCCCTTTGCATGCTGTCAGTTTCTGCAGCAAGTGCATCACGACAGTTACACTGAGCAATGTTCTTTTATATTTTGCACTACTAGGATTCCTAAATGTTTCACAAACATTTAGGCAATTGAACTTCAGTAGAGCTTGGAATAAGACTTGTAGGTGCAGCCAACACGTGAAAATTATGATCCCATCCCTTGAGCAGCAGCGCCTCCAACAGGGTGACCTCAGTGGTGTTACTCATGCTGCCACCTCTATTCTGTGTTTCAACTTGTCCCACGTGAGTGCTAAAAGGCCTCTTAAATGAATCATTGCTACTTTTCCTCTTTTCACAAGTCGTAGTGGTAAGATTATATCAAATACTGAAAAAGCAGTATTTGTGGTGAGCATTCCTCGGTAAACTGTATGCAAAATTCTCTTGATATCCCTGACATCCAGTTCTGCTCCAGGTCATGGAACTTGAATTCTAGCAGAGTTATGGGGTTTATTTTTTTTAAACATAAACAAAACTGGCAGTCGGTAGTTTCAAGTGGACCAGCTGTATTAGTAGGGACAGTAGAGGAAACTGCACTGCCAGCACGGGTCTGAGCTGGGTGACTGTGACAGCCTTTGCTCAGCTGAAATCACAGAAAATAACTCTGCCATTGCCTTTGTCACCACATTCCTGCATGGCCACGAGATGCACAGCTCCTGAGAGACACAGCCTCCTGATTGTCGAGGGAAAAAGTTCTAAATCTATTTAGAAAGTGTTTTATTTATTTAATTAAAAAACCCCAAAATACCCAAACAAACAAAACCAACCAAAACCCAAAAACCCTCTAAAGTTATGTCTTTTTTAGGGAAAAAACCATAATATTTGTTAAGCTCACAGAGCTACGAGAAATAAACTTTTCAGACAAGTACATTTTCAAATGAGAATAAAAATGAAATTTATGCAGAAGCATAAAGTACTAAGCTGAGTTCATTTGCAGATAAGAATAAAAATTGACATTATAAGGCTCTGAACTTTGTCACCCTTCACCACAAGTGTGCCTCGTGAATTACACACACCATAGACTCTATTTATTTCCCCCTCCAGGAGCAGCCCGGGGCATTTCTGCCGGGGTTAAGCCGCACGAGGTGCGGGGAGCAGCCCCCGTGTCCCTGCCGGGGCTGCGGGGTCGGGGGCTGCCCTGGGCTCAGCCCCCAGCAGGTGGCAATGCAGGAACACCTGTAGCCCGTCCAGCCAGGCAAAGGCTGCGGCTGAGACCGCTGTTCCTCGGGAAAAGCCCCGCCTGGGAAATCCTGCTCGGTGTTTTCTCTGTCAGCGAGATATTTTCTATTGCTTTGTTTTAAAACTGTAGGTTTTGAGCTTACAGGCTTTATAGCAGCAACCTGTGGCAATGGGGTGGATGTGCCAGATCCAAAACCTTGGGGGTCACCTGTGAAAGTCATGGAATCATTTATGTTGGAAAAGATTCCCAGGACTGTCAAGTCCAACCATTAACCCAGCACTGTCAAGGCCACATGTGACAGAAATTTAAATGTGACAGAAATTTAAATTATGTTTCTCTGTATATACATACACACACATATATGACATATAATGTCTCTTAACAACCCCACTAACAACCCTTTCTCCCATATTTTCTTGTTGCATCTTCCATCTCCGGCCACACTGTTTCCAAGCCAGGAATAAATCTTGAAACAGATCAGAACCTTTAAATAGAACCACAGTCTCACAATAAAATAGGCAAAGAAGAGATTTTATTTGAACAAAGCACTCCTGAGTATCACATCATAGAAACTAATTTTAATGACAATTTAAAAGACAACATGTCTCTGAGAAAGCACTGAAGGTGGGGCATTTTCCAAGAAGAGTGACTGTGCTTGTAGAAGGAAATGGATGGGGTAAAACAAAATATCGAAACAGAAAAATACAGAAACCTTAAAACTGTCTAGTGGCACACTTTGCCTTTTTTTTCTGAACACACACAAAAAACCCACCTAAAACAAATAAAATCAACCCCAACCCCCCAAAAAAACCCCAACAAAAACACCCCCTTCTCCCCAAACGCTGAAGCCAGTTAAAAAAATCAGTATGGAAGATATTTGAGCTTGTTAAGAAACCAATGAAAAAAGTTTGCACCAAAAAGCTTCAGAAAAACCTCTTTTCCCTTCTTATTATAACTGTAAAACTTGCTCCTGGCAGAGAAGTGGCTCTTCCTTGAAAGGCCAGTGCTGGTGAACTGAAATCACAACTGAGCTGCCAAAACACTGCCCTGGGCACTGTAACCACAGGTTGGTTAAAGTGGCTCTGGAGGAAATGATGGAAATGCTGAGAGGTGCCCTTACATGTGTGTGAACACAGTGTAACTTTACTTACTACAAACAAGGAATCTAAATTATCTGCAACCAGTATGGTTTCTCTCAACTCCATATGCTTCTGTTACTGCTTGGACTCTGTTTGAAATGGTGCAATTAAAACCTTAGGGAACAAAATTCATCTGATGCAGAAATACACTGCATTTTCTCTTCAAAAAGTATCATAGATCTTGAACTGCACAGGAATATTTTAACATCAATCCATATTCTGCATTTCCTGCTTAGAAAAGCAGCAGTTCTTGCTATTTCAGAACCACCAGCAAATTTCAAATATGGCTCTATTATACGGAATCACACTGTTGGAACAGCAGGGTTAAACAGTTTCAGAGCAATAACAAAAAACGCTAAGTAGTTTAAGCTCTGTAAAATGCGTAAACAGCACAGCAAATACTAAAATTATTTGCATTTTAAAAAGTTCTTTAAAAAATTCTGTGACATATAAGAAGGGTACAAGAACCAACAGCAGAAAAGAAATAGTTGCAATAGTGCCTATTAGTAAAGATTTAGATCAGTTTTGATTATTATGAGGTAATTTATTAATAAAATAAAATTATCTTCAGGGAAAAATATCACATTAAATGATTCTGAGTATAGCAGTGAAAACCACAAGAAACAAAAGATGAATTCAAACTGGAAACCAGGCACATATTTTACCAGTGAGGAAACAGAGTCTCTGTGTCATGATGATGTTTTTCTGACAGATGTGCTCGAATCAAACAGCCCTGGATTGTAAATAGTTTTGAGACTCGACATCCAAAATCAGGACACTGGAGATCCGTTGCCACTGGCTCTTTTGGAAGGCATTACATTACAGAGAAGACTTTTGACACAAAACAGGGATGGCAGGACATGAAAACCCTGGTGACTCAGACAGTAACTGTTAAAGCAGGGCCCTGGCTACTCGTGCTGTGGAGTTGTCAGTGGATCCCGGAGAGGGGACAGCACAGAGGGAGAGTGTTTTCCAAATAGAGCCTAAGAAAAAGGATATTATGTCTCTTGAAGCATCCTTGAGTTAAAAGTGACTACTGGAAGTTTTCGAGAATGTTCCAGATTTCAAGACGCAGTTACCTAAGGACAGAGAAGGGTGGTAGAAAGGTTCCTCTAATGGTGGGAGCAGCCTCTCTTACTGCTTGGAGCAGATGAAGCTGTGAGGTTGCATTTTTAATCTCTGGTACTTTAACAGAGCTGATCCATACTGGTGTGTTTAATGGAGTTTGCACAAAGTTTTAGAGCATTCCAGAAACTTGTTCTATGAGACTTCATGTTTTAGCCCAGACCTTTTAGTATCTCTTCACCTGAGCATGATCTTCACCTACACCTTGAGGTGTTATTTTGCAATAATAACTTTTAAATAGCCACCCAAAGGTTCAGTGTTAGGTTCGCTGGCCCAAAGATTCTTCTTGGCTTCTCCAGCCAAGACAAAACTGACACCAGCATTCTGATTTATTTTCATGGTGTTCCTGGAAATACAGGATGTGGAGGGAAAGAATTAAGACAAATACTTTATCCAGATAAAAATTTACTGCAGCATCTCACACCCTCAAACACAGAGATCACATGCGATGTTATTTATAGTTTCCCAATGCAAAGAAACCGGTCATTATCCTTTGCTAATTGGTTTAGAAAAAGGGAGGTATTTCTGGATGCGGCGGCTACTACTCTTACTTCAGCGAGGAATTCCTAATTTTACCTCCTCACAAGAAGGTTCCAGAGACACAGGGAGTATGTTTTGGCCAAGGGTAGGATAATTTCTCTCTTAACAGGGCAGGTGACATTCTTTTCAATTATTATAAAAATCAGGTGTGTCAAAGAAGGTCTGTTACTCACTGAAGAAGCAAAACAGCAATTCAGCTGTAGCCTCTGGGCTTTTCTCTATACCTGGTAGTTAAACTGAATCATTAGCTGTCCTATAAAACCAGCACCCTGGTTTTTTTTATTCACTGTTTTTTCAAGTAGGATAATGCAGCACTGAAGCCAGATAGCTGGCAATGGATGTGACACTGACATTCAAAGAAAACAGATGCCACAAAGCCTGGATCATCAGAGGGTATGTATATCTGAGATCAACATTTGCAAAGTGCTGCTGGAAAAGAAAAGCCAACAGATTTGCATCAGCAACATCAATTCTCATCTATTCTTCCCTGTCTGACCATCTGACGAGATAGGATCACTCACTCAATGGTATTCATCCCATTCCAGGGTTGTTCCTCCTCAAACTGGCCATGTCTCAGCTCCCACACACAAAGGTTGGCAGCACAGCTGCTCCAGGCATCTTCTGTACCCAGAGGATGGGCAAGTTGCAAATGCCCCGAGGGTGAGATCTGTTTACAGACTGGAGAGACTCCTTGTCTGTTTGGCTCAAGCCTCATGCTGACTCCAGGAAAGAGTCAGGAAGCAGGCTGTAATGCTCCTGAGATAGGAATGTGACACTGCACTCAGCTGATCAGAGCTGGGAGTGACCCTCCCCTCCATAGCAGACCCCCAGTACTGCTAAGGTGTCTGCAGCTGGCACAGACAGCACAAGATGCTGCTGCTGTTTCTCTTGCTCCAGCAGCCACCCATAGAGACGGTCTCCTGGTGCATCCCCCACCACCCAGCCTGAATTCTTCTCCATTTCCTATGGTGGAAGCCAGCCCTGTAAACTGATGTTCCTTATGGCCACAAATAGGATCAAATAATTTCATGAGCTCCTGTGCACGTATGAGCAGGACAATGAGACAGCGACTTGAGTGTGCATAGTTTAAAATAGAATATTGTGTCACGATTCTCATGGAGAAACAGCTTCTTCCCCCACAGCACTGATCAAAACAGCTTCTACCGAGGAGCCACCTCAAAAGGGCCAGCAACAAGCAGCTGGGGGTTCAAACCCTGCCTGTTGGGTTTTTGCCATCCCAGAGCAGTTCTGCCAGCAGGGCACAGAGCTGGTTCCAGTGGAGGTGTTAGCTGGGCATTACAGCACGACAGGATGATGCCCTTCCTGGCAGGAATTAGTATGATATTTTCCATAATGACTGCATCCAGGGCAACTTGAGCTTTTCTAAGATCAATTTCCCCGTGACCCCTCCAGTATTTAATAAAATATTTCTCTGGTTTGCATCCCTAAAGCTGCTACTTGAAAGAGGTGACATCTCCATAAGGAGCACGCACGGGCACCCTGAAGAACTTCCCACAGCTCTGCTCCTGGCTCTTCTGAGCAATTTTTCTTGCTGTGGTTTGCAAAGAAAGAAAAGGAAATTGTCTACTGGTTTATTATCTGTTTATTTCCTTCTGGGGAATTTGTCTATATGATCCTGCTTAACCTCCATGGGTGGGGAACAAAATATTTAAGTTAGTTAAAGATCTTTTTGTCCTGAAGTGAATAGACCTTATCGTCTTTTTCTCCTCATTTTTCCTTCTGGCTCTGTCTGGAAAACGTCCTGGCTGGGAATGCAGATGATCTCCCTGGGAAAATTTGCTCCTCTGCTCTGTGGGGTATGTATAATTATTTCCTTAAATGTACAACATAAAATTTAATCTTACGGGATAGGAAATAGGGTCAAAGGAGTAGGTATAGATGTTATCCCCCACTTAACCAGCTTTGGTTTTCCATTTTAGTTTGGGAAACTGAACAGCTCAGTGCTTCCTCTGCTTCAGCTGCAGTGTAAGAGATATGACCTGAACACCCAGAACTGTGCTCCAGCTTCCAGCACAACAGCACCAGACCCTTCTGCAGCCCCAACATCAGAAGGGTCTGGACCTGCTGGAGTGAGTCCAGAGGAGGCCACAAAGGTGATCAGAGGGCTGGAGCACCTCTGCTGTGGAGACAGGCTGAGACAGCTGGGAGTGTTCAGCTTGCAGAAGGCTCTGGGGAGACCGTCCAGCACCTTCTAGAACCTTAAAGGGGTTACAAGAAAGTTGGAGAGGGACTTTTGACAAGGGCATGGAGTGACAGGACAAGGGGCGTGGCTTCAAAATGGCAGAGAGCAGGGTTAGATTGGATATAGGGAAGAGATTCTTTACTGTGAGGGTGGTGAGGCACTGGACCAGGTTGCCCAGAGAAGTTGTGGCTGCCCCATCCCTAGACATGCTCCAGGCCAGGTTGGATGGGGCTTTGAGCAACCTTGGTCTAAGGGAAGGTGTCCCTGCCCATGGCAGGGGGTTGGAATGAGGTGATCTGCAGGGTCACTTCCAACCCAAACCATTCTGATTCTACATGATACAATTCCCAGACTGGATACTAGAGCGGCTTCTTTCCATTAGATCTGAACAATTAACAATCCCAGGAGACTAATCACTTTGTTTCTATAACTAGGCACAATTTTTTGCATTTCCATGTTGCTAAGTTATTTCTGGTTTTCTCAGTGCATCTCCCTCTCCACGCCGCCCACCGATGTCGCACATTCCCATCTTTATTAGGAGCAAGCAGCAAGGTGCTGGGTGCAGTTTTGTAATCACGTCTGGATCTTTATCACACAGTACTTCCATGTTAATTCTTTCTTGTTACTTACACTTTTAAAAGCTTCAGCTATTTTAAACTCTTTGAAAGGTAACTGGCCGATAACATTTCTTAGCTCTACCCTGATGCTTGATCTCATTTTTAATGAGTCAAACCAAACAGCTTTTCTTGTTCAGCAGCCCTTTCTCTTTCTTGTTGTTCTGATATTTCCTATTGTTCTTGTGGTGCTGCTTCTCCTACAGCTGATTTCCTCTGGCTTAGGATACAGATCTCTGATAATTGTAACACGATCAAATAGCAGGGTTGTATGGTGTAGTCGAAAATACCTGATTCACAACTGTGAGCTCCTCAGTGAAATCAACTTGTTGCCAGATAGCAATGAGGACTAATTTAGATTTTGATGTTAAGAACTCCCATGTACTCAGATCAGGACTAGATCTGTTAGGATTTTTTTTTCAGTGCCTAGCTCAGATACACACTGAACTTCTCACAAAAGCCGGCTGTAAGGTGGAACTACTTTGTGTTGGCTCCACAGCTGCTGCCAAAAACATCTTCAGCCCTCACATCCAACAGTAACTGAGCTGTAACTTCTTGCTCCCTTTCACTGACCTTCATGGCAAAGTTTTTCCTGACTGTGTGCCAGAGACACTTCTACACACAGAACCTACCTGGCTATAAGAGGATGTGTTAATAAAGAGATAAGAAGAAATTCTGCTGTCCTACTCTGCCCACCCTACATCTCTTCCTAAAATGAAGAGAAAGCTGAGCTGCTGAAAACTTCTCCGACCTTAGCTAACATCTTTAAAATAAATGACTGAATTAAGAAAATGCTGCCTTTCAGTGACTGATGCATATTACAGAACCAACCAGACACTGAATCTTTGGAAAAGCATAATGGCAGGGAGATCCTGGTGAATGTATGACCCAATCACCATCAAACAAGGAATTGCTATAGACTCAATGACGAGAGGAACCTACTGGCAGTTTATCCGTTCAGCGATCAGAGGAAGATCAGACTTGATCAACTATCATGTGCATGTGGGCTGGGCTTTATTTGGAGAACAAATTCAGAGTACCTCACTATGGAACATGAAAAAGCAGGAAAGAGTTTTAAATACTCATTTTGTTGTATCAAGTGACCTCTATTGTGCAGCAAGACACCCAGTGCACAATGTCACAGTGTGGGTCTCAAAGCATCCTCAATAGAAGTGTTTAGTGTGTTTCCCAGCACACTGCTCAGGCTACCTGAGGCTGAAAAAAAAGCAAATCAGAGTATTCTTTTTTTTTTTTTCTGAATAGTGGTCCATTAAGCATGTTCAAAGGCTTCCTTTTGGCAGATTTCCAGCTGTAATTTTCTCATTCTTCCTGTCCCAAATCATCTTTTTTTTTTCTTTTCTCCCAAGGAGTAATTTTATTACTGAGTAGGAAAGGCCATGCTTATATTAAAAAAACCCCAAACCCATACCAGCCCATCAGTCTTAAAAGCTTCTGGCAAAATGTTTTGCCCAAGTTTGCTTTCAGCTTTGCTATTTCCTACCTAGGAAGTGTTATGACCTCAGCATCTTGAACCCTTCTCAGCCTGGAAGATAATGGAAGCTGAAACAGGTACAACCCCCCCACCCCCCATGGCACTGTTAAGAGCTACCAGTATATTTTTTTTTGCAATACTGGAAAACCTTCAGCATTTAGAGCAGGGCTTTGGACCACAACAAACAGAAGGAAAGGTTAAGGCAATTCTCATCCTCGGTGTAACTGGAAATCAGAGGAACCTGTCCTGACCACAGCTGGGACAAACTGTTGCCTTCAAACAGGAATACCACAACCAAAATCCAGAGCCTCATTAAGTTGCCTGGCAAGACTGAAAAAACATCACAGTGAAGGATATTGTTCATTTCCAGCTTAGCCAGACCTTGAGAGGAGAGAGTCTTTGCTTTACTAGAGAGCTTCTACCATTTTAAATAACTTTATACTTACTCTGAGGCACATGCTGCTCTTGGTCTGATGTCTGGGGCCACCTGTGAGATGAGCTGTGAACCAATCCCTCTGTTGGATTGGGAGCTGAAGGCTGCACCGAGCAACCAGGGAATGCAAACCAGAGCTCCAAGCTGCACCAAAGCAATCTGTGCTCACCACCATTTCTGACTCTCACAGAGCTGAAGGCTTCCAAGCAAGCCTGAGAGCAGCCCAGCAGTTCAGAAGGGCCAGCCAGGAGGCTACAGCTGCCCGTGGCACACAGGCCTCGCTGCAGTCAGAATGGGTTGTGTGACTGCAGATCTGCAAAGTGAGCAATCAGAGCGAACAAACAGCTGAAGCTCCCCTACGCTCCTTCTGGAGCACCCTTGTAACACACCATCAGGGACTGAGTCCTCATGTTGGCACCTGGCCCTCTGGAATCACACCTTCCATAAAGGGAAGCCCTCCTTGTAGGACAGCTGTTCTGTTCTCTTCTTCCATCTCAAACTAGGTTTTTTTGGGCGAGTGTGGGTTTCTTCACCACTTTGCTCAGGTTACAGGAATCAAACAAGGCTGAAATCTCAGGAAACCACAGCTCTAACTGGTACTTAAGAGAAGGAAAAGCAACAATTTCCATGCCCTACAATTGTTGTGCAGTTACCACGCATTCCCCCAGGTCTAATAGAAATTTACCACTTCTTTCCTGCTTTGGCCTTTTATGAATTTCTGTAAAGTAGGGAAAAGAGAATTGCCATCCTCAAAGCTATGCTCGCCCTTCTGCAATGATGCTGTAAACAGTGCCCCAAAGAAATAGCGGTGCTGTTCCACGTGGGTTTGGGTAACACTGCTCCTCAGGGTGACATACTCTTCTCCTCTAACTAGAGGGTGCTCCAAGTCTTGCCCCAGGAGAAAGGAAGAGACCAGTTACTGCACAACTGATAGCAAATTACTCCAGCTACTAACATAAGCTCTCTCAGTATCTATCTCCACCTACTCTTGGCAAATTGCTTTTGTTCTAAAGAATCATTAAATCTGCCACTTTAGAAAATGCCTAGAGAACAGACCCAGCAGTGAGTGCAGGAGCACTGGCCCATGCCAAGCTGGCAGCACTGCAGTGGTCCAGACAAACCTGTTCTGAAGCATCCACAATGATGCTTACTGAAAATGGAACCTTTTCAGACACACCTCCCTGGAAATCCCATGTATTTACAGTTTCACAATGGCTAGTACAATCACTTTAGCAATATCTGTGACCTTTAAGTGTGAAAATCAAAAGAAGTTGTGGTCCCCTGTCTACGCTTTGTTAGCATTCTTTAAAGCTTGAAAAACCCATACCTAACATCGCCCACAACATTTTATTAACAGGAAGGCTCTAAGACATTAGGCAGTCTTCTAGGAAGAGCCAGAAAAAACCCTCAAGTATACTGTTCACATATGGAAAGTTTAAACCAAAAATACTTATTTGACTGAAATGCTCTGAAGAACAACATTTATGGTTGTTGTGTGACACTTTTTTGGTTTGCTGGGGGATTTTTGGGGTTTTTTTTGGTTTGGTTTTTTTTGTGTATGTGGTGTTAGTTTTCTTCTTTTTTTTTTTTTTTTAATCTTGCAGAACACTGAAAACCAACACTTGGAAGTTACACTCCATTTAAGAGAGGCCACTGTAAGAGTTAATTTTTTTTACATTTAAACACAAAACAGCTTTCTAATTTTATATAATCAAGAAATGGAAAACAATTTTTATTAACATGTCTTACATTTACAATCTTTTATTAGCTAATCAACATCAACATGCAAAAATAAGCGCTAAATACAAACCTCTACAATATGGTTCTGTTTAAACTACAATGGTTTAATTCTTTTGAAAAGTCATAAGGATGTGTTCTGCAGTTGTTAAAATTGAACTATTAGTTTCAGTAATGAATACTATTTAGACCCTAAAATTATGTAGTCATCCTGCAAGGCATCTTCAGAAACTTCGCCCAACACTTAAGAATACCAGCTCATTGTCATGTGAGTACATTCTCAAAGCAAGAAATAAGGCAGTAGCACTAATGATTTCATATTGAACCCTATGCACATAACTAATAACTTTAGAAGGACTTTAACACTATGGTAGACTGGAAAAAGAACATTTAAACAAGCACTGGATTTTGCCTGAAATGTTCTGAGTTCTTCTTGATACTTATGCAACCTCCTTAAAATATTTGGGTTTGGAAAAAGACTTCATACTCCTTCAAACCAGTCCCTATTTGATCCTCCAGAGAAGCTACCTTGTGTAAAGACATCAAAAATATCTTCCCATGAAAATAAGTTACATCATTCATGTTCAGGATTACTTCACCAGAGGATCACAAAGAAGGCAAAGAGGAGCTTAAAGGAGAAAACATTGGTAGTACTGAGATCTTTGATAACAAAAGGGTCTTGGACAATTGTGAAAAAGAGGGAAGAAAAATGGATTTCATTTCAAATCTGTTGTAACTTTTCCCCCAGTGCAAGTGTCCATCTTTAAAGAAAGCTATCCTTTAGAAGATGAAAGTACTTTTCTTTGAGAAGAGTCCAATTTTTGACCTTATGTTACAAAACCTTAACAATCAAAATTTGTTTTTGTGTTTTTTATTCAAGTACAAACTTAAGTCATAATTCCTCTCTTCTTTTTTTTTTTTTTTTTTCCTTTCAAGAGTGTTTATTGTTGCTCATTGATCTTTGGTCGCAAGAAACAATAATGCCACCGACAGGTCTGCTCCCCAAGGTGGCAGGTTTTGCTTCTTTGCCACACATTAAGGCCCCCCCCTTTACAGGGTATGCCAAGATACACTGTGTCAAAATTCCAGCGGCACTTCATCATGTGTTTTATGGACCTACATGATGTAGACTTTCTCAGCTTGTGAGAAGTTGAAGACTTCTTTGGTTCTTGGGCAAATTACTTTGTCATCTTGACGAATAGAAAGCAGAGACTGAAAAAGAGTGAAACCAAAAGATAATATTCACAACGGTAACTCAAAGCATTACTGAACTGTTTAGGAAATGAACTTTTAATTTAAAAAAATGTTGTGGTCTGAGGTCAAAACATCTTTGCCCCCAGAAGTTACTTATTCTACATTATTGCTCTCTGGAGGGAAAGATTTCCAATGCCATTTGATCTCATGTTATAAATTCACATAGTTAGGTATGTGACCATTAATATGTCTTCATTAAGACCAATTTAAGCAGCTAAATATATGGTCCTTAAAAAAAATTACTACAAGAAGTATTTTTCTAGCTTCTGACTGAGTTTATAAGCTCTTATTTTGATCTAGCAAGTTATTCTAACCACTGCTATTTTAGCCTTCAGCAAGTCATTGACTCCAACACTTACATTGTATCCATAGACATATCCATTTGGTAACATCATAGGAGGATTATTTTCGTTCATTACATCCCCCGAAATCTTGCAGACTAGTCGGGAGTTGGCACAATGTGCCATCGGCAGGGGCTGAGCCAGCTTGTTCAGGGATTTGCTACACACAGGGCAGTCGGGGTTTTTTGAGCTCCCATCCTCTTTATAACACTGTCTGTTAACAGCAAGTTAGGGAACAATTGCCACAGTGAAACCATAATTAGTTTCCCATTGTATGGGAAACCTTAAAATTCAAAGATCATCAGCTGTGCCAACAGAGCCCAGGTGACAGAATGCACAGGAACATTTAATCCAAGTTTAATGTGTACATACAAGAATCAAGGGCTTGCTTTGTTTCTAGGAACAAGAAAGAGCAACACGTGTCTGGCAGCCTGCACAGGTAAAGCTTCTGAGGTGCAGCACTCCAGCAGCACCAGTCCTCCTCCAGCACAACACAGTGTGCAGCAAACCCAGTGAAGTTTCAAAAGATGCAGATATTTTTGAATATTCACATAAAACCTGGCAGGTAAATTTGTGTTTCAGTACTTAAAAACCAGTAATTGTGATCCAGCTCACTAACCCTTGCAGGCATATTCACTAATTTAAGACACGTGAAAAGACAGCCAAACCAAATGCAATGTTACATTTTACCCGAAAATTTTTGTTTGGGCATGCCTTCTTTTTAGACCATAATGCTATTTATTATAATCTCCCCTTAATTTAATGGTGACCAGTTTATACTCCATTTGAACAACTCACGAGCAAAAATATTGAAGTATCACATTTCTTATTTGAGCTCTCTGAAAAGCATCCAGAAGCCAAAAATAAACCCCCACAAGGCTTTTTTTCACTCCCAGTAATATCTGCATTGAAGGATACGGTGTTTTTATAGCTGAAAGGCCTGCCTGGAGTGTTATAGTAAAAACAGAATTGTTTCCCAGCTGATGTAGTCTGTAGTTATCATATCTAAACTGTTGGATCAGCATTCTCCATCGAGCAGGGTCCAAGAGATCCTGTTAAAAAACAACACAACTATAAGTTGTTTTCAATCGAATTATCCCAGGGGCAAAAGTATGGGAATAGCAAATTGTGCAAAACTCACTTAAGCAAACCCATCACAAAACAGAAGTGGACACCCCAATGCATAACGTTTAAAAAGTACCTTTTAAAAGTAGTTTATTAAATCAAGTATTATTTAAAATAGCTGGAGCAATATTCAATCTCCATCATCTACCAGATGTTCTAATCAAGGTATATGAATCCTGGTGAGGTTACTTCTTCCATTTAGTTTCCTAGAATGCTGGACTACTTAGGAAACAACTTTAGTACTGTGGAACGTTTCCTCTACAGCCTCTGACCCATTAACATCAAAAAGTCAGAAGTGTTTTTGAATCAAGTCAGGATAATTCTGCTGATAATCATTTGCAATATATAATATTTACAGAATTTTGTAAAAAGACTTCAATTTGAAGAAGCTGGCACAACCCCAGGTTAGAGAAAGCTTAGATAAGCTACTCACTTAGAGAGAAAATTAATTACTATTCCCTGACTTTTAAGTAACACACAGCACTAAAGACAGACAGGATTTTTCTTTTCATGGAAGTAAGAACTAAACCCACAGATTACAGATATATTGAACCCTAAAAGCAATGCTGTGAAAGAGTCACGTAAGAAGTGAAGATCCTTTGAAAATATACTTAGTGTCATATATACAGGCAGATACCTCATCCTTTCTTTCTTATCCTTTGTATCCATAACCTGCACTTTGGTCACGAGGAGTGACAATATTTATTTACCTTTATATAATACTTATTGTATAGATATTACACATATTGTAATGTATTACATTGATCATTCTGTCAACTGTGCATGCTACACTTTGAGGGAACGAGAAGAAACAATCTGGGCACACCTTACAGCACCTTCTAGTACCTAAAGGTACTGCATGAGATCTGGAGAGGGACTTTTGACTAGGCCATGGAATGATAGGACAAGGGGAATGGCTTCAAACTGAAAGAAAGCAGGGTTAGATTGGATATCAGCAGGAAGTTCTTTGCTGTCAGGGTGGTGAGACACTGGAGCAGGCTGCCCAGAGAGGCTGTGGCTGTCCCATCCCTAGAACTTGGCACTGCTGAGGCCACACCTCAAGTCCTGTGTTCAGTTTTGGGCCCCTCACAAGAAGAAGGACATGAGGGGCTGGAGTGAGTCCAGAGAAGGGCACAGAGCTGGGGAAGGGTCTGGAGTACAAGTCTGATGAGGAGCAGCTGAGGGAGCTGGGGGTGTTCAGCCTGGAGAAAACCATGTGGACAGGGCAGATGAGGACACGGTTTACTGGTGGTGCTGGGCTGATGGTTGGACTGGATGATCTCAGAGACCTTTTACAACTTTAACAATTCAATGATTCTATGGTTCAAGGCCAGGTTGGATTGGGTTCCAAGAAACCTGGTCTAGTGGCAGGCACAGTGACATAAGATTGTTCAAGGGATATCAAAAGAAAGTAGCCTGTTTTGCCACAATAGTAAATGTTTTCCTTAAAGTCCTGAAAGAGGAAAAGCCAGAGAAAGTTCTATTCATTGGTTATAGAAGATGCTTTTTCCCTTGGATTAATAAAAATCAGTTAGAGATATGATCTCACAAACTTTGTCACAGATTCAGGAAGAATTTACTTAAAGGCATTTTAGGAAGCCACTTATGCACAGAACTCATAGTCAAGATACTAAAGGTAACTCCAAACAACGATGTGCTGTGACTGTGTTGAACTAGGTAATTATTAGAGAATTCAAAACTTAACTTCCATAAACTAGAATGTTTAAAGTCATATCCATAAGTATCAGGGAATTTGTTCTCATAGTATGGTTGCATATGAAACAATCCTAGCTTTTTCTCCTTGCTCTCCCTCATTAAAACATTCCATCCAAACTAGCCCTTAGAAGAAAACACAGGATTTTTATTTCCTATTTCTTTCTAACTACTAAAATAATGATAAGCTCTATCTTATACCCAGTCTTCTAACACATCTATCATTTATGCTCCTAACTTAGATCAAATCTAGCATGTAAAATACCAGGATCCTTCTAGGACTCTGGGATGAGTAAAGAAATTCGTATTAATTCTGTGGGTTGTTAGTTTCAGGGATTTTTCGTGTTTGTTTTGTTAAACCATGATTTCATCATCATGTTTAGAAAATGTGTTTATACTGGCACTGCCACATACTGGCTTGGCATTTCATGGAATTCTTGTCTTGCTTTGACAACTCAACTCTTCTCTACCTTCTGCCTCCAAAGCCAAGTTAAAAAGAAGTGAATTAGCACATGACCACAGAACTCAGTCTGTAGAAACAGTAGCTACCTATGAACTTTACTTTATTTAAATTTAGACGTAGATATTACCTAATTACACTAATATCTAAATTAATTTGCATAATCCAAATAAATAAACACTTAATTTAAGTAACAAAAATACTGCTTTCAGATCATTCAAATCATCTTCCCTTTCTTCATGCCAATCACTGCAACAACAGTAATGCGAGAAGTAGAATTAAGAACTGCTGCTGGTGTATTAAAGCCACAGTTTTGTATGTTGAACAAGACTCTTTTTTTTTCCTTTGTACTTCCCCATCTTCTGCCTCTTGCTGTATATTCAATTATTGTGCTTCCAGCCCCACAGATCTCTAGAGCTGGGTTTATGGCAAGCCTAGCTCAGTGTGAATCCATGTTACTATTACAATCCCACTGAAACAACACAAATACTTTCTGGATTAATGTTCGAGGACTGGTTACTAAAATTAAGAACCATTACAAAGGTGGAATTTAGGAAGTAAAATTAAAAAACCATTTATCTTGATATTATCAATGCATTTTCCTGTGGTGAAAAAAAGAACTGAAACATCTGTTTTAATATTGTGTTGTAGCACTGAATTTCAAGCAGCACATTACCTTATAGGGAGAGATATGAGTGTCTGAAGGAAAGGCCAACATTCCCATCACCTGTCGAACTTCATCCAGCTGGCTTCCCTCAGCCTGACTGAAGTGCTTTCTTGCATGTCTGAAATAGAGAATTGATACTTTATTAGACAGCCTTGTTTCCAAATCAAATAAATTTACTTAATTATAGAAGATTTCAGAGAAAACCTCTAGATTCTGCTCTCAATATGTGAACTCCAAGAGTGCTCTATGTACATTTAAAGGACTCGAAAAAACACATCCTGCAAATGGGAATGCAAGAATGACTAAGAATTAGCATTTTTACACTGCAATTTCTTAGAAACCAGAATCTTCTTATGGTAGTGTCAAGTCTTGCCTCACCTAGAACTAAAACAACAATGATTATTAGAGGAAATGTCTCTGCTCATGCAGTTGCAGTGTATGACACTCCTCTGGCATACACTCACAAGTCAGATAAAGGCAGTCTGAAAATCAGCTGTTCCAGATCAATTAGACATCAAGAGTGTTCAAATACCTGCCTTGTTTATACTGACATTTGGGGCAATGTTTATTTTGAATAAATGATTTTTTGGGGGCAGGTCTACAGGCTAGAAGACAGTATCACTTTCTGTGCAGACTACAAGAAATTGTAGGGTAATGTAATAGAAAACACCTTGTTAAGAGCACATTTTTTTTAGCCAGGAAAATAAAAAAATTAATTAGAACTTTAGTATAAATTTTTGTACTTTAACACATACAGATGGTAAGGGATACACACATGGCTGAAAGTTCAGACATTTGAAATAAGTAACAGTATTACCAGAAAGATATTTAAATAAAAAAGACAAACTTTACTATTTTTCAGGAAATAGTAAGAAACCACAAAATTATTACCAGATTATAAGGATATGCAACTACTTTAAAACCCTATATGAAAGTTTCCCAATCTAGTCTTCCCAAGATCAGTAACTCTCAAGTTGGACTGTAAATGTGCAGGAAAACCCTTCAGTCTTTAAACTGAATGATTAGTTCAGCATTTGTGCTAAAAGCTCCTGTTTTCAGTGGTGCACAGATGTAGCACAGTAGGCTGGGTATGGAACCAGCATTATACTGAATATCGGGCATTGCGTAAGTGTAGGAAAGTTTTCCCTATGCTGTGACTTCTGTGCAGTTTCTATTACGGGGAAGATACCAAGCCATCTCTCAAGTACTCTACTAAGAGTTTGCTCTTTTTTAACTTTTGAAGAGTCTTTTATTAATTCCTAAATTACTTTTAGGAATAGACAATATTTTCAATATGCCCATGGCTTGAATAAGAAAACCTAGGCAAGTTGTTTCTTTCTCCAATTCTGAATTTAACTACTGCACTGAGGTCATCAATACCATGAGAACAGTCTCTTTAGCAGTATTTCAGTACTCCCACTTCCTCTCCCACCCAAGCCAGGAAGCAATGGAAGTTATGTAGGACAGACTGTTTCCACCCAATTTCCTAGGCTGGGTGAGCAATTCAGGAATGTAAACATTGTTCCCCAGGTGATTACTGTTATGAGGGCAGAAGCACAAACCCCCTGGCCTGAGAAAAGAGACAGCCTAGAGACACTGGAAGAAAGCTAAAATAACAGTGGAGAGCTGCAGATGAAATCAACAGCTTTTGAAAACAAAGATTAGGCAAACCAAAAAATTCAGATCTACCAGTTAAATTATTATCTGTGCATGCATGACAGAAAAAAGGGGAAAAAAACCTTCTCAAAAGAATTGATTAGAGTGCAGTAATGTTCTGTGACGGCAGAACAGAAGTGACGCTTCAGTTTGCTTCAGAGCTTCAAATATTGAGGTTCTCCTCCCTGCCAGGCCATCAGCCTTCCATCACTTGCAAAATACTGAACACACTGGGAATGTGGGGGCTGTTTTGGGTTCAGCCAGAATGAGTTAGGTTTTCCAAAGTGACCCTGTGTTGGTTAGCCTTCATCTCCCGACTTTCCCTCCCTCCTGTGTTCTTTAAAAAAAACAAGGAAGGTTTCCCACAAGGTCTGCATGCTATGGCTGAACTTTATCCACTGAAAGCCAACGCTGAGAAATTAAAATGGAGCAAGATATCTTTCAAAGGTGAAGCAAGTTCATTAATTCATAGCACTCAAATCTTTTTTAGATTGGGAAGCAAGACACAGTACTATACGTTACTTGGGAATACACAAGAGTGAAATAACACCTTATTTGCCTTCATGCCATTATTCACCCCTTTCCTTGTCATTCAGATATTTCCACCTCTGTGCAAGTGTTGTTATCCTGCTGGAGATCTATGTGAACATTACAGTGCTTAACTGCAATGTTTTTACCACCGTTAGCACATACGAGTCACTACAGCTAAAGCAGGGGGCTAAATTTTTCTAGATAACATTTTTAAAATCCTGGCAATAGACCATCCCTGAAGCCACTAACTAAATTCCTGTGACATATCTAAGTAATAGGCAGAAAATTTTGTTTTTTGAATCCCAGAATGATTCTGTAAACTCTGTGAGGACGAAGTCCATCATCTTTTGTGTGTCCCTCCAGCCCACACAGGTACAGCTGAGATATTGTACTTGACAAATATTTACAAAGACCTGAAGACCTACAGTTCACTAAGGGTACAATAAATTGTTACAAAAGGATACACATTTGCAATGTACAGCTTATATATCTACATATGCCTGAATATAAAAATGAACATATTTATTGGGCAGGAGCAATAGTTGAACACGTATATAAGGTGTTATCAAGAAAGGACTTGTTTCTACTCAGTTTTTTGGCAAATGCCCCAATGTCTTTATCTCAGACCCTTATGACAATCAGCAGAATTTATACTCCAAGTGCTCAAAAGTTTTATTATTTTTATATCCCTGTTCAACCCCACCCCACCAAAAAAATAAAGTTCATTCATCCTTGTAGGAGAGAAGTTGACTAAAATGATAGACTGTAGCCATTTCCTCCTAACTTTGCCCACCATCAGCTATTATTTACTCCTTTTTGTCCTTTGTAGCCCCAGAACAAGAAGTGCACGTGATGTTTCGTTAAGCTTTTAGCTGAGAACTTTGTGTGTCTCTGGCATTGCATAAGAGCAAAATATCAGAATGTTGTCAGATTTCCCAGAATGAAATTAGTGAGAGCTCCTAAAGTGTGAAATTGGTGTCATCAGTCATTCATTGTTACTGTAAGAGGCACAAATTTGACAAAAAACCCTGGAGACTGAGAGTTAAAGGCTAATGATATTGGCAAAAAACTGTGTTATATTTAAGCCTAAGAGATTTACTCTTTCTATTCAAGAACAGTTTTTTACATTCTTGAAACTTGCACTTTCAAGGCTACTCTGATAAGGTACCTTAGAGGAAAGTCTGTTTGTAGTCATTCTAAAAAGCTACACAAATTCAAACACTTATTTAATAAGATGTATAATTTTAAAGTGCACACCAATTTTAATGTAAAAGCAATGTCACTTCAGAGGTTCTCAGCAGGCAGCAAAAGCTTTCAAACTTATTTAAACACCAGCTGCGTTTCAACAAAATGTCAGTTCCCCCAGTTCCACTCATACAGGAAACTCCTTGGTAAACAGCCTCTTTCTCTGCTTTCTAATGGATGCCTGACCTATTTATTGCACCATGGACACAATACTGAAAGAATCCTGCTGCAGGCACTTAACAGAAGCAAGCTAATAAAACCACAAGTTGCAAGGGTTTGCTAGAAGCAATGAGAATCATGCCACACCTCTCCAAAATGTATTTCCTTTTTCATTACTTATTTACTTTGAAACAAAGCAGAATGCAATGGTAAAAACTTACATTTTTTTAAGCCATATTATTGAAAGGAAGCATTGAAATGTTGAAGTCTGAATGTACAGAGTAGTGAAAACTCATCCTGCTAGAAAGGAGTGAATTAAGACACAGAAAGACTTCCATAGCTCCTTTTCCTTTTACAATTGGTTATGAAGTTAAAGCAGCATTGCCATGACTGGTAAGTTATAACTGCCAAGTATAAAATGTATGTCAACCCCGAATTTCAGCAGGTATATGGAATATACACTTCACCCTTAACAATACTCAATAGGGATGTCTTGTTTGCCATATAGACAGGAGCTCTAAGTTGTAAACCTCAGAGACTATGGTAATACAGTTTATTCCACACAAAGCATGCTGTGTCCTCTTGAGGGCTGACAGCTTGCAAATTTTACCATTTCTGATGTGGAAGAGGGATGAGAGGGAAACAAATATCCAGTAACAATAAAATACAGAAGGACCTTATCTGATTTGTCCCAGTTCTCAGCCTATTTCCTTATTTCAGCTCTGTGCCTGCCCTCTGGTTTCCAAGCTACATAAGGAAGCTGTAGCTCAAAGAAAATAGTTTTCAAAGCATGGACTACTCATTGTTAAGATGCATGACTGCACACTTGGCAAAGAAACAAACTGAGAATAAAGCTAAAGGCACAGTATTCATTTGGTATAAAGAGCACCATGGGCTTCAGAAGACAGATTATGGAGTTGAGTCTCTTTCATCCTTTTCTTAAGTACTTGACAATTCCTTAGGATTTGATAATTCTATCAAAGGGTAAGTGCACATACCTAAATGCTAGCTTGCAGGTTTTGTTTTTAATTATTGTGTCTGGTTTTAATTATTAACATTAAAATTAGATGGAGTTTATCAGATTGCACATTTGCATTGGCTGGGACCAGAGCAAAGATGATTTAAGCGCAAGTAGGGCAAAGTAGGAATGATATTAGTTAGCTCAAAGCAAGCCACGCATTTGAATGAAATTAAAAATAAAACCTGAAATTAACCCTAAAACTTTGCCCTGCAGGAGAGCTTCTCCATCTAGACTTGGGAATATGCTAGAATGTTTTCAGTCTGTGCATACATTGATACTTGTCTTTACCTCTGTGCTGCTCTGACCAAAAAATCAGCACTGCCACAAATACAAGTTTCAGTTTCTGAAGCATCGAGTTTGGGTTTAAAGGCAGCAGAACTTGCAACCTCCTTAACATAGAAATATTATGTGGCAACGGTGTTGTCATCAGGATGTATCAGCAAAGCTTCAGGTTGGGCCATGAACTTCTCACCTCTCTTTAGGTTTAAATATTCTTACAAAAAAGAACTTGCTGTGAGTTCTCCCTCCCTTGTGCACTTGTAAGCTTCAGTAGCTCTGCCACCTGCACCGTACTTTGGTGCTGGCAAGGTCACTGCTTATCAAATTATCAGCACATTTCTTTGTCCTAGTATCAAAATTCTACTTATTTCAGCAGGACTAGTTTCCTATGTTATCCTGGAACATCATTCCACCTTAAATCAGGATGATTAAGTCAGATATATAAATTGCTTCATGCGCTGGTACTAAAAGTATTGTCAGAAAAACTGTCTTGTGGTTGAAGTCAGGCGGTGCTGAGGTGTGACTCCTCTTCTGTTAGTGATTCACAACCCCACTGGGCACTGTTACTTTCCCTCTGTAGTCCCCTCTGAACTACTTCAGAAGAGGGGAAAATGGATATTGAGTCAGTTTCTTAATTTGGAGCCAGAGGAAGGGAGTGAGGAAAACCTAACACAGCTCATCCCTCTCCCACCCATGGCCACACAGAACTCTAAATCAGGCATCAATACAGGGGGTGAACCTGGCCTTGCAGGTAACTTGCAGAACAAAAGCTTTCATGAAGATAGCAAAGCAGAAGAGAATTCAGTCAAAATGAAAATGTTAAAGCTTTAGATAAAGGTTTCATTAACCTTTTAGTATTTTTGGTGATTAAAACTGTAATGAATTGCCATGAGAAGCTAGCTGTACCTCTTGAAAATTAGTTAAGGGTGAATACGTATTTATATGTTATACTGTATGCCACCAGAAAATCAATTTGCTTTTTATAACAGATTAATTTTCTAAACCTTGATTCTGAAGAATAAGAAGATGCAGAGTTTCAGTGACAACATCAGTTCTTTAAAAAGGCACACATGTGGAATGGCACTTTGCCTTTAAAACAAATTCAAGCCCAGCTTAAATCCCAAGACTGATGACAATACCAGGCAAGACCCTTCACAGGCCTTTCAGGACTTCTGGGTGTTGCAACAACAGTCACATGTTTCTAATGAAGCATAATACCATCTTGTTAAGAAAATTCTTTGGAAAGCATCCTAATTTCATACCTCACAGCATCCAGTCTCTTGTTCTGTCGAATGAGTTCAATGAACTCCTGAATCCTTAGGCTGAACTCCAGACAGCTCTGAGATTAAAGACAAGACAGGGTCTTAGATGGTGCCAAAGTTGCACCTCGTGGTTTGTTAACGACTACATGTGCACAACAAAAAAGAAAGTGTTAATAACATGCAACCTTGTTTGCTTGCTTTTAGGCATTCATGCAAAAAAAGTTGAAATGCTGACTCTACAGACAAGAATTCCCTAAAAGCAAACAAAATCCTCCTCCTCTTGCCTCCCTTCAGCAGGGATGAACTTTTTCCTAATGACTGAAAGCATTGTTACCTGAGACACAAATGAGAGCAATAGGCGGTTTCTTTGTACTTTCTTACAATTTAAAGTAGTAGACTCAACAGCAGTTTGGGGCTATGTGATAATTTAGACAGATCTACCCAGAAGACTACAAGGAAGAAACAAGCCTTTGAATGTTTCTTGAAAAACCCCAATTATTAACAAAAACCAGCACAAAGTTTAAGTTGCTGCAATGGCCTCCCTCCCTTTCTTCAAGCTTCCATCCCACTCTTCTTGTCAAACATCTAAAAGCCATGCTGGAAACAAGTCTCAAACAAGAAAACCAAATGGCATTTACCTGTTTTTGGAAAAAGGTAAAATTTGAAGCCTAATGAAGCTGACAGTGTCCCTTTAAATCAAATTCCATGACCAGTTCACAAAATCTATAAAAAAACTTTGAATATGTGGAATTAAAAATAAAAAGATTCTCCCCTTCCCGTAAAAGAACAAACCACTATGCTTCTTTATAGGGACACAGTCAACTGTTTTATTACCTTATGAAAATAATGAAAACCCAAAGTGCTCTGAATCATGTAAAGAACTCTTATTCCCCGAGCTCCTCTGCTCCACTTGATGAGTGTTTTTTTCTTTACCCATGTTTCTAATGAATAGTTGCCTTTTGTTTATTGTCCATCAGCATAGTCATATCAAAATTCCTCAGTGACTTCAGTAGGAATTTGAACAACTCCAAATTTCTATCAGTTAGCTGCCTGGGGTGACTAATGCATTGCAACAATTGCTTATTTAAGATTTAAAACATAAGCCATTTGAACATAAAAATTATGCATTCTGTCATATGTTAAAACTTAACTCGTTTAAGGAACAGAAAAAATTATTTTCCAACTACGCATTTTTCTGTATTCAAGCCCAGAATTAGCAGAAAATAACAATTTCTCCTCTTGAGATTTTCAATAGGACTATTTTAAAGTACTTTGTTATCCAAATCTACACAAATCCCTCATCTACAATTTTAAAGAAGTTTGTTTCTACTAAAAATCTGATTAACAATTTTTAATTGTTAATGACACTAAATCCCAGGGCTTCGTATTTTGCTAAGACATTTCCATAGCAAAACCCACATGACAAACAAATTCATTTCCAAGTAAGGTGCAAGCCACTGGCCCTATGGGTTCTGCAGACAAGTGTAACTAGAAGCAGGGAGTCCCAGACAATCAGATCATGAACATTCCAACTCTGTATACCTTTCAACAAACCCACAGCAGCTCTTCACAAGATTTCAGATCACTCACATCTGTAAAGATTAAATGACTGCTTTCCCAGGCCACCAAACACATTAGATTTTAGATAAGGCTTGCATTCAGGTAGGTGGTGGCTGAGATTTTAGAACATTAACACTGATGAGTAGCTAAGCAACTAGAAGCAGAAGAAATGTTTGTGTTTCAAAAAGAAGCATAGTAATTTCTCTTCCAACTCTGATCTCTCACAGCCTTAGCTTTGGTTTTTGTTTGATTAAAAAAGAAACAAAAAAGAAAAAAGTGTAGGGCTTGCAGAAATAGATTTCTGTTGTAGTTTGTTTTCCAAAAAGAGGATGGGGAAGATTTTTTCCTTATTTATTGCTTGTTGAAAATTGGTGATGAAAAAGTAAGATGTTCAGATTACATTTCTTATATTACTTAACATTTTAAGATTACACAAGGGGGATTTTTTAGCAGTATAATTATGCAATGTGGTTTACATACCAATTCTGGTTTTCCTGTAATGGTTTCCATAACAAGACCATCATTTTCTCTAGAGTAATCACTGGCCGATTTACTTTTGCATCCCATCTTCGGCTCGTTCTCAATTTGGCGCCCCTGAGTGACAGAGAATGTCACTCTTTGCTTATTGTTTAGTGCACTCAAACATTTTTGGTTAAAGAAAGCGCTTAGTTTAAAAAAATAAGACACAAACATCTTTGAGGGAGGCAGGGATTTCGGTTAATATCAGTTAAAAACAGATTTCTGCAAGCCCTATAAAAGATTACAGCATGTTTTGAAATGCATAATTTAAGAGACAAGGAAATTTAAACCGACTGCATAGCAACAAGTACACAGCATGTTCAGCTCATGGTACTCAATGGCTTGAGGAAGACTTTCTGTGTTTATTACTTGATTAGATTCCAGCTTTTATTTTTGAAAAAACACATTTCACTAGTATTTTCTCACAGCAAGTTAGTTCTTTACCCTAAAGTTTTATCTTCTTATATTCAACAGTGAAAAATTACTAAAACTAAAATCTGCATGAAATTTCTCTTAGAAATTTTAAGCCTGAGGGCAGAGATTACCAATTAATCTCATTTGTAAGACACCTTCACATACAAACTGAGTTATAGTTTCACCACAATGCACAGTTATAAATGTAAGCTGACATGCATCAAGACACTACGTATTTCTGCATTTATCTGTTTACAAATTACACTAAACACAACTGAGTATTGTATTTTATTTGAGCATAATTTGTTGAGACAACACTGAATCCAGATGACCTATCGCTCAGTTCCAGGTTTGACATTTGTGAGCCTGTTTAACTCCAACTACCTACGCCTTTTAAGAAGATTTTTATACTTACTGTCCTTACTTTTATATAAGACCTTATTCAAGACCTGTAATTTAAAACAAATTGACCACATCCAGCATCCAAGTAGTTTAGAACATAGTTTAAGCAAAATGTGAACATGTGCCATTTTCATACCTTCATTTTTCTGAGTCTGGATTTGTTGTCATGACACCAAGCCAAGCAAGTCATAGTCTCTTGTCTTTCCAATGACTCTTCCACTTCTTTAGCAGTCAAAAACATCTCAATATTTACCAAGTCCTTCAAAAAACAAAAAAGGGAAGAAGGTCTTGTTAAACTGTACTCATACTTTACACAGCAATTCTTCAACTTAGCTGGAATACAGAGATACAAAAGACGTTGCTCTCAAGACCTCTGGTTTTTAGAATCGTACATTGCAAAAAGATATTACAGATTATTTCCACGGACTGAAGTATTCTGATAGTGACAACAGTTCTCTGAGTCTAGTTACATAACAGAACTAGAAAAAAAAAAAAGAAAAATATTAAAGATTACACCTAAAATCTTGCAGACTTTTATACAACTGGCATGCTTAATATCACAAATATTACCACAGCTCTAGTGAACAAAACCACTCTCCGAAATAAGATGGCATTTTCAGCTGTCAGAACAGCTGAATATACTTAGTCAGAAGTTTTACCTTCTATGAGACAAAGCTGAAAACTAGAACTAGCATCAGCTATATCACAATCACATCTTGCATTTCATTAGCCAGTTTTTCCTTATAAATACAGGAAGTCTAATACTATTGGGAAAGTGGAGTAAATCATGTTAGGGTTATCAGAATGGTTTTTACAGAAACTTAAACAAGCCATGTGTATTTCTAACGTGTAGCAGAACTTGCAGCATTTACTAAATCTCTCTCATTACTAGAATTTTAAAACCAAAACATGAACATTTATTTTATAGGCTGTATGATCATAGCAACAAAACCATTTACCACCAAGAGAATAAAGGCCCTCCCGCAGCTCTAGTGGTATCAAACCCAGGTAAGTCAGACTGAGCTCAGAATTAGACAGCTACAATTTTACAGAACAACATTGAGACTGGATTTTAACAGACTCTTCCCATATCCTTAGGGATAAAAAAAAATTAATCTCTTTTATCAATGTGTTGGCGAATCGACTGAGAGAACGCCAACCTATTCCACAACAGTATTTTTAAAGTATTCCTACAAGAACATGAGAATAATCTTTTTGCTGGTCTGAAGTTTTTCTGATGATATGCTCAAGTGGAAGAAAAGTGCATTACTCCCCCTGTGCATGATAAGGTGACCATATAAAAACCTCTTGCCCATTAACTCATCTGTGTAAGCAGCTTGACATGCAGTCATATTAATTATCTCGCTTACATTCCATACAGCTGCTGAGTGGAAAGACAATTCCATTTAACTTACAAACAATAACATCTCCATATATCTCCTCAAGCTTATTTGAGCTATGTGCCCTCTTAATGAACAGCATTTGCTTTACAGCAAATTAAAAGCATTTTCTTTTACATCAAAAAAGGACTGGATCTGCTAAGCAGAAACAAATCACCGGTTTAATCTCATTTGTTAGCTTTTTATAGGTTAAGCCTCATTACAAAAAAAAAAAAAAATTAAAGAAGCATAAGGGCAGCATTTGTTATAAGCCCACAAGCTGGTGAGAGAATCCCAACTACGTGTATGTATCAATCAGGTGTTAGTATAGCAGCTCTCTACTATGAGCAAAGAGACTGCAATTGTTGCCGAGGCAGACAAAAGTCTTAAAATAAAAAGAGAATTTCTACATTGCTTTTCAAAATTTGAAATGAAAAAGGTTCTATTTAACAGAAATGCTAATTAGATTCGCGGTTGCCAAAAGAAGTCAAAGCTTGGCAGCCTTCTCTATTAAATAGACAGTATGTATCCAGAAAACAGAGGAGAACATTTTAAATTAAAAGAGTTTCTTTCAGAACCAACAATTACATTTAAATTGCACCAATAAATAGGATTTTCTTCTCTGTTGACTCGATAGAAAGTTAAGGAACAATATAAAAAAGGCATTAAGAAATCCTTTTGTAGAGACAGAAATAGCTTTTGCATTTGATTAGAAGTAGTTAGAAGTCTTAATCATGCAGACTGATAACCACAAAAATACTAAGACACAATTAGGCAATAAACCTTTAAAAACCCCACATGCCACACAGGGGTTTTTTTAATCCAATCATACTTTCCTATCTTTTCTGGTGGTGCCTACTCTTGGTGCTTCTTCCTTAGCTAGGACTAAGGAAACAGAAGAAAGGCGTATCAAAGGATTAATTAGAACTAGCACAGCTCTTCTACACAGGCCAGTCGGGAGTACTCCTTGTCTGCCTCATCTTGGATGGACAGGAACCAGTTTAGCATTCGTAACAAGTATCTCATGTTCCAGTCAAAAAAATCTCCATTAAGACCCCAATCCTGAATAGCTTTCTGAAAGTATTCTGCAATTCAGAGTACAGGCTGCAGACCATACAGAAACATTGTCTTTCTCAGCTCCCAAAACAGGATTAAGATTTAAGAGACTGCTACAAAGCGCCTCTGTTATATAATTTACGTATAAAATTGAGTAAATGTAAATACACAATTTTGGAGAAACAGTGCCACTTGATTTTGCAGGTGCAGAAAAAGCAGAAGCAAGAAATCTGTTGCCACACACTCTCCCTCGAAATGACACAGTATTCAGCACCACGGCAAACATTTTCTGACTTGTATATAAACGAAAAAGGAATTCTAAACTCTTTAATTACCCTCTTTACAACACTAATGTCTCCCTACATTTCACACTTTCAGCTTTCACACTGGAACGGGAGTTGCAATACTTTCCTGCCAGTACTGCAGAACTAAGGAGAACCTGAACCTGCACACAGATTATCTCAGTGCTTTGATCAAACCCTAATTCTTAGCACAGACTTTCCAGCCTCCTGTGCATTGTCCTAACTTTGCCTAAATCACTCGATTACAAATACACAGTACCTGAGGTTGGGCAGGAACACTGATTTACCTGAAACTTTCATTTAATTCTACAACTGTACTGAAAAATAGTCTCAAATGTCTCAAGGAGAACTCACTCCATTATGTATTGGTAACAATTATCCAAACACTCAAGGGGGGAGCACAGTACAAACTAGGAAGTACCACCTGGATTTTATAATTTCTGCTTTAAAAAAGCAGTACTGGACTAAAGTGAACTAACTTTCCCTTCTATATAACAGTCAATAACCAGGTATCAGAAGGATAACTATTTCAACACTGGGTGAACTTTATCATAAAAGAACTATTAAATTCCATTACAACAGTGAAAACTCCAGAGAAAGACATTCATTATTAGAGAAAACTGCAAACGAAGGCTGAAGACACTTTAGTGAAAGCAGAGATACTTATTTAAACAAGAATACAGCTATCCATCACCCTCTGCTCTGCCTGATTTACATATATATAGCTTTTAAAATATCACTGCTTCTTTCTAAGCTGCAAGTGCCTCCAGGGAGGGAGGTTACCAACCCTATGATTCTGCACAGAACTCCAATTATTAGGTATAAAATACTATGAAGAATAAGAATGCCTTTATGATGATGATTACTAGATACATACTCCTGGCCAACATAAAAGCTGTATCCCATTTGCTCAGATGGGTTCTTAGTAAGAACATCCCAAGCATGTTTATGCACATCCCCTCCTCTGAACAGCTTTTGGACTCTCTGGTGAGTGTGAGCAGGAGTTGATGGGCTGAACTCTCAGGGCATCTCACTCCTTGCCAGGGTGCTCTCCTTAGCAGTGCCTTGTTTTCAGGAGACTCCAGCGCCTGCCCTCTCTGTAGGGAAAGGCTGCAGCAAAAATGAATGCTAGTCTGAAACACCAAAACTAAGAGACTAACAAAAATGGACCCAGAACTCAATGAATTTATGTGGTTGTGTTATAGAAAAGAAGAAGTGATTCACAAAAATACAGTGAAAGTTTTGAAGAATAATAGCTGTGAAATAATGAGAAGGTATGTATAAAGGCAGCAGGGTAATTTAGTTTAACTAGCAGATATATAAGCTTCACATGAATTTAAAATTAAACACAGCTACGTCTATTATAAAGTTGTGAACCAAACTGGCAAATATATATCAAATGTGAATTTAAACTGAATTTAAAGCCAAACAAAAGCTGTAACTTTAGATAGTGCACAATTAAGAGAATTCAGCAGTGAATTGGAAAAAACCAGATCTACATGTGTGGCTCTAAATTCACCAAGAAAACTGCTCAGAATTTTTAGCACCAGATGCAACAAAAATAGCAACTTTGCATTAGATCGTATGTCAAATGGCTTAGAACAAAACCATCTTTTCTGCAGCAGCAAAATAACTACAGAAATTCATGTAGTGTTCACGTGAGGATTTTAAGTAACATTTTAAAATTTGGAGCAGTCAGGTCAAGTCATTCCTCTCCATTGGTCTCCACTCTGCACATGACCTGAAGTACTTTTACTTTATGAGATCTCCAGTCACAAGTCTGGAAAGCTATCAGAAGGAATGTGTGATAAAATCCCTTATAATTAATATGAATATTTATGTATTAATATAAACCTCAGAGTATTTCACATATGAAATGTGAATCTTTAACAGGGCTCAAAACCAACCAGAAATGACTACTAGAACACACAATACTTGGTATTTTCAAATTTCCCATAAGCTATTCTCAAAACAAGATTAATTCATCAAAAAAGAAATGTTAGGCTTAAACAAGATAAAATAAAATATTTGACTCAGTGAGAAAAGGCAGCATTTTGTAGAAAAGAAAGTTTCCTCAGCGGAAAAAAGCATCTCCCATAAAATAGGCTATTTGTTGTATAAAAGAAGCAATTCACAATATCATAAGATGCTGTTTATGTATTTTTTCAAAAATGCAAATTGGTTTTTTTTAATTGCTTACTAGCATCAATATGAAATTGAAAATAGGCCAGTATGCCTCAAGCTATCAGTGGCTCATTGCCAAGAGTATGTACCAATAACAGCTTTAATAAGATTGACTGTCTATCTATACACATTACATGCATAAGAGCACTACCCTCATAAAAAAGCCTTTGCTGATGCACTTCAGCGTTCAGCAGCATGGTAAACTACTTGTATATGAAATACAATAAGCACTTAGATCACTCAAACAACAACTTCAGAAAAAGCTGTGTTAAGCTTTTAATGACTACTCACATACTCTCCACTTGCAACACAACCTTCAGTATAATTCAGTTCTATGGAAGTGAAATAGAAATGCAGTAATGAACAGTTACAAAGAGGTCAATTTAGTCTTCTGTATTAATATAGTAATTTGTTATAATTTCCCCTGTGATGAACACACAGCAAATCCAGGCATCATCTCAGGCTGTGATCATTGTTACACAATTCAGGGAGAAGGCAAACACAAGGAGCTGCAAGGTAAGACAACGGAGCTGCTGGGAAATTAGAAGTCAGTGTATTTCCACAGTGGGGAAACAGAGACAGAGGCAGGAACAGGAAGCCTGGAACATACCACAGTCACACTGCCTACTTGAAAACATGTGCAGAAAGGAAAAACCAGGTGCAGGTGAAGAGGAGGACAGTGCAGGTGGTTTTGATGGGAGTAACATGAATTGGGACCACAATCCAATTCCTCTGCCACTATACAAAGGCAGGAGTAAAAGGCTGCTGGAGTAACAGTTTCTTCAAAGTCAACACAGGGTATGTATGAACTGCACTGACATTGAAGGGAGGCATAAATTAAGAAAATAATGGCATAGGTGGTGACAATATAGCAACACCACAATTACTGAAGACCAGATAAAGTAGGGCACAAATTAACAGTAAGAGGTCTTCTTACTCTCTGCTCATAAAATAACACTGTCTGAAGTTCATTAAGCTACTATTAAGTGTTATAATACTACACACATTAACAGGATTAGAGAGAAACTAAACAGAGTAACTGACAGAATGTCCTACTCAAAGCTAGCTGCAGAGCAAGTTATTGGGGAAAAATGCAAAGACAGACAGCCAAACCACAGATTCATCAACACAAGAGCCAGAAATGTTTCTGCCTACAAAGTAAACACAGTACCCATGGTGTACAGTCAAGCTTTCACATGAGATCATCTTCCATACCCTCAGCATAGTACAGACCTTTTAGTTCTGCCTGGTTATTTTTGAAGGATCTCAGTATCTTACACATAGTGTCTGTCAGAAGAGCATGGTCTTTGGTACTTTTATTAATTGGTTCTAGTGATTAATTCATGTTCTAAACTTGCGTCCAACTTCAATTTTTCTGACTAGATTACAAAACTCCTTGGTATTTGACCTCTGCTCTTACACCTACCAAAAGCACCAACCCATAACATTTTCCAGTCATCCTCTCCCTCCAGTTTTTCCAACAGCTTTCTAAAGTGTGGTCACCAAAACTATGCATATTCTGGTATTGACTGCTCCAGAGCAAAGCAAAAAGAAGTGTTTCATCCACCTCCTTCTGCTCAAGGACATAAGCTGCTTGGAAGAGCCTCAGAGTTGGAGCAAGCACTGAGGTTGGTTATTAGCAATCTGTTTTCCCAATGCATACTCTGCTCCTGCCTCAGCAATTTCTGTAGCTCAGCAAATGGCTGCACCTTTACCCATCAGCACATCACACCACGCTAAGTACAGTAATAAATGACTACACTACAGTAGTGCGACAAAGCCTCTAGAGCTTAAGATGCATCACTGGGCAGAAAAAAAGTGCCTCATTTTCTGTCACGGCCTCTTCTAGCAGAGGAAAGGCACCCAATCCTTTGCTAGTGGAGCACAAGACCTGCAGCTTTTGTCCACGCAGGATCAGTCTGTCTTAGCAGCTACACACACTCTCTAACAAAACATTATCCTGTCATCTAATGTAGTAGTAAGAACAAGTGTTAAATGTGAGGTAACGTTTACACTTTGAAGGAATGTCTGGCAAGAAGAAAGGACAGTAAGAAGAGGCATAACTGAACCCAAATCTCTTCTACTCCTGGGTAATCTCCAGGTGATAACACCATTCCCCGTTTAGATAAAATTTCAATTCAAGAATTTTTCTTGCATCACCAGCATTCCAGACTAAGTATTTTGTAATAAATTAGCTCAGTTTTGATACACTGCAGGTAACCCACTTTGTCTAAACGGACTGAAAAAAATAAGATGTTCAACATCACAGCACAATTCATGTTGTTGGCTTTTGAAGTGTCAAATGATTTGTAATGAGGAAGTTTGTTATTCTGCTTCGATCTTGACTATTTCACATTTACATAATTCTAATTCCTCAAGATGCTTGAGACAAACTGCAGATGTAAGGCTGTGCAGGAATTGCAGCACTTTGAAATTCAGATGAACACACCCAGACATTCATTATACCAATCTACTCAAAGTTGCCATGCCTACGCTAGGTACAGCCAAAACATAATTAAAGGAGTTTCCGAGTAGCTCTCTATAGCCTGGTACTGCAGGGTAACTCCAAGCAGCACAAGCTAAAATCCTGGCACCTTTACATCAGTTATGCCAGTTTAGGAGCTCCTTCATACATAGTTTTCCTGTAACATCTCTAGTATGGGACCAGCAAGTGACAGGAGGGGGCACAAATAACTCCTGGCAAAAGACATCTTTTACCATTCAGCCTGCATCTGGAAAGTCAGCTTGGCTATGTTCTGCATGACAGTGAAGTAAATAATACATTCAAGCATTATGCTGAATATTATTTACCTATTTAAAATTGAATTGTTATGAATATAAATGTGTTTTGATTAATTACTGTAATACATATGTGTGTGTTTGCCTACAAGCCATTCTTGGACTACGCATCTTAACAAGGAGGATTTCTAAAGGTACATTTGCATGATTGTTAGAAGAAGTGTTTATTCAGCTTTTAACTTTTTAGTTAAGACTTAATACTGCTCCTTTTTGTGATGCTCAAATGTGTAGGTTATTTTCCATCTCCCATTTTCTGAGAGAGTCATCAAGTAGAAACAGTTATTCAGGGAATGGATTACGTCAAAAATAGCAGCTTCAGTAAGATTTTGCCCTGTAGCAGACAGAAATCCTTCAGCAGTATTCTACTGAGGTGTCAGCTGAAGGATCCATATCACAGTGCTGAGGAACACTTTTATAAAGCAAGGAAAGAACAGTTAACTTTGGGGCTGAAAAAAGGAACACTGATACAGAATATGAAAAAGAAGAGATCAGATACTTGGTCAAAAGCCATGAAGCTCGACTTTAAGAATTCAAGTTTCTCTTATACCACAGGACATCAAATAAGATTTTACAGCTTTCAGTAACAAAACTAAGGCAGTGGAACACACTTGAATTTGTTGCAGGTATCTCTTCTAGTTAGGCTAATCCCTCCAAAAACAGTTTTACAAAAACTGAAGCTGCAATGATGCAGTAGAAAAGACTAACTGGACCAAACTGGAGGGAGAGAAGAATGGAAGATAATCAGCTGTTCCAGTGACTACTATTCCTTATTTAAACAATTTTTTTTCTTTAATAAATGTATTTACTACTTTGAAAGACAATTAAATATTTTTAAAATGGCTTTTCAGTATCTGCCCTGTTTTGATATTCTCCAGTGAATAACCATTACCACAGATGTAGAAGTCCTGCTCAAGAAGGAAACCATTGATAGTAACCGGAGATCTGAACTCCCACTTCAAGAAAATTGTTATCTTTTTGGGACTGTGTCAATTGTCAATACTGCTTGAAGTGTCAAGAATCCCTTCTAATACAGATCACTGTTGACAATGGTCATATGTTTAGACAAAACTTCTCGGAAGTCAATGGACTACTCAGTTTTTTCTCCCCCAATTCTCAAAAGCAAAAAGCACACTGTGGCATGAATGCAAAGGGCTAGTTAAGTATCTTTGAAGGATGATGCACATACTTAATTACTGATCTAAGAACATTAATTGGCAGAACTTTAACTGATATGTATAATGCCGGATTTAAGATAAAATTAACCAATTTTAAGCTATTTAAGAGTTTTTTCAACTCAAGCATTCAACTGCATTACAGTGTCACTGCCCACCCTGCCCAGGGGTGTAGTAGCTCTTCGGTTCCTCAGTGAATTATAGATTTTTAAATCATTTACTCCCTGCCCCAACACACTAAACATGGGGTTGAATTTATGCTATTCTTCACAGAAAAAACATTGCCACTTGTACAGCTTCTGTACAGCATGAGCATTAAGGCAAGGAGATACATTCTTTTACTAAAATAAGCTAAGCAAAGACGGAAAGAGGATTTACAGCTTATGATAAGGGAAACTGGTAGCTTCAGAATCTGGGTTTGTTTTCAGTCCTACAGGCAAAAATCACTACGGCTACACGTAATTAAGCAAAGAATTTAAGGACACTTTACATGTTTATTTTTTCTTCCTAGCCTATTAAGGAAAGGGCTGGAAAAACAAATAAAATTTTAAACCCCACCACCTCCAGAAACAGTAGACTAAGCACCACATACATATCTAATTATAAAATTTATCTACAAACAGAAACAAACTTCCTACTGGAACACCACACTTCCTAAACTAAATTTGCATATCAATTAATGGCACAGAAATGAGATAGCAGTGTAGCAGAACATGAAATAACAAAGTTGAAGTTAACAGACAACCTTGCCAGCTAGCTGAAAATAGGAATCTGCAGATGAAAATAGGCATTTTTATATTGGTGTGGCATTACAAGGTTGTAATAATGGCCTTATTTTGATTCTATTTAGTCTAATAAGCCAGTACTGATGAGTTTTATTCGTATGCAATAAAAACCCCTTAACATCTAGCTTGTGTCTTTAACATAAACTGTTTTTCACATCATTAAGGAGCCAGACAACAACAAGAAAAAAGTCCACAATAGAATCCCCTCCACCCCATATTTACTTTGGCACAAACATGACATTTCTGTCTTTGACTGTCAGTTCCTATTTTAATATTACTCACAATTTGGTTTACTTTCCCAAGCAGCATTACTTTTCTTTAAAGACACGTAACACATATTTAATGTTTGGAATTTATTTCTTATATTGCCATAACTTTATGCTGTATGAACGCCCTATGCCCAAAGTTATTCCTCACTTGAGCTAGTTCATAACTGATATTTAAAACTTCCCTATAATTTTTCGCATCCAGCATTTCTTTCCATTCTGTTTGCTTCCTAGTTTATAACCATGTTTTTTAAGCACTTATCTTCTGTTACAAGATTTAATAGCCTATCATTCCCATGAAGGCAATTAATTTAGAAAATAGCCTAAAATTTGTCACAGCCCATCAAAAACTATTAGAATTGGACACTATGGCACACAATTGTTGCCAATAATACACAGCAGACAGTTTGCTCTAACATAGGGATGATTTAATGGTTTTCCTTTGGTCACTGAAGCAAAATCCTTTCTGACCTGCTTCACCCATGAAGCACCTTGGCAGCTCTGCAGGTCTCTTCACATTCAGGAGCCCCACAAGAAACTTAAAACAAGCAGGCTGAGACTTGCTCCCAAGACTGGTCTAACAGCTACTGGAAAGTGTTTAACCTGGGATCCCCAAGCTACAACTGAACTGGAAAGAGCTGCTTCCTTCAGCCTTTCCAAAGAGCAGCAAGGGGAACCTCAGCCATTTGCCCCTCAGTCAGAGGAACAGAATCACAGAATGGTTGAGGTTGGGACCTCTGGAACCTGTGTAGTCTCCCGGCTCAAAGCAGGTTCACCTTTAACAGGTTACTTAGGATCTTTCCCATTCCAGTCTGATTTTTAGCATCTCAAAGTACAGGGAGACTCCACAAGTCCTTGTGCCTTCTGGGGAGCCCAGAACTGGATACAGCACTCCAGATGGGTCTAACCGGTGTTGCATAGAGGGGCTGGATCACTCCCCTTCTGCTGCTGCTGCTTATCCCAGAGCAACCCAGAGTGCTGCTGAGTTGTCTTTGCCATGAGAGTTGCATTGCTGGGCCATGCTCTACTTGTCCACCTCACCTCTGGCTGCTGGACAAGCTGAACAATAACATCACCTTTTTTCAGGTTCTTACTTAGGGTATAACGTCTACCCAGTGGTAACAAAATCAATACAAGACTGGTGGTGGGGATATTAATCAAAATTCCGGGTGAGACCACAGTAAACAAAGATCACTTTGGATGAGTGAATACCATGATATTTTGTAATCTCTACAGCAAAGTTACATTAGTAAGCATTAGAGAACATTTCAATGCTCACATCCTTCAGCAAGAAAGGAAAAAAAAGAAACAGAGATGCTGTCTAATTAAACTAGCAAAACCACAAATTCTGTGTAACAACCAAGCCCCAGTATCATACGCTGTAAAAGCTGTTCACAAAGAGGATCACCATACAGTAAGAAAGACCAAGTGCAAAGCAAAGAAACTGAGGGAAGCCTTATCTTCATTAAGCCAAAACAAACTGTAATGCTGACTAAAATGCATAATTTGAGCAAACTAGAATAAAAATGGCCTCAGTGCATTCAACATGCAACTATGTTCCGCGTTAAGTTACTTTGATATTATGCAAATAAAAAGAGTTAGGCTTGCAGGCAGAAGGTAAATAATTTTACTTAAAACTTCCTTTTTAACACAAAATTTTCTGTTCAACAAACAGAATGAAAAGCTTTAAGGCTCATGAGTATGATGCTTTTACCACAGGGTCTTCCAGTATATCATGACAGATTCTACGCTCATGTCTAAACCAAAGCTGAGCATTACTTAATCAGGCATAATAGAACTTGCTATGAAAGTGAAAATATTTCCATAGTGCTTTTTCAGCAGACCTAGTAGGTACAGTAACATGATGATTCAGCAGAGATGAGCTCCTGCTCAAAACAGAGAGAAACATCTACCAGAAGTGAGAGAGCTGCTGACCAGTCAAGCTGCAGTTATTCCCAGCATAATTGCCTTGGGTATTTTTGACTCACATGCATGGGCTGTATCTCGAGTGAGGCACAACAGCCTCTTCAGTTGATTTTTTCAGGACTATTTCCTATTAATATTTTGTAACCCACTTCTCCTCTCACTTCTATTCAGCCTCTACATACTATTTCCTATTTGGCATTTACCGAAATTGCTGCTGGCTGAACAGGATGAGAGCAGTAAAGCAGCCAAGGAATAAGAGACACATGACAGGTCCCCATTACAAGACAAAGAACAAGTACATATGCTCTAATTTGACATCAATAACAAAAATATATTTTCCCCCAACAAAGTGACAGAGATGTATTCAACTATTCCACCCAAGAAAGGCAAAGTACGTAAGTCATGTAACAGAACTCAACTTTCAGCATCTTTGTAAGAGTAAGATTTTAACTAGAACAGTTGCATACTTTCTGGAATCAGGAATATCAAAAGAACTTAAGATTCAAGTATCACTCAGGATCAAATAGCAAAGGCTACCTAAAATCTGCAAAACATGATTTCTCTAGACAAACAGCAAATTCTTAAGAATCAGTTTTAACATCCTCATGGCTGCCAGAGGACCACAGTGAGGATTCATTGGTCTGTATCAAAGTACACAAACTTCAAACACTTCATAACCCACTCTGAGTCCAAGCAAAACCAATTACCTAACCAGTGAAAAGGAAAGCAACAATCACAGAACGGTGAAACAAGCAATTCTTGGAATTCTTGCATTCTTGGGATCATGCAAGATATAATGGCTACTAAAAAACCTAAATTGTATCAAGATTTCTTTTCCCAAGTAAAAGCCACCCTTCCTCTCAATTCATTAAACAGTAGGATGATACAATAGAACAGTTGTTCCTGCAATCAGCAAATGCTGTTCTGCTCAGTCTGGTCACCTACACATATCAGCTGAGTGGGGCTAGACAGATGGGAAGCTCCACCACATGCTTAATCAGCAGCCTAAAGGCTTCTAACAAGAAATTTTGTTTGACATTTGAGAATTAATCTGAGTTTTAATAGAGAAAGGTGTTTATCTAAAAGCACTTGGTTTATGACAAAAAAATTATGCCTTCAATTTTGACTTATTTAATACATTAAAACACCATTTATATCAAGTAGGGAGAAGAAACTCAGTCCTAAAACGATTACCAGATAAACATTGGCAAAGAAGGCACACCTATACATAAAAATAACTGCTACAAGGCTAAAGCAGCTTGTGGTTTATTTTCCAACTTCCTTTTTACTACCATTTTGTTAGGAAGTTAGTCCACATTGCCACCCACCTCAATACCACTTTGTCTGGCTAGTTTTACAGCTGTGTTGTAGTAGCCACAGCGTAGGAGATGTTCCACCATCATACGATCCATGCGTTTCTTCTTCCACATGTTGGCAGCAGCTGGCTGGTCACTACTGTGCTCCTTCAGATGTTCAATCCTGCGTTTGCAGAGCTTTGCACTTTCATCTTCAGCCTGGATTGACTCAACGGCCTAAAAAGTAAAAACTAACAGTAAGAGCTATACATTTTCAATCTCCTTTAAAGCAAAATGCAGTAATTGTTTGTAAGCATTCTTTACATGTTATACAGTTACTCCCAGTAGTGTTTCTTTCATTTAGAAACACATTTCCTATGGCAGTGCATAAGTTTCAGCATGGCTGGTCCTGTTCTGAGATATTCTTGCACAAAAGTAAGTTTTGATATATTTCACATCATGAATATATACATTTTTCTGCTTAATTTGCAGTTCATCCAAAACCAGAAATGTTATCAACTATGGCAGCAACTGCTGTAATAGTCTGCAAAGAGCTTTGTGAGGGTTTGCAGTCATCTGATCGAAACAGCTGAAAAGCAAAATTTCCACCTCTAACCTATACATGGCTTCTTCCTCCAGCAGCTGTCCTGCTGGATTAGTTCTACCGAGGAGTGATGCCGAGTAAACCCACATTACTTCTAATACACTGGAGCCACTTTAATCAGTCGTGCAATAATGGAAATTATACAAACAGTTGGCCTCTTGGCACCTGTAATTCAAGGATCTAAAAGCAGTTTTCCAAAAACCATCAGTTTTGTTAAACCGGTACTATTTTATTTAACTCTGCCACTGTGGAAACATGCATCCCTTGTTACGGAGCCTTACTTAGGAAAGCACATTTGTCCAGAGGAAGTAGACTGATGATTTTAAACCAACATATTGGCATACCCAGCACAAAACACACACCACTCCCCAGGATATCGCCACAATATTTTTTTATTTTATTAAAACCAAAACACTCAGCTCATAGTTGCTTTCCTTTAACCTTGAAGTCATAATTTCAAGCTGGCTGACTCAGTACACAGCACATGACAACTGTGGGCCATGCCAGGCTACAGAACTCCAGAAAGCTGGCGGTACCTTTATGTGCCTGCTAAGGTAAAGGCAAACCAGCAGAGGATGGTTAGCACCTTCCCCATCTGCAATTTATCACTAGTGATGCAATTGCAAGTTAGGCTGCCTTGTGGTGACTTTAAACTTGCTGGCTCGTGTTTGAATGACTGCACAGCTCTGGCAGCTGGAAGGCACAGGCAGGTGTGCCAGCCCAGCCCAAAGAACCTGGCAGGCTTTTGGTAGCCCACTCCACACTCCATGATGACACAACAACCTTCCCAGAACTCAAGTCATAGTATCATATATAGTAGAGATCCAGCTCTGGAAGCACAGACTGGTTTTAATTGTATTTACCATGTACGCCCATAGACAGGCCTCTGGAAGGATCGGTATTTGAAAAGCAAAGTGAAATAAGAGAAAACTTGCAAGGAAAGCTCACCAAGCTTTCCTCCCCTCCCCAATTAAGCCTGACTCTGATCTGGCCCTTGATACCAAATTCATGTATCTAAAACATTAGTCACTATACAAGAGTCTCTTACTAAAATTCATGTAAACATCTGTATGATGAGTTACTCTTATTACTGAAGTCTGAGTTACTTCTGCTGCTGACTTTAGTTTTATTTTGTAACATACAATTTGGAGACAAGTATTTTGCTTGAGTTGTAAACTGGGCCTCTTCCTAGTCAGCAAGCAAACACTAACTCAAGACAAAACACAGTTTCACTTTTTAGATCTCTGCAGTATTATCAGATGTGAAGGCAACCTTGAGAAATATTCTGAATACAGCTAAGAACTCAAGGCAGCCAGGCACAAAGGTGAGACCCTTTCTCATTCCAAAGGGCTCTTCTTATATGGCTTTGTATTCAGACTTATACAGCTCTTGCTGTTTTTTTGATCTTTCTAGTACATTCAAAAAGGCTACAGATCCTTTTCAAAACCCTCTGAAGCAAGTCTATCTGGATTTGCCCTGCTGGACATTAATAGAACTTGAGGGAACAAGCATATTAAACAGGATACAAAAGGGAAAACACAAAAGCCTGGGTTTCCCCAGGATCATTTTCAGAACCCAAGAAACCTGCTGTGTTTAAAGGCTCTTTTTTAAGAGTGAGTAAGGTGTTAAATAAAGGAACCATCTAATTCTATTATGGCCATCTCAGCAGTTCATGAGATCCTTGTCTAAACACAGGAGGAAACAGAGATCCCACATGGGTCCAAAGGCTCTAAAGAAAACAATCATTTTGCTCAGGGCAGAGATTATAGAGAAGACAGTTGGGAGTTGAGGGTTTGGAGCAGAAACAAGACCTTTGTATTTCAGAGGACTTTTACTGTTAAACAAATTTTCTTTGCCTTTTGTTCTTTCTGAGCAGCTATAAGACTCCCCACAGTCTTTCGGGCAGTCAAAAACAAATGAGCAATTAAACTAAAATGGAGTTTTGCACCCAAAACATTCAGCAATGCCTTCAGACACACCCCCACAGTCAGCAAAGATTTAACAAGTAAATAACTTTTACTCCTCCACATCATTACTACACACCTACAAGCAACATCCAACACCTCTTTCAGAAATAGCTCTTATTTTTCTGTAAGTAATGGAGATGCGAAGAAAACATATCCGTTAAGACCTCTTTAAGTCTCACAAATCCGAGGATGAAAAGAGCAATTAATTTATGAAGTCTTTTGCAGAACAGCTTTTCAACACCTAGCTAACTTGTTCAAGCATAAAACCCCAAATCAACACACATGACAGTGTTATTTTCATGTTGCAAACCTCCAAGGTATTTTGACGCTTCACTTAATACTGTCACAAGATTTGTATCTGTTGGTTATTTCATTTAACTTTTAATGAAATGACTCTGCTACTATGTTTCATCTATTTATTTTTGGAGAAGCACTGCTCTCAAGTCAGGCGACAGAGCTATTTTCATTTTTCTGCAAGACTTGTTTCAAGTAAGTGTTCTGATGACTCTAGGGATGAGTAATATTCCCATCCAAAATAAGGATGGCTTATACTTCTTTTTCTGAGAACATATACATCTTTTTCTAAGAAAGATATGGTAAAGGCATGAAAGGCTGGGTGTATTTTGTTCAAGCTTAACAGCTAGAAGCAGGTTATCCTGCCAAATTTTGTTTAAAAGGCTCTTAATATTCCCTAGGAATCCTTTAAACTGCAAGTCGAGTGTTTATAAAAATGTTTCAAGTAACAATCCAGGATAACTTGCACTTTCTTCTGCAAAGAAGTCTCAACACTGCATACAACTATTCCTGCACTGGGGGTTTCACATTTTTCAGCTTGATCTTCTACCTGTTTTGCTATTCCCGTGATCAGTTAATGCAATTGCACAAACCTTTCCATCAGACAAGCAGGAATTGATGCAAATCAATTCATTTTGCTACTATTTCTTTTCTGTTAGTACAGAAAATCCTTTTCAGGACTATAAATATATATTAATTTTACCTCTCAACAGAAGTTTCTTAAGCACAGTGAAGCAAGGTTTCACTGTGCATTTCAAGGCCTCTAAAGATCCACTAATGCCTGTTATCTTGAAAAGAAAATCCAAGCCAACGGCATTGTCGTGCAGGTAGAACACCACTCACCTTGCGTTTCAGAACACTGAGTTTTTCAACTACGCCATCCAGGAGACTGACAACTGAATCCACAGCAGGACAACTGCTCAGCGTCTTCTCCAGCTCTGCCACCACCATGGTAACGTGGCTGGTCTCTCGATCAATGTTCTTCTGTGCAGCTCGAAATCGTTTGTTCAGTGTTTCATATGGCACCTGAAGGAGAAATATCAAGTCATTAGAATTTCTATATTTAAAAAGTCAGGTCCTCTAGAGCTTACAGAGACTGATGATTTCATCTGATGCAGCACAAAGAACACCTCAGTTCCAGGGGACTAGAGGTCATTGATTGAACTTGAGTTCCCATACCAAAGCCCTTATTTAAGTTCTCTCAGCAAGGAGCTCACACTTCAAAGATTATGAAAAAATAACAGGAAAAAATGCTGCAGTTTCTTATCTGATACCAGTTTCACCTATCCTGCTTTGGCTGTAGCAAGTACTGATGGAAACAGTCCAGAGACAACAGAAAGCAAAGACAAACGTGCGCCTACAAAAGGAAAGCTACAAATTAAACAACTAAGAGATCATCCTTCAGAACATGACTTTCTAAGTTTACATTTCTTCCCTTCAGGAATTCATTAAAAAAGAGAAAGTTACCTTTGAGAGAAAGCATGTATAATGCATATTGGCTACTGAAAAATTTATACATAGTACACCAAAAGTTATTCAGGAAATCCAACATGTCTCCTACATACTTCAAACCATGAAAGACTATTTTTTAACATTACTTCCTCAAGGACTATAAGGAATGTCAAGAGAAACCCCACGTAAATTTCTTTTAGCGATAAAAGCCTACAATGTATGACTAAACTGGTTAATTTCCTCTAATGAGCCATTCCTGAGCTATGAGATTCACCAGTCTTGGAGGTCTCCTGTCCTACTTGTCCCACACCTTTATGGAACAGTTGTATCAAAGCTGCTACTGATGGCCATTAGGGACACGTATATGGGAGCAGTTTACAGCCTGGTGAATGATTTGGGGAAAGCTTACAGGAAGTGTTAAGCTGCTTCCACTACAGTGGCAGCATAAGCAATTTAGATGGGAAGTTCTATTACTTCACAGAAACAGGAATTTTTAAAAACATTCCAGTGTTATACACTTAATTCATCCATATCTTTAATCTTTAAAAAGTCCATGAGAAGTTCTTTCAGGTAGTTATGACAATCTTGATTGCTTTTCCATTAATCAAAGGCATAATTGAACTAGCAATCAGATTATCCATGTTAAAGGTACAACAGGAAACACAAATCAGTGTTCTGTTTGGTACATATCACGTATATGTTTGATTACAAATCTTTCAAGCATATAACTTCTAATCAATTATATCAAGGTCTCAGTTTTCCTCATTCTACTCATCTGCATGCAAGAAAGTATCCCCAGGAGCCACGCTCCTTCTGGGCTCTTTTAGCAAAGAGGTTACTACATAACCACTGCAATTCCCCATGAGAGAACACTTTGCTTCAGAGTAAGGAAGATGAGCCAAAGCATTTGCTTTCCGAGACTTTGCATTACCTACAATAGGTTGTGCTTATTTGTAGTAGTAACAAAACACAAGGATAATCCTGATAAGATATGAAAGGGCTCCTCTTCTCAAGACTGAAATGATCTATTTAATGGTTTTTGCTATCTCTAACTATGACCTAAACAAATGACAGGACAAGAGTCTATCACAGGAAGCATCAAGCCAAAACAATTATCTTCCTTATACATTTTGCTCTAAAATCCCAGCACTACACCCACCCAAAATTCAAACCTACATAAATCATGAAAAATAATAGGCTTCAACACCTACGTAGTTGCCTATATACCAATCTTCCATCTCCAATCCTCATTTCTCTTTTCCATTTCCACAAAAAATATGAAATATTTTAGAGACCCACAGATAAAACACATGTTCTAGGGGGCCATTATTTTGACATCTCATGTTTTTGAACATGGAAACTTATTTCCAGCTCTAAGACTTGATGCCAGACAGCATTTAGACAACTTCTTCCCTTCTTTTTCCCGCACTACATTTTCCTTATCGTTCACCAAAAAATATTTCTGCAAGTATTTTTCAAATCGGCTCTCCATGCCACACTGAGAATCTGCATCAATAAAGACTTTTGTTAGCTACTATTAATTTGAGGTATCTTTTTTACTACAGAAAGTGCTTTTGTTAAATTTTGAGCAGTCAGTTGGACACAGATCTACTCAGTTTAAAAAAAAGTCTATGTTTAATCTCCCTTTTCCCTAGTTCCTTATCTGCACTCAAGAGCAGTAACAGTTCCCATTTCCTGTGCTCTGTCTCTTCAGAATGCAGACTTCTGGCAGTTTGTGTTCATATGACATTTAGAACAATTGAACTTTCAATTTCAGCTGGTATCACTATATAGAATTTAAAGTGCGTCTAGGCGCAATAGGTTTTTGAATCTTCTCTTATCCTTTTTTTCCCCTACCATAAAAACAATATGAATGTCTTGTGTGAAAGAGGCTATGAGTTGAAATGTTTCCACTATATACTCCAAAAGTAAATAAAAGTAAACATACTGAGAAACATAATTTAGTGTGCCATAACGAGGGAAATTAAAGGTACAATGAGATTATTTGCATAACTGAAGCTGACAGTAAATACTCTTTACCAGAGATTTTCATAATTTGCACAGGCACTTGTTTCTTACTATAGAGCCAGCAGTTTTCATAAGAATATTTGTAAATTGTATCTAGGTACAGCTTTTACACTTATGTTATGGGGACAGAGTCTATGAATGCCAAAATTTAGAACTGCAACTGCTATATTCCTTACAAAGCAGCATTTTATCTTGAACTTGCATCCTGATCCATTGGTTCTTCTGTTACTCCTACAGCTCCAAAGTGCCAAAAGACCCCGCTCCCCAGCACTGGCTTGCTTTACTGCAGAACCCTTCAAAAGTCACAGGCACTGTACCAACGGGATCATTTTTTTCAACCAACAATGAAAGTTAAGGGAAGGAGAACGTATAAGAAAGTGTTCTGGACAATGCAATCCTAAAAATTTTTATCTACAGCTCCCTTTGATTGTCAGATACCATCGTTAGAACATGGTGAACACCAAACTCTTCGGACTAAGAGATAGATGCAAGATTTACATATCTTGCATCAATTTACATTAATTGCCATACACCTATTAGAGACTTTGAATGTTTCCTGCCAGTGCCATTCTGTGACCATACCACAGATTACACAGTTATTATTTAGAGACAAGAGTGACCTACAGAACTCAGCCTAGGGAAGCATTACCTTAAAGAAAAAAGAATAAATCAGCTACTAAAAAATTTGAAATAAAGCAGCAAGTACTGACCAGAATGTGCTCTCTACAAGCACAATACCAACTTGTCCTACTCGTTAGAGCTTGAAAAACCACACCCAGTTGGCTCATACCATGAACATACAAGAGGATACAAAGGAGAGTTGTAAAATATTAGTGGGCAGCACATTTAAATCCAGTGGCACTAAATAGATTCTGCTCCTTTTGTTCATCAGCTTCCACAGCTGCAGACACATTATTCAACCTAAGCACGTACTCAACCAGGTCAAACTTAAATCTAGTGAAAAGGAATTTGACTGAAGTTAGGACAACCTACACAAGGGGTAAAATTACAGTAACACAACTTTTTCCAAGATCAAAATTTTGCTGAGATGTGAAGGAAAATTGGCTTGGCTGGAGGCTTCTGCAACTGTAGCGTGACTGTTTCCAGGTGCTAAACGCTAACAAAGAGGCAGAGGCAACTGATTAACCTGATCCAAATATTTTCTTCATTTCAGGAGTTACTTCACTCTGGTTTTAGAAAGCCAAAAAAGTGGTGTGTTGTCCCAGAACATGCTCCAACAACCTCTACCTGTGGAGACAAGACTTAGAAGAGGATTGTTCTGGGTCCACAAGCTTGAACTGGTGGAAGATGAGGAAGGACTGCCTCGAGAGCTATACGTTGGTTGTTCAGTTGAGTGCAGGGAGTAGAAAACTGCAGAGCTAAGGATGTCAGAGGGAGTTTTTAAGTGTACACTTCAGAACTCAACTGTGATGTTTACTACCTGGCTTTCAGCCCAAACAAAGTCCTCTTCCTGCCCATGAATGCAAATAAGGTACCAAAGCAAGGCAGTGTTCTCAAATCATGAAGTGGCTAAAACTGTTCAAATTGGGCAACTGCAGGCAATCTTTCTTTTCATAAGCCATATCAAATGTAACTTGAAATACCCTTGAATATAGTCAATTTATCATTAAATATATTTTCATCAAAATAAATTTTTCAATAAGCCATTCATTCACTAAGTGGTTCTATTTTCTGGAGTTTTTAAAAAACATATTAAAAGTAGAAAAAACCCCAGCAAGTATTAAATGTTTGCATATATTGTAACCTGATGTTTTGCAAACTGATACACTTTTTAAGTGTTAATTATCAGCCTGCAAATAAATAATTAAAGAAATATAAATAATATTAAGCCAACTGCATACAGGGCTGCATCAAAATAAGTGTGAGCAGCTGGTCAAGCAATCCTGCCCCCCTACTCTGCTCTTGTGAAGCCCCACCTGCAATGCTGGACCCAGCTCTGGGGCTCCCAAATGTAACAAGTATCTGGACCTGCTGGAGCAAGTCCAGAGGAGGCCACACAGGTGATCAGAGGGCAGGAGCCCCTCTGCTGTGGAGACAGGCTGAGACAGCTGGGGGTGTCCTGCCTGGAGAACAGAAGGCTCTGGGAAGACCTTATGGCACTTTCCAGTACCTAAAGGGGCTGTAAGACAGCTGGAGACGAACTTTTCACAAGGGCACGGAGTGACAGGACAAGTGGGAATGGCTTCAAAATGGCAGAGGCAGGGTTAGATTAGGTATGAGGAAGAAATCCTCTACTGTGAGGGTGGTAAGGCCCTGACAAAGGTTATCTGGAGAAGCTGTGGATGACCCATCCCTGGAAGTGTTCAAGGCCAGGTTGGATGGGGCTTTCAGCAACCTGGTCCAGTGGACATGGCAAGGAGGTTGGAATTAATTTAAGACTAAGTTCCCTTCAAAGCAAACCATTCTATGATTCTAAACCAGCCAACCCTTTACACAACATCCTACAATGCATATTGCTTTTACACTCATTATGAAGATTTTACTGAGGTTAATTTTTCTTCTTAAAGTTTTCTGAATGTACCTAGATGCACTCACTTCCTACTCTATCCATAAATCGAATATATAGAAAACAGTTGCTAAACACACTCCCACCTCAGCTCTTGCTTATCTCTACAGACTCACAGAAAAATGCCTTTAGAAAACATGTGATGATAACATACCATTTATAGCCTTTAACAATATCAAAAGGGAGAGGAGAATGCAGACCATTTTCCCCTCATAGAAGTTCATTAATTATAGTGATCAAAGCTTAAAAAGCTTTGCTACCTCAATGGCATTCATGTTGTTGGAAGTCAGACATCCAGACTGGACTTATGCTCATTTTAGCACCTTGAATTCTATTAAGCAGCTTAATGGCATTTTGAGAATGTGGCAAAGTTTTAGCCTGTTGCACACTTGCAGCTTCTACAACACAGTCACTTACTGAGCACCTGGGGTTTCCAAACAAATTGAATACACACACTGCTGAAGGGCTCTCTGCTTGGGATAGAGTACAACGTAACAAAACAAACATGAACTGTGGCGAGGTCTTCTTTGAAGAGGTGTTGTAGGTGTCCAGCCACAAAAGCCTTCTGAGTCACAGCTAGAAATCCAGCACTTGTTACCATCACAGTCAACATATCCATCCACTTCATTCAACTAGACTTCAAATAAGTAATTGTTACTACCGGGGCCTTATAGACACAAGCAGTTTAAGGAAGATGAAAAGAATCTACAGAATTGAATTTGTGACCTAGCTACAAAGGACAACAAAGTCTCATTTCTAAATGTCTTCTCTGTCTTTACTGGTAAGGTCTTCTAAGCCTTCCTGATGATGTATGAGCAACTGAGTCTGAGGAGAGAGGTACTATTCACTCATGTAAGAAGTCTAAAGCAAGCGGAAGATACACAGGTACACAGGAGCAGAAGGGTGGAAAGGAGAGAGCTCTTGGACGACACTGCAAACCTGCTACCGTTGCTGCAATGTCATGGTGAACAAGAAAAGTTGTCCATGACTGAAAAGGGCAAGTTTTGTGCCTCCACTCCAAAAAAGAAAACCTGGAAAAATGACAAAACCTACAGGCTAGTCTGCCTCATCTCAGTTCTTGTGAAAGTTACAGAAAAAAAAATCATATTGAAACCATTTCCAAGCTTATAAAGGTGACTAGGAATAACCAGCCCAGATTTGTCATAAGCAAATCAAGCTTGACAACACTGTTTGCTTTCAGTGATGAACTGACTATCTCTGAATGGCAGGAGCACGCTGGCAGCCTTTCATGCCAATATTAGTGAGGTTTTTGACATTGTTTCACTTGTAGCCAAACAGAGGAGACATGGACTGAATGGCTGAATACAAGATGGGTGAGGGACTGACTGCATAGTCAGGCTCTAAGAATAAAGGTCAGTGGTTCTAAAGCTTCCTGGTGGCTAATTACAAGTACTTCTCAACTCCCCAGGAATGTTATCAGCTCCAGCATACCTGTCATCTTCAACCATCTGCACTACAGAACACACAATCAGAAAGCTCACAGAGGACAAAATAGTGGAGTGTTTGACAAATAGGTGTCGGAGCTGCCATTCAGAAAAAATGAGAAGCTGGAGAAACACACCAAGAACTTTATGAAACGTAATCAAGGCAAAACGCAGGGCCCTGCATCTGGCACAAAACCACCCCAGCCTTTAGCACTGGTTGTGGAATAACTGGCTAGGACCATCATTGCAGGAAAAGATGCAGAGGTCTTGATGGACCGCAGGTTGGACATGAATCAGCAACAGGCTCTCATGGCAATGAAGGTTAACCCCATCCCAGGCTGCATTAGCAAGACTAAAGGCAGTGGGTTGAGAGGAGTGATTGTTTATGCTCAGCACTCATGCAGACTCATCTGGAATACTGAGTCTGGTTTTCAGGTCACTCCCCCCCCCACTAAAAAAGAGATGCTGACAAACTGGAGAGAGTCCAGAAGGCTGCCACCACAACAGTGAGCTGGTTGGAGGATGAAAAAAAACCAAAACAAGAGAAGCTGAGATGGGCAGGCTTGTTTCCGTTACAGGAGGGAAGGCTACAGGGAGTTGGAAGCAGCACAATCTGATAGAAGCTTTCTACTACCGAAAGGTGAAGGTCATAGATAAGAGCTAGCCAGACCTTCCAGAATTACAGAGCAAAAAGGAAGGAGGCAGAGTTGACAAATGTCACTAAAGAAAATTCCAGCCGGACAAAAATTAAATATTTCAATCAGAAGACTTGGTAAGCACTGGAACAGCAGCCCAGAAAGGTGACGGAATCTCCACCCTCAAAAACTTACAGAACTTGGCAGGACTCTGAGCAACTCAGATTAGCTTTGAAGTCAGCCAAGGTTTGAGCAGAAGCCTGAATTTACACTATCTGCAGAAGTACTTTCCTACCTTAATTTCATGAATTTGTCTTTGCTAACTTAGACACCAAATACATTTCCATATGAAGATCTGAATGACCATACCAGATAAGACCAAAAGTCCTCTCTCTGTCACTATCTTTTCTCTGATGATATCCAGAAAGAGGATGGCACTTGAAAAAAGGCAAGAACAAAGTTACTAATCCCAAATAGTCTCTTTGGACTTCTTGAGCCAGAGATGAGAGTTGAACAGTAGAAACACCGCAGGGTGTTTCTCACTCATGAACTCTGCTGGCTGCTATTGACCTGAGTTTTAGCACTGCAACATCCTGTTGTGAGACATTTCACAGGCTCACAACTATGTGAAGAAATACTCTTTGGTTTTGACTTTTCGACTAATTTGAAACCCTTCTCTTCTTGTTTTGGAAGCAAAAAAAAGAGAACCCTCTCTTTCTCCTACATACCTCTCAAGTATCTTGAGATTGAAGAGACTCTTTCTAAACCATTCCTTGAAGACAGATATTCCATTTCTCTAATCATTCTTGCCCTTATGTAGACATTTTCCAGTTCTACTATATCCTTCTTCACAATGAGAGAAGGGAGAAAATAAGAGTAACTCATACTACTTGAGAGAAGAAGAAACCATGGATTTTAACTGCTATGTATTGAGTTCTCCATTCTTCCCTTTCACAACATTTCTGTCCTGTGTTTATCAACATTAACCTGACCACTCACAGGAAACATTCACTATTAGCCCTAAGATGCCACTGAGGAATGATGATCATTTCCAACTCAATATAATAACTCCAAGTTATTATATATTTAAGACTAAGAATAATTTTCTTTCCACCATACCTAAAAACTGTATCACACTGCCTTTGTCTATACTGAATTTAATCTATTTTAACACCCATTCAGTCTCTCACTATTTTTCTCTAATGGTTCACACTTGGGCTATATATGTAATACCTCAATTATCTTGGCATCATCAAGAAAACTGCTTCATCTCAGCACTTACTCTTTCTTCCAGGCTGTTCAAACAGCTGAGTATCACCAGGATGCCAACAGAATCCTAACACCAATCTTCCTTCATTACAGAGACTGGCTACTAAATCTTGATGTTTGTTTTTTATCTTGCCCAGTTCCTTATCCACGAGGACTTCAGTCCTTCTTGCAAGAGTTCCTGGTAAGGCTTATCTCCAAGAAACATTCAGTAATATGAATAAACTATCAACCAAGTCCACCTCACCACCTCCTTCAGTTTTTTAAAAACAACTCCAATATCTTTACATGGCACCCACTTTTTAAAAGTCACATTAACTGATATACATTATTCCATTCTTGATTAGTCAGGATACTACTTCTGCATCAATAAGCCATTGTTGGAAGGGAAAAATCAATTACATATATTAAGACTCTCACTAAAATTTTACTTAAAGTAGAAGCATGGAAACAGTCTTCTACTTTGCCTTTCTTCCACAGGTATCCAACAAAATCCTCAGACTACTTCAGCATTTATCAGAGAATTAAGAGGAGGTCTGAACACAGGAGAAAGGGATTTCTCCTAAGCCAAATAAGCTTTTTATAACAAGTGTTATGCGCTGCATTTCTACTCCTTCAGAGGTGTAGAATGTTAGGCGAAAGTCTAATGGCCACTGTGAGAAATTTCAAATACCACCTTGATGCTGCCCATAAGTTTTCCCAACTGGTACAGAGCAATACCGAAAGACTGAATTACACATTTCTTGCATGACTGAAGTTTTGAAAAAAATGTAAGCCTTTATTCTCCTCCAAATCTTTAGCCTTATACTAGACCTTTAGCAGCCCAGTTCTCACACTGATCTGGTGACACACTACAACATTGGCCAAATTCCTTCTTTACTTATGTAGATTCCAACCTAAGGAGCTCCAAATAAAAATGGAAACTAAACCACAATCACTTTCAGACCACAACATTAATCAAAAAGTTTCTAGCCCACAGTAACTCCATATATGAAACTAGTTCAGATGCAGCAGAAAAAAGTAAAAAAAAGTTTGTATAGCTATTATTTGGTTGTTGGGAATTATAAAGTAAAAGTGAGACTTCAAAAAAGTCAATTAAAGGAAGAAATCGAAGGAAAAAATATTTGGTCGTATAAGTAAGACCATAAACTATTCTCCAGACTCCTGTTAACAGGAATTTTTAAACGTTTCTTTTCTAAAAACTGATTTTCACAGAAAACAGTATAGACAACAGAAACAACCAACTTTTACGTAGGTTTGCAATTCTGTAAAGAACATCCATTTTCCTTCTGCATTTGGTAGAAAGTAGTTAATCAGGTCTAATTTGTACCAATTCCTATACAGGCAACTTTTAACTATATATCCTGACTTGACAGATCTCTGGGAGCATCTTCCTTCCTCAGTGTTACAGTATCTTGGCTGAAAGTAACTCCTTCCCACCTAAAATGTGATTTTTTTAAAAAACATAAAAAGCTACATTGTGTACCTTTTCAAATTAACTCAGTCATGAGCAAGAGGGAATTAAAAATGGATTTTTAAAAATCTTACCAAGTACATGAAGTCACTAAACTAGGGGTAAGAAAAAAAAAGTTTCAAGAAATATAAAATAAAAAGAGTCCTACCAGATTAGGTGGGGGGAACCATTACAGAACTATGCTCTCCTTTCAAGGGTCAGAAAAATGGTGTGCTTCCTCTCCTCAACTGTGTTAGCTTACAACACCTGAAAAGCACCAGAGATTTGTATGAATCTACAGGTCTCCAAGACAATTCAGTGGAAGACTTTGAGATATAAATAAGCTTTTTCAAATGCCCCTACAAGAAATTAAGCCTGACCAGACAGCTAGGGAAAACAAAGAGGTGCAGTGATGAAATTGCACTAGAAGCAAACACAACTTAGCACTACTTTAGTCAAGAACAGGGAAATATAGGAACATGTAAGAAAAATTAAGCATCTCCTGAAGAGTTTTAATAAACAGTATCATGAGAAAAACTAAACCCCACAAGAAACACCTTTAAGCATTAAGCTGTTTCCTTGAGACTAAATTAGACCACCATGCTCACCGTTTCAACAAAACAGAAAAGTAGAGGACATCTATTATATATGATGCCATAAAAAAATGAGGCAGGGTACAATAAACTACTTATAATTTTCCCTCAAAGCAGTAACAATTAGCATTTCCATACAGAATTACTGAAATTCTGCATGTTTATATACTTCATTTTTTCCTCAACGATTCTTGGATTATTTCAGACCAGAGTCAGCATCATTATTTGCCACTGGACTTCTTCAAAAGGTAAATGATACCAGCAGTTATTCAGTGAACTCTTCTGATGAGTAGTTCTTATCAATTCCTTGAAATTGTAATAGTTTTTCTTTGTTCTAGGCAAAATCAGAAAAGGAAAATAAAGTTAAAAGAAAAGAGTATTAGTATATTTCACAAATGGATGGCTTAGAAGAATGTCTAGATTTAGCTTAATTAGGTCAATTAAGTAAAAGCATTAAATTAAAATCTTGAAGAGATATAGATCCAAAGAAAGTAATTTTATAAGCCTGAAAGCAGTTGGAGATAATTTGGATTTTTAAAAAATAGTTCTTTTTAAAAAGAGTTGCAGTGTTTTTGAAGGGTAAAGCCTAGTAGCTTGCCTTAGTTACAAACAAATCAGTTTTATAACTCAGGAAGACAGTACTGTGTATTCTAGAGCAGCTGTGTCTAGAAAGAAACCATCATTATATTATTCAAAGCTGCTACTTCAGTACAGGAGAGAATGAGCAGCAAAAATTCTTGGACTACCCATCTGCTACACACATACTTAGTCAATAGAAGCAATCATACTCCTTCAAAATATTATCCTGTTACACAAACAGCAAGCAACTTATTTCTGAATACATTATGAACTTTTGAACAAGGCTTCCTGCAAGAAAATTAAGTGCTTTACAAAGCCATTTTACAGTTACAGAAAATTGTCTTACATCCTTATGTAAGGAAGTTGACAACCATTTTAGAGCCCTGTCTAGAGATACCCTGGGGACATCAGAAGCCAGTCCTTTTCAATGCACTTGTTTATAGCTGCCACCCTGGACTTACACCTCAAAAGAAATTTCTCTGCTCTTCTTCTTTTAGTAGGAATATTGGAGTACTAACAAAAACCTAAGCATTGCTCCCTGTCCAAAGAAGCAGCTGAGTGGCAAAGCTAAGGTCACTCAGCAGGTTTGTGTCCTGAGCAAGTCCTTCCATTTGTTTCGATCCTTCTTTCTTCTCCAAATATTTGTTCATTTTAATCACAGCACCACCTCTTTAAATGAAAGGTCATTGTCCTGTGCATTTGCAGAGCCCAGACACCATGATACTGTCTAGAGATCCCATTTCCAATCAGATAGCCCCCAAAATAACCTATTCCAGCCAAAGTGACATCATTTCTTGTAAGACAATTAAGCATCATTGATTCAAATTAGCAGACCCATATCAGAATATATGAATAACCAAAGGTCTACTCAACATGTTATCTGTTTTCTTTCATTTTCACAAGTTTACAAGTCAAGTTAATCCACAAAGCTCTTAAAAAAAGCTGAGGTAAATCAAAAGAAGTTGTGAAGCAGTTAAATTACTGGCTATCAAGATAAAAGTATCTTAACAAGAAAAAAAAAATTGCTTTATTTAAATGAAATACCACGTATTGTAAGCAATCAATTACTATGGCATATTTCACATTCTGGGTTAGCAAATACTTCCCACATAGTGTATCTTCAGGCTGTAAGTTGTGGGAGGCCAAGTGCACAATGCAAGCAGCTTTTTGACTTAACGAGGACTGATGGATCCTGTCAGTGTGCCTTTATAGCAAAAACCCATCTGCCAGAACAGTGCTTCCCTAAATCTGTGGGCCCAAAAGGCACACTCTTACGTTGATTATACAGGAACTACTGATTTTAAAGACAATGGGAAGATGCTTAGGGAGCACACCAAGTAAAGCATTTTCTTCCTATTACAATATCTAGGAATGTTTGAAGCTCATCTTTACTCATTTCCCAGCTCTTGAAAAACACCCACTATGCTAAGACTCAAATACTACATGGATGTTCTTGTTTTATGTCAACATTTAAAGACCCCAACATGCTAGCTACCATACAAACATATTATTCCTATACCAGAAAACATACACAAACCAGACTCACAAGATCACAGGCCACTGTCCTGTGAAAACACTACAAATCAAGTATGGTGCAACCAGGAATTGCAGCATCAGGTAAGTGTTCACTTTGAAGATAATAACAGGAGATCTTCTGTAAGATTTTTGAGAATACCTTTCTTCAAGTATTTTCCTACAGACACAATGGGCTACTGACAGCCAAGCAACAGCTCTAGCTCATGACCACACTGTTACTGCTTTTTACTGTGTTTTCTTCCTTCATTAATCACTTCAAAATATATTTTATAGTTAGTGGGCAGGAGTGGAAAAGAGACCAACAGGAGCCAACTTCTTCAGCTATGTTACAACGTCAAACTTCTTACAAAGCCCCACAGTATTAGATTTTTCTTAAAACACATGTTTTTTTTAGAGCAGAGCCTAGTGCAGAAAAACAACAGCAGTACAAAAGATGTCACATTTGTTTGCTGACACACACACATACGACGTGTCAAAACAGGAAGTGCATTATTCAGCAGCACAGGAACGCTCGGAATGGACATTCAATGCACTCGGTGAGTCAGAGCACCCAGGTCGAAGATGGATTTAGTGTGAGATAAGTGTTCATGATGAGTTAGTGCAGAGCTGACTGTTACCAAGATCCAAGTTTAGCTTATTTTGCCAACCTTCTGTTTGAAAAGCACTTAAAAATCAGACCATCTAGAAAGGGGCCTAAAAGAGAAGTGGAATGGGACTTTTTACAACAGCAGGTAGTGACAGGACAAGGGGAAATGGCTTCAAACTAAAAGAGAGCAGGTTTAGATTAGATATGAGGAAGAAATTTTTTTATTGGGAGGATGGTAAAACACTAGAACAGGCTGCCCAGAGAAGTTGTGGGTGCCTCCTCCCAGGGAGTGTTCAAGGCCAGGGTGGATAAGGCTTTGAGCAACTTGGTCTAGTGGAAGGTGTCCCTGACCTTGACAGGAGGGTTGGAACATGGTGATCTTTAATGTCCCTTCCAACTCAAACCATCCTATGATTCTATCATGATACGTATTTTTTTTTTTACACTGATGTATGGACAGTGAACTAAATGTTACAAGTTGTTACTTCTGTCTTTCTTAAGTTCTGCATGAACCACTTTCATGGAACAACTTTTGTTGCTTCATGTTCAAAGTTTTGACAAAAGTACTCCGACTCTTAAAATTAGGTTAAAAACCAACATAGAGTAAAGCTTATAAACATGGGAAAAAAATAAAGTACTGCAACCAGTTATGCAAAAAAAATTAATCTTGCACCTCTTCTGCTTCACTGGGTAAAAAAGTTGATCTGAACCGTTTGACATCTTCATTAGTGACCTGGATGATGGGTCAAAGTGCACCCCTACAGTCTGCAGAGGATGTGAAACTGGGAGGAGCTGTTAATATGCCAAGTGGTTGTGGTGCCATTCCTACAGATCTCACCAGGCTGGAGAAATGGGCAAACAAGAACCTCATAAATTCAACAAAGGGAAATGTAAAGTCTTACACTGGAGAAAAAACAATCCTTTGTACCAGAACATGCTGGAGACCAACAGCCTGGGAAGCAGCTTTGCAGAATAGAGCCTGGGGTCCTGCTGGACAAGTTGCCCATGACAGAAATGTGCCCCTGCAGCAAAGGCTACCAACAGCACCCCTGGCTGTGTTAGGAAAAACACTGCCAGGAGGTCAAGGAAGGTGATCCTTCCCCTCTACTCTAACTAGAACTTAGACCCACCCAAAGTGCCATGCCCAGTTTTAGGTCTCCAGTACAACAGAAACATGGACATACCGGAATGAGTTAAGAGAAGGCCACAGAGATCACTAACAGACTGGAGAATCTGACACAGGAAGAAGGGCTGAGAGAGCTGGAATTGTTCAACCTAGAGAAGAAAAGGCTCAGAGGAAGCCTTATCAAAGTGTATGAATACCTGATGGGGACAAGAAAGAAGATGGAGGCAGACTCCTCTCAGCAGTGCCCCATAAAAGTACAAGAGCCAAGGGGAACAAACTGAAATACAGAACATTTCTTGTAAACAAAAGATAACTTTTTTTTTTAGTGCCACAACAGCAGTCAAACACAGGAATAGGTTTGCCAAGAGAGGCTGGAGTCTCCATCTTGGGAGATAATTGAGAACAGTCTGGCCATGATGCTGAGCAACCTGCTCTAGCTGACCCTGCCTGAAGGGCAGGCTGCTGGACTGGACTGTCTGCAGAGGTCCTTTCTAATCTCAGCTCTTCTGTGGACTCAGGATACAAACAATATGTGCTTCATATAATCCCAGTCTCCTACATGTTTCCCTGTAAGAATCCAGTAAATATTGCATTTCCATGAGAAATTAGTATCTTATCAAATCTGCTGCCAGTATTTTTGCTGACAGAGCTGTCAACAAAAGAAGCCAAACAGCAGCTCTGAGAAGGTGCTCACATATCCTGTGCTTCTACAACCCTCCTGTTGATCAACTATTTTTTAAAGCAGTAGCAGCCCAGCTAACCCTAAACTGCTTGCCAACAAACAGCCCAGAATATTTTCACAAGTGATCATTCCTGCTTTTGGGTTTTCCATCTTCCACTTTTGGGGTCTTAGTCTATACAGCTTGCTATCAGTTTAATAATTATTCATACTTCTAAAGATATGGATGAATTATCCAGCTCCCTGTCATCACTTGTTTATTAGTTTCAGCAAAGAACTATGATAACAATGTTCGCATTCATTCGTTTTCAAATTGTCAGCTTTCATCTTACATGCTCTCATCTGAGACTAGCAGAATTCCCCATCAGTAGGATTAAAAAAAAAAGATTCCACAGCAGTTTGGTGGAAGAATAGCTGACAACCTTCTTGTCCTTGAGAAGGGACTGGAGGGGAATATTCAAGAATTATTTTGTACACTTAAAGAGCTTCTCTAGATTCAGCTGAAGAGCTCTATTTACTTCCCCTGAGCTGAACTGCTGAAGAACGGCTGAAGTATTTCCACTCCAGCAGCAACCACAATTTAGCTATGGAACAGGGATTTCCCTCTGCAGTTTGAAGCACTCTTTCACATGAAAAGTGCTCTGTGGAACATACTGTAAATGTAGAACTATTACACAACTATTATCTAGTGATGCTGGCATGAGGAAGCTAGAGGGAGGAAACAGGAAGGATATAAATACAAGTCTGCAATCTTTTATATTTTACTCACAGAAGGGAAAATCACCAGCATCCAGAGCTCCAAGAGAAATATCTGAGCTACTGTGTTGGTGAACAAAATTTTTACAAAAAGTGATACACATTCATTTTACACAGCATTTGAATAAACTGGAAATAAAAATTCACAGAGTCTCAGTCCCACAGAAACTTGGAGGCACCCGACTCCTAAAGTGCAAAATGAGATTTCATATCAACTTGCTTCAGTAGACTTTAGCCTTTAGTGTTCATTTCTCCGTGCCTTTTCACCTCTACCACTAAAATGTTTTGATATATGACTCACAGCTAAGAACATTTCAGAGGACATATTCAAAAGATTTGAGCAGACACTGTTCTGGCAGGTTTTTTTAAACAATGAAAAATGTTGTTAAAGATTACAGGAACAACCCAGAATTTGAATGGCTGCTGGGAAGAGTCAATAAACATCACCTTTGCTTGGAAATTAAGAGTTTCAGTGCAAGGGTGTCTCACCCTCTTACTGTTTAGCTTGCTAACTTTACAAACAACATTCCATTCTGTTATGTATATTTTTGTTGAGATATTTTAGGGAAAAAGAATGCTTGTGGAAATAAAAGATTTAGTCCAAAATATTCTCTACCTTTTAAATGGCTGGCACCTTGACAATTCATCTTAAGTCATAAGCATCAAACCAAAAAACTTACTGATCCTCACTGCCAGTAATTTTTCAGGAATGTAGCAACCAAAGCTATGGTAATAACTGGAATACACCTAAAATGCACTCTTAAAACGATGTTCTTAACACTAAATGCCTTCACGCTGTTCTGGCTATGGAAAGTGCTAGAGTGCTCTTTACAGCTATTTTAAAATTTAAGCCTGATGCTGTCAGGTTCAAAGTACTTCTGGGTGACAAAAAGGAGCCTTCATATGTAAAATGGGAATCAACACTTTGTCCTTCTGCTTCTCAGGACCCGAGCAGAATGGAGCTAGTGGAGGAGGACATGCACAAGAAGAACATTGCCACAGAACCTGCAGAACCAACACTGCAAAGAGCACACAATGCTCGGCGTGTGAAGGCACAGCATGATCTCAGCACAACAAAGTTGACTTTGCATAAACATCTTCTACAGACGGCAAAATGCGGATACACTGACACGAGAGATGTTTAAATAAGCATTTTGCAATAGAGATCCTTCTCCCAGGTCCCTTCCACAGTTACCGCTATTTATGTGGTAGACCTCCTGTATACGCAACATGAGAATTCAAACAAAGGTCTCCGTTGATTCCTATGAGCATCATCCTTGCAGTTCAACAGTTTTCATAGGCACTGAGCGTTAAGGTCATCGCTGAGTCCTTCACCTGCCTCACAACACCTGGTTAAAGCCCAAGACCACCTATGCAGCCTTGGGAGACTGCCACCCTGCAGGCAGACCCAGCATCTCAAGGCACAGCTTTCACCAAATTGCACTTTGCTTATTCGCCTCCACAGCCCTCCAGTACGTCGGTCCCTTTTTATATTTTAAGCTCATCTCCATCTTCGGGGGACCAAGCAGCCAGGGAACCATATTATACTGCCACCTCCACTCCCTCCCCTTTAGCACGTCTCCTAACAACGCCACGTAGATCCAGATAATCATCTGGGATGAGCACTTCAGGCAGCCCTCGGTGTTCCTGAGGGAGTATGTTCCACTCACACGCCCCAACCCCTCTCCCCCAGCCCGGCTTCGTCCGAGCCCACTCCCCCCTCACACCGCCCCGCGACCACAAGGACCTCACTTCTCTCCCAGCTCCTTTCCAGCTCTTTTTGTGTCCCCAGCGTGGCCCGGGGGCCTCCCCCGTCCCCTCAGGGCACGGAGACACCAAGGAAGAGCCGCATATTCCAGGCACGTCCCTCTCCCTCCGCGGAGGGGGATGGGAAGAGCAGCAGCGGAGCAGCACCAGCCGAGACGTCAAGCGGAGGAAAAACGGGGACAGGCGGGAATTACGCGATGGGAATCGCTCCCAACC